>PVHT021183693.1:58445278-58501561 GCA_004024745.2 Catagonus wagneri | reverse complement strand
GCCGGATCCTTAACCCACTGAGCAAGGCCAGGGATCGAACCCGCAACCTCTTGGTTCTTAGTCGGATTCGTTAACCACTGAGCCACGAAGGGAACTCCCCAGACGTGGATTTAAACTAACGAAGCTTAGGTTTCTGGGCCCTCACTTACTTGTGCTCCTCCCCACGTCATTTGCTTTTGTAACATTTTCAAAAGTAAGATATTTAGCCACAATTGTTTTAGATGATTTCTGCTCAATGCTTTATCTTCCTGAAGTCAGGTGGTGATGGAATGGTGTGGCATGACTGGGATCAGGCTAAGGGCAGTGAGTCGGGGATACCTTCAGTTTGTGTGTGGCTGCAGCCGCTGAGTCTGGGCTGAGTCACTGCTGGCCAACCAGTGTGGACACGGTGCCAGGAACACCTGCTCTGCCCACAGCATAGGTGGAAGATGCGTCTTGGGTCTGGTGCTGCTGTGGCTGTGGCCGGTAGCTGCAGTTCCGATTTGACCCCTAGCCTGGAAACTTCCACATGCCACAGCTGTGGCCCTAAAAAAAAAAAAAAAAGACATTACAAAATCATTCTTCTATGAGGAATATAATTCATTTTCTATTGCTGCTGTAATAATACAGAAACTGGTGGCTTAATACGAGGTTTATTACCTTATGGTTCTGAAGGTCCTAAGTCCAAAATCAGTGCCACTGGGCTAAAATTAAGGTGTCACCAGGCTGGTTCCTGCAGGCAGGCTCAGAGGAGAATTCTTGCCTTTTCCAGCTTCTAGATGCCACCCACAATCTTGGTCTCTTCTTCCATCTTCAAAGCCAACAATATAGTATCTGAGCTTTTTTCCATCATCACATCTCTTTCTCTGAATAAACCCGGGAAAGCATTTTAAGGACTCATGTAATTAGACTGAGCCCACCTGGATAATTCTAGGTAATTCCCCATCTCAAGGTTTGTACCCTCAATCATAGCTGCAAAGACCCTTCTGCCATATGTTTCACATATCCCAGGGTTTCGGATGTGAATATTCTGGAGGGTCGTTACTCTGTCTTCCACAAAGAAAATCAAAGATGTCATAGAAGTGTATCAGGCAATTAATTAAAATGTTATGCTATTTTCCTAGATTTTTGTGATGTCCTTTTTAATATTTATAATTTATTGGGATCTCTCTCTCATTCTTTCTTGCAAATACATATTCTCTTTGGTACCTAATTATGTATTTACAACTTTGTATTTTTTTTTTTTTTTCTGTAAAGAAGACTCTCTCAATTGCATAATCCTCAGACCCCACCTAAGCTGACTCGGGCACCTCCACTCACCTAAGAACTTGGTGAAACCTCTCAATGCCAGCAGGGAAGCCTGCTGCTGGCGGGGTGGGTCACCCGTGGGCTCCCAGGCCGGCAGGGAAGCCTGGGAGTGCCAAGCAGGGCTGACCAGTGTCTGGGTGACCCTCCTGTCTGTGTCCCTGCAGAGTCACTTCCCCAGCAAATGCAACACGTGGACACGCCCTAAGGGATGTTTTGAATGATGAACAAACAAGGGCTGGGGAGGCAGGAGGCTAGAGCCCCTGAACTGCCAATCTCCTGCTTTTGCAAGTGCCTCCATTCTCCTGGATTCACACAGTCATCGGTTTCTCCCTTGTTTATGGCTACAACATTGCAGCTCGTCTGCTTTTCTCTCTGGGGTTCTTTTCAGGCCTCAGCATTAACCAGCAGCTCTTCTGCTTTTCTTCTCATAGGTTACCTTATGAAAAACACTCCAAACCAGCAGTTTCTCTTCAGCTCTCTTTAATCTGCCCTCTTCCTCTCCTCTGGCTGCCTCCCCTCCTGCGACAGTGCCACCGGTCAAGGCCAGGTCCCTCCCTTGGGCTTGAACTCCTTTTCACTCCGCTCTTGCCTCTGTCTAAACGAAAAATCCCCCATTCTCACATCCTTGGTGTGCATTTCACATCTCTCAACCACAACCCAACACCCTGAGGAGGGCTTCTCTCTGCCTCCCTTCTAGCATTTACCGTCTCCTGCTCTAGTGAGCATTCCGTCCTTCTTGTGCTCTCTGCTAAACTTCAAACCTCACAGGCAGCATCTCGGACCTCTTACTGGGCGTCTTGTTTCCTGCACATAAAGACAACCACTTCCCACGTCAACACCTGATTTCTGGCCAGTTGACCCAGCTCTAGCCACAGCACCGCTCACGTGGTCTCTAAATATTTGACTCCAAAGGTTACTACTTGATGGCCTCCCACTTTCCTACTTTCCCCCAGGCAAAGTCTTCCCAGCACCTTCCTTCTAAGCCTTCCTTTTCACAAGCTCCTTCCTCAGGGGTGGAGCGTGCATTTCACACGCTTTTTCTAATGTTTTCTAGTTCTGTGTCGTGATCAGCCATCTATCCCGAATCACTGCGCCACCTCAGACCGTTCGCGCCGAGGGCGAGGGCACTGTACGTCACAGCCGACTCCCCTGTGGATCAGGAAATCCTGAAGCAGCGTCTCATTTGGCCAAATTTCGGAACCTCCAACTGCTGTGAGTCCCTCCCAAGCACCAGGCTTCCTTTGTGAATCTCTGGTAACCCTTTGTCCTCCTCTGCTGGGCCCAGCTCAGTCCCGGGCTCCATCTAGTTCCCATCCTGCGGGCTATTGGGTCCTTTCCTTGAGCCCTTTTCACAAGAGTTCTGTGCTATTCTCCTCTCTCCTCTCCTCCTGGGGACGTTGCTCCTTCTACAGCAGAAACCATTCACGATTTCTTTGGAATTCCCCCTCCCCATCCTCTGATCTGGAAATGACCACTTTCCTTCCTTTCTTTCTCCCCAAGTTCAAATCTATGTCCCTGAACTGCGGTGCTGTCCACCCTCCACCCCGGTGGGGGAGGGGTGGCGGGGAGTGTCCCTCTGGGTCGGCTTCTGAGTGGCGGGTACCTCCACAGCCCCTCTTCACGTCTCTCCCTGCCAGATCAACCTGTGGCAACAACTCCAGGATACCACACTCCGCTCTTCCTTTTCATGCAAAGGCCATGTCAGCCTCTCCCAGCAGATTCATATTATTTATGAGGATCCCGAGCACCAGAGAAGTGAGTGAATGGAGAGAGGCAAAAGCCAGTGACAGGGGCTAGGCCCTTTTGACAATAAGAGTAGGACAATACCTGCCACATCTCCAGCCTCGGGGAGCAAAATCCAAAGTACCCTGACCTCCAGGTGACAGTGGCACAGCTGGTCCTGTTTGGTCACAGTTAGTCATTCCCATGTGTACACCCATGTATGTCTTCATGGAAGATCTCCCTTCTCCCTTATTTCACAGGGGATCTAGGTCCCTTAGGAAATGAAGTAACTTGTCTATTAATTTCATCCTGTTCAGGCCCCTGCTGCATGCATACACGACTGAGCCTGCGGCAATCTCAGTGGTTTCTTAGGCAGTACACTGTGTGACCATCCTGGAGGTGCAGCCCACCCCAAATCTCTCCAAAGGCCCCCTTGCCAAAGCTGGTTTTCCTAAGGGCTTAGTAAAAGGCCCTGGCTGGTGGAAAACAACAACAAAAGGCTTCAGCATAAACAATGAACAAATTACAAAGGCTGAGAACCACCGAATCTGCAGAAAACAGGCAGCATCAGCCCCAGAAAAACTGTCCTTTTAGTTGTATGGCTGTCTGTTCACATGAGTCTGCCTAGAAAGGGAGGGTGATGGAATACAGATGGAGCCTCTTTGGAACTGGTCAAGGGCCAGTGAATGGACACACCTTTCTCTGAGCGTGAAAGGGCGGACCAGCAGCTCTCCAGAGGGTATGAGACCAGATGCTTCTCCAGATGTGGGACAAGGCTGGAGTAGCAGCAAAGTTCCTTGGTCCTTTAGTTGCTGCAACCAACACTGAGATGACAAAGACTGTGGACCTTAGGGAGTTACTTTCTGCCCAAGAACAGAGAGCCACCTCAAAGGAATCACATTGCATGGAGGACTCCATTTGAAATGAGCTGCCTAGGAACAAATCTGCACAGAAATGAAGGAGGTTTAATAAATGGTTCACCCACTCAGAATCAAATTTTGTGAAGGATGAAGCACAGTGCCGAATTAGGAACACAGGTTTTGGAGTCAGACTGACCTGGGTTCAAATTCTGGCTCTATATCCCACTAGTTAAGCAACGCCAGCTATTCACCTGCCCAAAGAGCTGGGTGAGGATGTGTACGCTCAGGGCAGCAAGCCCCAGTCCTGTATAATCACTAAACATTAATTTATTCATAATTTATTGATGGCTCTTCCTTGTTGAGAATTTATCCCATCTTTAGTATTCAGACCAAATAGTGGATTTTACAATTAATTATTTTTGCAAAGGCCTCACTGAAGTATTTTACTTTCATGGTCTACAAGAGGCGACCATTTCAACCCTCTGCTCTTTAGACTTCACAGATTCCCAAGCAGTGAGGCGCAAGTGCAAACCTCAGAGTAAACACAGTTGGATTCCATTGAAACTGCACCTCTAGCTGGTCTTATTAAATTCACATGAAAGAGAAATGTGGCTGGCACATACCAGTCACCCAGTCGCTGTCATTTTCCTGCCCACGGGGCATCATTCTGTAAGGAAGACTGATGTCAGCGTGGAAAAGGGTCATGACTGCAAGTGACAGCTGGCATCCCATCCACCCCAGTTCAGCTCTACATGCAACAAAGCCTCAGGCATTCTGTTCCCACAATCTCTTGCCATCCAAACTTACTAATTAAACCACTTACCATTTTATTTTCCATCGTGCTCCTCTGTGTGGACTCCCAGCTGTCTGCTCCACATGGCATGGGCTGGACACTTAACTGGGCTGGGAGGCCCAAGTGGGCTTGCTCACACGTCCAGGGCATGGTGGGGACAGCCAGAAGGCTGGGGCAGCTGGGTCTCCCTCATCCTGTCAGCCCAAGGCTCTTCCTCTTCACAGGGCCTGGCTGTGTGGCAGCAGGACAGACAAATCTCTCCCCTAGTGGTTCAGGCTCCCCAAAGGGCAAAAGCAGATGCAACCAGGCCTTCTTGAGGTTTAAGAAGGTTTAGGCCCAGAACTGGCACAGGGTCACTTCCCCATATTCTATTGGTTAAAGCAAGTCACAGTCCATCCCTGATTTGTCCTGGGAGGTGATGTGAATCTGGGAGGATGTGAACCTGAGAGGTGTGGTTATTAGGGATATTATTCTCCATCTTTGGAGAATGTGGTTATTCTCCATCTTTGGAGAATAGCCATCACAGGTTCTCCAAATGGGACTTTATGAGAATATGAGAGAATGGGAGTTCCCATTGTGGCTCAGCAGTTAATGAACCCGACTAGCATCCATTAGGACACGTGTTTGATCCCTGGCCTTGCTCAGTGGGTTAAGGATCCAGCGTTGCCGTGAGCTGTGGTGTAGGTTGAAGACACGGCTCGGATCCCGCGTTGCTGTGGCTGTGGCGAAGGCCGGCAGCTACAGCTCCTGTTACACCCCTAGCCTGGGAACCTCCATATGCCGCGGGGGCGGCTCTAAAGAAAAAAAAAAAAAGACCAAAAAAAAAAAAGGAATATGAGAGAATGAACTACGGAATATACCAGAGTCTGCTTATTTAACTTAGGCCAAACAAAGTAAAAGTTATACAAATGCTATGGTGTGAGATCCCAGCACTAATTCTAACACCTCCTTATCACAAAATTAGGGAATGTATTCATCAGACACAGAGCAAGTCAATGTCTCTCCTCTGTCCCTTTGGAGACATTTCTTCCTTCTTGGTCCGTGTCATCTATTGAGCTTCTCCTGAGACTCATGAATCTTGTTCTAATTGTCACTTCTCTTTGGGGGAAGGGCATTTACACCAATGGCTGAGGAAGCATCATCTCACTATCTCCGACTGTTCGAAGTTTATGGTAATTTATGTGCAGAATTCCTGCCACTAACCCCATAGTCCCACATTCTATGATTCCTAATAGCTTCTGAATGAAGCTGAAAGTTTAAGGAGGGTTGTTCTCCAATTAACACTCTGAAACACATAAAAATTTCCCTTCCGGTGATACTCTTTGATTTTGGAACACTTTTTGTGCCTGTGAGCAGTGAGAGGGTTTCATGGCAAGCCCTGGAATTCTGCCAAAAGAGTGACTTCTGGCTTTTACAGAATCTAAAAACGGACCAACATAACAAGTATCTGGTGTGTGGTGGATGCTCAACACATGCCTGCTGAGTAAAATGATAAATGTTATTGTGAATCATTCATTGTGAATGAATGATTTGGCAAAGGACCTGGAACACTGAGGTTCAGTAGTTGCTAGTTACCATTTTAGTATCTGCCCCATCCCTTTAAATTAAAAAAAAAATTATCAATACAATTGACACATCATATTCTATCAGTTTCAGGTGTACAGTGAAATGATTGGTTATTTGTACATGTTGTGAAATGATCACCACAATCTAGTTAACATCCATAGCCATCGCTTCTTCTCTAACACTAATGCGGAACCTCAGGCTGCCCCAGCTGTACTATACAGTCGACCCTTGAACCATGTCAGGGTTGGGGTGCTGACACCCCTTGTGCAGTCAAAAACCCATGTATAACTTTTGACTCTCCCAAAACTTACCTGCTGAGCTTACTGTTGGACCAGAAGCCTTACCAACAACATGAACAACAGATTAACCTGTATTCTGTATATTATACGTGTTATAATAAAGTAAACTAGAGAATAGAAAATGTTAAAATCATAAGGAAGATAACTGCATTTTCAGTGCTGTGTTTACTGATACCATAAGTTGACGTCATCTGTTTACAAGATGAATCGTCTGTCAGTACGTACCTCAGGATTGTCTTATATGATAAAAAAGACAGTAGGTGCTACATTTATTACTAACATTAGACAATGAAAATTAAAAGATAATATGAGAAAGAAGTTCATATTTATTTACAGGTATAACAATTTATCCACTGATAAAGAAACAACAATATGATTACGGTAGTTTAGTATGATCAATATGATTACCTCACATAACCTAGTCTATACACTAAGGAATGAGTCATTATAAAATTTTCATGGCACCTAAATCACAGTCATATTCACAATGGAGTACTGGAAAGAATTTTTCAAAAAACACCTACCTGTGATAGGATAATGTGCAGTTTTCCAGTTATGAGAGAGCGATGTATGCAACATTATAAACAGTAAGAAAACATTTTATTGGCGTTCCCGTCGTGGCGCAGCAGAAACGAATCCAACTAGGAACCATGAGGTTGCAGGTTCGATCCCTGGCCTTGCTCAGTGGATTAAGGAGATGGCATTGCCGTGAGCTGTGGTGTAGGTTGCAGACGCGGCTCAGATCTGGCATTGCTGTGGCTGTGGTGTAGGCCAGCGGCTACAGCTCCAATTAGACCCCTAGCCTGGGAACCTCCATATGCCGCGGGTGTGGCCATAAAAGGACAAAAAGACAAAAAAACATTTTATTAATTTTATATTAAATATCACTTACCTTGTGCTTATGTAAGGATAGACAAGTATCTACATACGTCTTATGGGGGCATGGCACATCTAACTTTCTTACTTTGTGGGATATCTTTAGGCAATGTAGTTTGTCTGACAGTGTTTTCAAATTCCTGCACATCTCCAAAATCTTTTCAATATTTTTATTCAAAAAAAAGCTGCATATAAGTGAATGTACTCAGTTCAAACCTGTTTTGTTCAATGGTCAACTGTATTTACATTTAATTATCAATATATTTGTTATTTCCCACCATCTCATCTTATGCTTTTGTCTCGTCTTTCCAGCTTCTTTTTATCTCTCTAGTTAGATTTTTTTTCTTCTTCCATTTTTTTTCTATTAGCTTCCAAGTCATGAACTATTTCTAGACTTTTAGGGTTACCTAGAAATATTAGCAAGCATACTTTACTAATCAGAATCTGAGTTATTATCTTCTTCCTCTCTCAACAATACAGAACCTTAGAAAACTTTCACTGTGATCATCCATCTTCTTCTTTTTTGTGTATCTGTGTTTTGCTTTAATTGTCAAGGCATTGTTATCATTGACTTATATAGTTGCTGTTTTTAGGATTTACACTCAATTTTTAAGTTTAATTAATTAATTAAAAATTATTTTGCAGCCCTCTTCCTTACTCCCAATTTCCCATAGCCAGACTATGGTCCCTTTCTCCTTTGCTTTTTACAGATGATTTACAGTGTTGTGCCAATTTCTGATATACAGCAAAGTGACTCAGTCATACTTTTTATTATTATCTTCCATCATGGTCTAACCCAAGAAAATGGGTATAATTCCCTGTGCTATATATACAGTAGGATCTCACTGCTTATCCATTCTAAATGTAATAGTTTGGATCTACTAACCCCAAACTCCCAGTCCATCCCATTCCCTCCCACTTGGCAACCACAAATCTATTCTGGCTGTGAGTCTGTTTCTGTCTTGTAGATAGGTTCATTTGTGCCTTATTTTTAGATTCCACATGTACATGATATCATATGGTATTTGTCTCTTTCTGACTTCACTTAGTATGAGAATCTCTAGTTGCATCTATGTTGCTGCAAATGGGATTATTTCATTCCTTTTTATGGCTGAATAGTACTCCATTGCATATATTTACCACATCTTCTTAATCCATTATATGTCAATGGACATTTAAGTTGTTTCCATGTCTTGGCTATTGTGAATAGTGCTGCTATGAACACACGACATACAGTATCTTCCTGAATTGTAGTTTTGTCTGGATATATGCCCAGGAGTGGGATTGCTAGATCATATGGTAGTTCTAAATATGTTTTCTGAGGAATCTCCATACTCTTCTCCAAAGTACCAATTTACATTCCCACCAACAGTGTAGGTTAGTTCCCTTTTCTTCACACCCTCTCATTTGTTAATTGTAGACTTATTAATGATGGCCATTCTGGGATTTATGGTCAACTTTTATTCATTTCACAAATCTACAGCTCTAGTAATGGGTACAAGCTCTTTGATTGCTCACTTCCACCCCAACTCAACCAGGACTTGTGCCATTTTCTCCCTGCATCTTGAGCTTGGATCCTCTCTCTTTCTCCTCATCTGCTTAGTTACTCGATTAAAAACTCTCCTTCTGCCCAGCCTTTTCAGCTCTTTCTGGGAGCTTGGGGCATGACACACTTGAGGAGCCATCCCTCTGGTCTCCCCAGTTCCGGAAACCAGCTTGAATTAAGGGTTCAGTCTTATGGGCTGCTCCCTGTTCAGGCCTTTGACCAGCTCATGGCCTCCTAAGCTTAGTCCAACCAAGTACTACTTTTATGATCCGACCCAGATAGTCTTGGCCTTTCTCATTTCTTTCTCTAACTTTTCTCTCTCCCATGTTCTTGCTGACGTGTTTTATTCCAGGGCCCTATCATTGTTTACAAAATGTCCTGGTCACACCTCTCTTTCAAACAACTCTAGTCCACTTCTCCCAGTACTCCCATTTCTTCAATGAGAAGTCAGCTCTTGTGTCTACAGAACCAAGCGTGAGTGATGCACAGTGGGTTGCCTCAGCACACCCATCCAGCCCTCTCATTCTATTTGTTTTTTTTTTACTTCTAGTCCAAGAGGCTAGTAAAGCAAAGCTGGAGGTGAGACCTGAAGAAAGCTGGGACCATGCTGGCCTCGTGCAATGCAATGAAACAGACTCCACTTCTGGAAATTCCACCATCAATGCAGATGAGGGAGACGAGGGTCCCCAGATCTGCCGTGTATGTGGGGACAAGGCCACTGGTTATCACTTCAATGTTATGACATGTGAAGGATGCAAGGGCTTTTTCAGGTAGAGTTACCTGTCAACTTTCACCCACCTGCCATCCCTGACACAGAGGGTCACATCTAACTGGGGTTCTGCCATTAGACCCCTGGGCACTGCCTCAGGGCCTCAGCTTGACCGCTCTCCCAGGTTCAGAGTGTGGGTTGGCATTAAATAAGTGAAGACTATTAACAAATCTGTTCACCTAGAAACAGAGAGGTCCAAAAAATGAAGAACTAAAAAGTTCCAGCTCACAGCAAGAAAGGCCTGCACAGAAGGCTCACACTGTCCAACTGAAGAAAGAACACAGCTCAGTGCAGGCTCAGGACCAAGAGGAAGAGGCAGCGACCAGGAAAGGATGGGGCTCTACTTCTGTCCTCAGGGTGGGCCAGGTGTATAGAGGGTGGTTCCCACTACAGGGGCACATTCAGGCCCCTGTGCATCTCAGGACAGCCAGCCTGACTTGGCCTCTGCCGAGTTTTTCCTGCTGGCTGGACATTTAAATGGAAATGGACCCTAGTGCCAAGGCCCACCCTGCAGTCCCACCAAAGCTGGGCTGCTGGTCAGCTGGGTTGGGGGCAGAACACACAGGGGGGTATCCAGCCTGGGAACAGCCCAGGGAGGCGCTGTAGCAGCCCAGTGTCCCCCCAAAAGTGAAAAAAACAGGGCTGAGGCGGTCAAGTTTGAGCTGTTGGTAGGTCCCAAGCATCAGCAAAGGTACCTGAGTCCCAGGGAGAAATGAACATCCGTGTCTTTGGGTCTTAACAGAAGTGGACACAATGGTGCTGTCTGCCTGCTCTCAGCTCCAAGCAACAACTCTCCACTCAGAGTGTTTAACAATATGGAAAACATGTCACCTCTCATATCTATAAGTCTGAGGCCTTCGAAGGGTTGGTGAGCTCAGCGGTCAGTCCTTTTTCTCTTCTGCCATCAGAGTGCGCTGACCTTGCCTGCTCCCCAGGGGCTCAGGCAAGAACCACAGCGCTCAGTAAAGGAACAGAGAAGGCCCTCTCCTCCCCTCTCTAAGGGCAAGGAAATCTTTCCCCTCACCTCATGTCAGCTAGAACTGGGCCCCAGCCTACTCACAAACCAGCTACTAGTAAAGAGCTCCAGATAGATCACTGAGCTAGGCACAGGCCAGTGTGGCCACAGGGACATCTGAGCCAGACCTGAATTCTGCCAACAGCATCCATGTTGACTGCCCTGAGGTGTGGGCGCCACTCGGGTGCTGTCATGGGACCACCCCGAGGGAGGCAGCATTTTGTAGTAGTCAGAGCTTGGATCCTGGCATCAGGCAGACCTGGATTCAGACTTCAGCTTATCATTTACGTAGAGGACAGGGAGCGATCTTTCTTCTCAAGGACTCATCTCTGCCAGGCAGATAACATGATGAATTTTACAGGGTTCTAAGAATTAAATTTTCAAAGCCTTGCATAACCTGTAGCCCTGCATCTGATCCACAGCAAATGCTGATAAATATGGGGTCCTTCCCCTCTCTGCTCTTCTGGATGGGCTCTTTCAAGGTCAGGTATCTCCTATCCAGGCCAGCAGGGGAGGAGGCGACATTTGTGAAACATAACCCCTGGGCCGGTTGCTGGCCTGAGGTTTGAGATCTCAGGCCTCCTGGTTCAGCCCCTAGGGCCTGCTGGGCAGCCATACCTGTCTTGTTCTTCATTTTCCACACTGCTGGACCAGAGTCAGAGGCCAGAGCCAAAGAAGAATTTGTTTCTATTCAGCTGTGAAAATGCGGGGCAGGAGGATAAAGTTAGGGCTGCACTGACTGGGTCTGTTGCAGAAGTTCTAGATGCCTGGACTGCAGGGGAGAGTGGGTGTGCTGGGGTCTCTAAAAGGCATCTACCCCTTGTCTCCTTCCTGGCACAGCTGTGTGGGGCTGTGTGGGTGCAGTGCCTGCCAACCCCACTATGACAGGACTCCACACCTCTGTGTTCCCCTCTATCAACCTGGAAAATGCACCTTTCCAACGGGGAAGCCTTTGTCCAGTGAGCTAAAAAGCTTCCCATGGTCCACCCTGACCCCCCAGTCTAGATCGGGGGTGGGGAAGGCTGGGGGATTCTTAGGTTTCTTCCACTCCTAGGGCCAGGTTTCCCTTGGCACTGTCTTCCAAGAGGGGTAAATCCAGGAAGAGGCCACCTCCGTGGAAACATGGCCCAGGTCCTCCTGAGAGTGACCGGGGATGAGCGGAAGGGGACAGGGAGCAGAGAGGAGCTGGGCTGGGTCTGGAGCTGAAGCATTCCTGTAAAGCAGCTCTGGTGCAGGCCCTACTGGAAGCAGCGTTCACTTCCCCGGGGTGAATGTTTCCTCTGCCCGCCCCCTCCAGCAGGAACCTGGGCCTCTGGGAAAATCCTGGCACCAATAACGCCTGAAGAGCCCCTGCCTGTACCTTTTGGGTGATCCCGACCCAACTCAGAGGCAAGAGCAGGGCTCACAGAGGATGTGACTCGTGTCCATGTGTAGAGGGAACAGGGAGCCAGGGTGCGTACGCGGCCTACCTTTTGCTCTTTGTCCTCTGGCAGGAGGGCCATGAAACGCAACGCCCGGCCCCGCTGCCCCTTCCGGAAGGGCACCTGCGAGATCACCCGGAAGACTCGGCGGCAATGCCAGGCTTGCCGCCTCCGCAAGTGCCTGGAGAGCGGCATGAAGAAGGAAAGTGAGCAGCGGACAAGGCCAGCAGGCGTGCGCACCTGAGCCGCGGGATTGCGTACGCGCATGTGCAGCCCAGCTGCATCCACGTGCGCGTGCGCACAAGGGCAGACGTCAGCTTGAGGCTCAGGCGGCGCGCCGCGCTGTCTTTGAGATGCTGGAGAGATGAAGCATCTTCCTTCTGGGAGGCCTCATTCTCTCTGGCCGGGGTCGTGTCCCTCTCTTCCTTCAGTTACCCTTGCTCATTCATTTGGTTCCTTCATCGTTGTTTTAGTCAAACCAGGGGACGTGGATTGGGGGCAGGAAGCTGGAGACCCATGGTATGCTATGACGTCACTGCACCTTCTGCCTGCTACCCGCACACGGCATCCTGCAGAGGAACTGTGTGCAGCCAGTGACAGAGAGGGTCTCATTGCTCCTGCCTAGCTTTGGTATTATTGTGCTCCAGGGGCACTTGGAGATGAAAGCACACAGGGAAAAGCCTGGAAGGTTCCAGAGCCTATTTATCTCCATCAGTCACACAGGGACCCTAGGCGTGGGACAGTCTTTCAGGCCCAGGTTCCCTGGGAGGTTGGGCAGAGAGCCTTTCAAGCAGGCCAGCTGTCCCTTCCCAACCTGGACCCACACAGTTTTGCTCTGCACTCACAAGTGGGCTCCAGAAATCCTTGGGAGACCCTAAAGCTCCAGGCTATGTTGGAAGTGGCCAGGCTGATAGTTCTTGCTAAGTAGCAGCCCCAGCTCTCTGGTGTCTTGGAAACCTGGAGATCTTGGGGCACTCCTAGGAGTCTCATTGGTATCTGATCCACCTGAAAAGAATAACCAGGTACATTTATCGAAGAATTGCTATGTACCAGGAGCTGTATTAGGCACTCTCTGTCCAGTGTCTCACTGTAACAGCAGTGTAAAGTGGGCACTGTCACTCGGATTACCAAGAAGGAAACTGAAGGCCAGAGAGGGTAAGAAGCTTCTTAAGGTCACCACGAGAAAGCGGCAAAGCTTTCACTCAAGCCCAGTGCCTTTAGATTCTGAAGCTGGGGCAAGTCTCACTACTACAAAATGTTGTTGCAAACCCGACTGTCAATGGCAGCAGGTGCGCACCCTGGCTCCCTGTTCCCTCTTCACCCAGGTGTTTCTCCAGAGGAGCCCAGAGTCCTCCAGAGTCTGGAGAAGGAGGGCTTTCTTGTCACTAGCACATCCCTGTTACCTTCTGCTGCCTGAGCCCCAGCAGGTTCCTGAGCCTGCTCCTGGCTGTCCCTGCAGTGATCATGTCAGATGCAGCTGTGGAGCAGAGACGGGCCTTGATCCGGAGGAAGAAACGAGAACAGATTGGAACTCGGCCCCCAGGAGCCAAGAGTCTGACTGAAGAGCAGCGTACAATGATCAGGGAGCTGATGGACGCTCAGATGAAAACCTTTGACACCACCTTCTCACATTTCAAGAATTTTCGGGTATGAGATTTTAGAGCTGGCTTAGCTCCTCAAAACTCCAATCTCATTCCCAGGGGTTCTCAAAGACTGCCCTCTGGACCAGCACAGAAGCATCACCTGGGAACCTGTTAGAAATGCAAATTCTCAGCTAACCCTTGACCTCCTGAATCTGAAACAGGGTGGGGCTCAGCAGTCTGTGCTACGACAAAACCCCTCAGGTGATTTTGATGGATACTCAGGTCTAAGACTCTGCTCTCTCCTTCTGCATCAGGTCGAAATTGAGTCTGAGCCATAAATGTAGTTCTGGAAAGCTGAGCTGCCCTAGAGTGGCTAGCATTAACAGCTTTATGAGGACAGAGTCAGGACCTGTTGGCGGCATAATATTCATGAACTGATTTTCCTGATCCAAGAAATGCTAGTGATCTCAGCACCATTACTTGCAAGGGTAGCCATGTCTGATCCCAGGGTCCTGAGCCATGTCTCCTCCACTTGTGCTCACAGGCAATTCAGTGGCCTGTCCAGCTCAGAGAACTGGTAGCCAATGGCCCCCAAAGTCTGTTCTTTCCAGACTTTACTCCCACACCCTTTTCTCCGAGTCTCTTGACACAAGGTCAGGGATGCTTGAGTTACACCCTTGGGAGGGAGCTCCCTCACCTTCCACTGGGTCAGGGAGCAGACCCATCTCTGACCAGACAGGGGTGTGAAGGACCATGAATTCACAGATTCATAGATCCACCTGATAGAAGAAGGCCAGAGAGAAGAAACAAGTGCGTGTGGGTGTCTGTGTGTGCACATGCACGTGCGCCTGCCATTGTGCATCCTTTTAGGGTGCAGGTGTGTGTCTGTCTGGGAGCCTGTGTGGTAACATGTTTGGGAGAATATATGTTGTCTTTCCTCTTCTCTCCCATTTTCGGCTCCTGTCCCAGTTACCAGAGGTGCTTGGCAGTGGCCGCGAGATTCCAGAGTCTCTGCAGACTCCATCGAGGGAAGAAGCTGCCAAGTGGAGCAAGCTCAGGGAAGATCTCTACCCAGTGAAGTTCTCTCTGCAGCTGAGGGGGGAAGATGGCAGCGTTTGGAACTACAAGTCCCCAGCTGACAACACCGGGAAAGAGATCTTTTCCATGCTGCCCCACATAGCTGATGTATCAACCTACATGTTCAAAGGCATCATCAACTTTGCCAAAGTCATCTCCTACTTCAGGTAGGACACAGCAGCTGAGTGGATGGTGTGGAAAGGAGCAGAAAATGGCCGGCAGATTCAAAGGGCCTGGGGTAGATTTCTCTGAATTTGGGGAATGTTGGTGTGCAAAGACCCTCCTTTACCTCTGTCTCCAGGGCACCCAGTCCTGTTGGGGAATGGAGCCCTCGCTGGACCATTACGAGTACGGTTCATTAGCTTTGTGACTGCAGCCTCCCATTTAACACGTGTCTCAGCTTCCTCATCTGCTAGACGGGGACTAATAATGCCTACCTTGCAGGGCTGTTGTGTGAAATAAGAAAACATCTTGAAAAGCCTTCAGCACATACGTGGTGGACATTCAGATAGTAATCCCCCTATTTCCCCGCAAAGGGGCAGGAATCACGAGTTGAGAGTTCGGAGCAAAGGAGGAGTTGGCAGGAAAGGGAAGGGAGTCCAGAAGGAAGAAAGGGCAAGGGCCTGGAACAGGTGCTGGGTCGCCTAGAGAAGGCTGAGAAGGCAGGTGGGTGGCCCCGAGAGACAAAGGGCTGGGACTCACCAGAGTTAGGCGTGGAGACAACAACCAGCGAGCAACCAGGGTGAGCGCAAATCCCTGGATCCTACTGGTGTGGTGGCAACCACCGGCCCGTTACATGGAGCCACCCAGGGCTGGACACGGCACCAGGCACATCTTCTCTGGGGTCGGCCACTGGCCTTGCCAGGCCTGGGCAGGGGGAGCTGAGTCACACACGAGGAGCCCTGATTTTATCCGCAGGCAGAGGGCAGGTTCTCTTCCAGGAGCCCACAGTTTCCCCTCTGGTCCTGTGGGTGACACACAGAACTTATTTATTGGGAGTGAGGGTGGCCACAGACTGGAGTGAGGGTCAGGTTGTGGCAGATTATGTCAAGGGAGCAGGGAGAGAGGTCGCCTTACACACTTGGATTTGGCAGATCCCCATGGGCATCTGATGACCCAGGATTTACCACAAGAATAGGAGGTCACTTGCTGTTCATCATGATCACAGCACCCCAGGAAGCAGGAATTACTCCCAGCTTCATTCCACAAATAGAAAACCGAGGTTCACCGAGGTTAAGACACTTGCACAGGGTCGCAGTTAATCAGGGCGGCTAGCTTTGGAAGCAGAGTACAGCCTTCAGAGCCAGCCTCTGCCAGGTCCTGAGCCGGGTGCTGACGGGGCGGGGGGGCACAAGAAGAAAAGATCAACTTCACGGCATTAGATCAACACTGTGGATCTAAAAGAAGGGACTAAACTCCTGAGGAGACCAAAGCCAGGCAGCGGTCCTCCTCGAGAGCCAGCACACAAGACCTCCCTCTGGACTTTTAGTCAGAATGCCTCTGTCCGTGGGGGAGTTGGGGGCCTATCTCAGCTGGGAAGGGGTGTCAATCTAACCATGAGTACCAGAGGCAACTGCTGTGGCTGGGCCTGTGCCCAGTGCTGGAGGTGAGGCTCAAGGTATCCTGATGTCTGGAGATAAACAGTAGAAGTAGCATCCAAAATAGACAGCAGGAAGAGAATAGCGTGGAACTCACGCTCAAGGATTGGCACTTGCAGAAAGCCTGCACTCTGGAAAGACCTTTAGGAGGCACGAGGACAGCTTGGCCCAAAAGACTAGCGGCATTGCTAAGTGAAGCTAAAGGGGTAATCATTCTAAGTGGGGAAACTGTGGCGGAAAGTGTGAGGCCAGGGACCAGGAGCCAAGGCATGGGCTGGGTGGGGCTCGTGCAGGGAGTTGGAGGAGATGGGACCATGGCTACCTCAGCAGTGGAGAGGCCCTGAAGGCAGCAGGAGGCCAGAGGAAGATGGCAGAGAGGAGGAATCTGCCTGCTGGATTGTGAGGGGGAGAAACTGGAGGCAATTTGAAGGCAGTGATCTCAGGGGAAGGGGCCCATCCTGCCTCTTCTCTTCGCCACCCCCGACTATTTTCTGGATTATGGGAGTGGGTGCAGGACTGCGGCAGCTTCCCAGGAAGCTGGCATGCCCTCCTCATCCTTGCCAGGGACCTGCCCATCGAGGACCAGATCTCTCTGCTGAAGGGGGCCACCTTTGAGCTGTGCCAGCTGAGATTCAACACGGTGTTCAACGCAGAGACCGGGACCTGGGAGTGCGGTCGGCTGTCCTACAGCTTGGAAGACCCCGCAGGTGCCCTGGCAGAGGGAGGGAAACAGCCGTGGCGGGAGGAGAGGAGCCAGGCCAGGATGTGTGTGACCTGGGATTGCAGGGCAGAAGACTGGGCGATGGGAAGAGACCCTGCTGAGACAAGTCTGGGTGTTGTCGGCTTCCTGAAACATTTACCCCTCCAGCTTACACTCACCCACAGGTGGCTTCCAGCAGCTTCTCCTGGAGCCCATGCTGAAATTCCACTACATGCTGAAAAAGCTGCAGCTGCATAAGGAGGAGTATGTGCTGATGCAGGCCATCTCCCTTTTCTCTCCAGGTGAGAGTCCCACCTATCCAACCTGGCTTCCTATGACCACACCCCCCCCACCCCGCAACCATCCACACATCTGCTCACAGCCTGATGGCTTCAGCCAAGGGAGGCAGCATTCCCCTCCTCTGCTCTCCCAGGGAAGGTCCCGACCGAGGGCCCTGCCCTCCACTCACTGCACAGCCACGATGAGGACTCTGGCTGTTTTCTCCGAGGGTTGGAGGGGTGATGCCAAGCCCTCTTAGTGCCACCCTCCCTTCCTTGTCTGGGAATCCCTGGCTCTGGAAGGTTGTCGGCTGGCAGTTTGCCCGCTCTGGGACGGACCCCACTTGTTGTGGCCTTCATGGCACCACATTGCCTTCCCCTCCCCACCAGACCGCCCGGGTGTGGTGCAGCGCCGAGTGGTCGACCATCTGCAGGAGCAGTTTGCCATTACCCTGAAGGCCTACATTGAGTGCAACCGGCCCCAGCCTGCCCACCGGTGAGCAGGCAGGGAGGGTGTGAGGAGGGCTGGGCCCAGGTTCCGACCTGTTCTGAGCCTCTCTAGGGGAGCAGACCAGAGCCGTTCCTTGGGCAGTCTCTGATTACCAGGGTTTGGGCCCTGCTCTGTGACCTCCACCAAGGCCCCCTCTGCCCAGTCCGGTTTATTGAGTAGTGTCAGCTCCAGCGCCAAGCAGTTTATATGCATTATTACCTTTAACCTTGAAAACAGCCCCACGCAGTGGGTGCCACCATTATCCTGCAAGGGACTCGAGGCTCAGGGTGACTGATCCAGGTCCCACAGTCAGGCAGGTGGGGTCTGGAGATGGCTCCTGGCAGACCAAGTCCACAGCCCACACCCTTGAGCACTAACTACCTAGCCACCTCCCAGGACAAACATCAGCTAACGTGGTAGAAAACCCCATGTTGGTTCTGGTCACAACGCAGAGGAGGAAGGAGGCTCAGGGCTCAGCCAGACAGGGGGTCCTGCCCCTTCATTGGGCCTCAGCCGTCCCTGTGATCTGGTGCCCACAGGCCTGGGCTGTGACAGGGAAAGTCTGTACACTGGGCGTGCCAGTGCGAATATAAAGCCTCAGGTCCTTACTGGGCTTTCTGCAGCTTGCTTTTGTGCTCAGCATCCTGGGATGCTGGCGGAGACCATGTCTTGCTTTACTCGGTCCTCTTCCTTATTGAGCCAGGAGGCATCATGGGAAACTAAGGCATGAGGTGTGTCTCAGACACTAGATCCAGGAAGGAATTGCTGCCTGCAGCCCCTGCCTTCCACCCAGTCCTGACCCCTTTCCATTAGCCAGTGATGTCCCTCCATCAAACTGACCTATTCCCCTGGTGCCTGCAACACCTAATGTACCTACACCCAGAAGAGGAGGTGCGAGTGAGGAGAATGGATCCACTTCTCAAGGGCCCCCAGCTATTCTGCACCTCCTGTCCTCAGGCTGAGAGAGAAGCTTAAGGAATTCAGCTGAGCCTTATCTCTTGCGTTGACCCGAGAGGTCCTGAGATGAGTCCCCTCAAACTTGTGCGGTTATAGAGGAGCCCAGCCCTGGTGGGTGGGGGCAGGGCGGGCTGCACCCCCAACCCTTCCTCTGGCCGGACTGCAGATTCCTGTTCCTGAAGATCATGGCTATGCTCACTGAGCTCCGCAGCATCAACGCCCAACACACCCAGCGGCTGCTGCGCATCCAGGACATACACCCCTTTGCCACCCCACTCATGCAGGAGTTGTTCAGCATCACAGATAGCTGAGTCAGCGCCCTTGGAATCGCCACTCCTGGATTACACAGATGGATGCCACTGACAATGCCCGAAGGTCCTGCCTCCCCAGGAAACTCAGCCATGAGGATGGCTGGCTAGCATTCCTCAAGAAGGGGCCTTAGGTCCCTTCAGCCCCCAGCTCAGTATGTGGAAAGTCAAGCCCTAGATCATTACATGGAAAGTATACTGGCCCATAGGTCAGTCCCATGGAGAGGCAAGGCCACCTTCCCCTTAGAAAAAGCCATGGGTCTGAGGATTTAGTGTCATGGTGGAAGAGGGGAAAAGGCACCTGGGGCTGGGCCATCTGAGGGACTGTGCCCACACCCAAGTTCATTAGCTTCTTGGGTATTTTCACTGCTTTGCCTAGAACCCCTTTCTCCCATTTGCTCCCCATTCCCAACCACAGCCTCCTGCCCTGAGCTGCTCCATGAACTCCGGGCCTTTTTCCACCAGCAGGTGCATTAATGTCTAAGGGAGCCTTCTAGAGAGAGGCTGGAAGGCCTGGACCAAATGTCAAAAGCTTGTCATGACCTTTCTCCATGTCTGTCCTTCCTACCTTCTGGGCATTTCATTCGGTGTCTCTGCATCCCTTAAAACACATCATTAAGCACCAACCATATGCAACCTGCTTTGCGGAATAAACACTGATGCAGATGTGGATCCTGACCTCGAAGGTCTGTAGTTCAGTAAAGAAAACAAAGCAGAATAACTTTGATCAAAAGGAAAAGTGATATGTGTATAAGGAGCCCAAGAAATTGATTTGTGTGGATGCGGGACTGTGCTGGGAATTCTGCATGCACCTGGGACATGAGCTGAAAATGGCTTGGGAAGAAGGGTACCAGCTGCTGTGTGCATGGGTGTTACTTGGTGCAGGTCTGCTCCACAACTGAACTGGGACTGGGTTGCTCCCGAGGCTGGAACGCTGGGGGTTCTGTGACAAGGCTACACTGTCCGCAGTTAATAAATGTGTTCTTGTTTACACATCTATTTTTGAAGCTAAAGAGTATAAAAGTATCTGTTTTGTTTGTTGCCATTTTGCGTAAAAATGTTTTTGCATTTTTCACAAATTATATTTTAACTAACTTTTGGCAGGGCATCCCACACCTAAGAACTAGGCTTAGCAAAAATGTTTTGGTGGTTAACATCAAATCAAGGCAAGAAGACAACTTTTGGCTAGAGATTTAAACTTTTTGTTGTTGTTGGCCTTCCTTTCTGTGGAAAAAAGTAATGCGGGGTAGGTAAATAGAAATGTCATATGTATGTATATATTTCTAATTTTTTAATACCGGTTTTACTTTGCCCTTTACATATCCGAAGACTGCTGATGTGAGAACCAACAGTTCTTCTAATAAATGCATTATTTAACTTGGTTTGCCTATAAAATGATTATTCTGTATAAAAATTAAAAAAAATATATATATATATGCAGTTCCCGTCATGCCTTAGCAGTTAATGAACCCAACTAGGATCCATGAGGATGCGGGTTCAATCCCTGGCCTCGCTCAGGGGGTTAAGGATCCAGCGTTGCCACAAGCTGTGGTGTGGGTTGCCGACGCGGCTTGGATTCCTCGTGGCTATGGCTGTGGCGTAGGCTGGCAGCTGTAGCTCTGATTTAACCCCTGGCCTGGGAACTTCCATATGCTGTGGGTGTGGCCGTAAGAAGCAAAAAAAAGAGAAGGTAATATACATATATATATATATATATATGATTTAAAATATAGTAATTAATTTTATTTTATTTTTTCCTTTTATGACCACACTTGCAGCATATTGAAGTTCCCAAGCTAGGGGTAGAATTAGAACTGCAGCTGCTGGCCTACGCCACAGCCACAGCAACAGCAACACAGGATCCGAGCCGCATCTGTGACCTACACCACAGCTCATGGCAATGCCATGAGCTGGACTAGGGATCAAATCCACATCCTCATGGATACTCTTCGGGTTCATTACCGCTGAGCCACAATGGGACTTACAGTAATTAATTTTAATTGTCTGATATTATGATGCAAATGAAGCTAAAATTAATTGAATTTGAAGAAAAAGGGAGTTCCTTCTGTGGCACAGCATAGAAGCAGGATCAGCAGCATCAATCCCTGGCCCAGCACAATGGGTTAAAGGATATGGCATTGCTAGAGTTGTGGCCTGGGTTGCAGCTGAGGCTATGATCTGATTTCTGGACCAGGAACCCATATGCGGCAGGGTGGCTGAAAAAGAAAAAAGAAAAGAAGAAAAAAAGAGGCAGATACTAGCATAGCAAGGAGGCCAAAATTGGAGAAAATAAATCACTGATACTATAAATCAAAGCAAGCAAACATATTCTCTACCATCCCTCCAGATTTACCAGCCTCTTCTGCATCAAAAGGACATAGAAAGCACTCACTTTTTAGAAAAGAAATTGAAGAGAAAAGAGCAGCTTTTCCCAAAAACAGTGAATGCAGATTTTGCCCCCAGGAATTGTGTCTAGTTATACTTATTTGCAAATATAAATTTCATTCAATTGTATTCATAAAGCATATGTATCTCCTCTTTTCCACTGAAGTAATTTTAGGTGAGCTATTCATTCAAGAGCCAGAAATAGCTGTTAAATGCAGACTACAGTAAGGGGAGGGCAAGGTGAGATTAAGATGAGATGTAAACTCCCTTCCCCCAATATTGATTTTAAAATACCTGGATAGGAGTTCCCATTGCAGCTCAGTGGGTTAAGGACATGGCATTGTCTCTGTGAGGGTGGGGATTCGATCCCTAGCCTCACTCAGTGGGTTAAGGCTTTGGCGTTGCTGTGAATTGCAGCAT
Organism: Catagonus wagneri; assembly: GCA_004024745.2. Taxonomy (NCBI): domain Eukaryota; kingdom Metazoa; phylum Chordata; class Mammalia; order Artiodactyla; family Tayassuidae; genus Catagonus; species Catagonus wagneri. The sequence goes on along the minus strand of PVHT021183693.1, from coordinate 58,479,611 downwards.
AGGTTGCAGATGTGGCTTACATCTGGTATTGTGAATGTGGCATAGACCTCAGATGCAGCTATGATTTGACCGCTGGCTCAGAAACTTCCATATGGTGCAGATGGAGCTGTTAAAAAAAAGGGGGGGGGGGAATACCTGTGCAGTTTCCCAAACATTGAATTGATATGTATATATGGTTTACATATATTATAAAAACTAAGAGTAGTCCAGGTGCTGTTAAGATTCAAAGTTAAGGAATTACCGCTGTGGTGCAGTGGGTTAAGACTCTGACTGCAGTGGCAGGGGTTCTGTCTTTGGCCTGGCACAATGGCATAAAGGATCCCGTGTTGCTGTAGATGCAGTGTAGTTTGCAACTGTGGTTCAGATTCAGTCCCTGCCCTGGGGATTTCTGTATGCCATGGGTGCGGCCATAAAAGAAAAGAAAAAAAGATTCAAGGTTAAGTGCACCAAAGAGCTCGTACATGATACTTCCTTTCAGCGGCTCTGTGGATCTTGAATTTATAGGTTAGGGGCCAGATTCAACTTTCTTACTCTCAAACATTTGAATTTCCCAATCACCCCCTTCCCTGAGCTTTTGAGTAGTGGAACTAGGCATCAGTTTCCAGGCATCCCTGTGGCCCTCATTGTTTTTCTAGGTCTTGCCTCAGTCAGATGAGGATGGAGTCAAAGCTCAGGAGAAAAGCCCTGCTTACCTTCTGGCTCTCCCATTGGAGCCACTCCGCCACCAGTCTTTACCTGGCCCAGACTCTAAGGATCCAGTTAAAGCCTTGACGTCAACAACTTTTAGGGGAAGGCTCACGGTGGCTTGTCCTTTCTGGAGAAAAAAGAGGAACATACATTTAATGCACCATCCCTTCCCAGCTTCTGACAACTTGTTGGCCTCATCATGCCATCATCTACAACAGCTTCAGTTTGTCCCCTTAGCATAACCCCAGCTCTCCTAAGTCTGAAGGTGCTAGTGGGTGGGTGAAATATTCCTGCACCTGAGAGAGGGGTGACCACCATTGCTTTTGTTTACTTTCTTTCAGAGACTTCTCTACCAAGGGGCTATGCAACCTGATCACTTCACCCTTCCCTTCTTTTTCATGGCCACACCTGAGGCACCTGGAAACTTCCAGGAGCTAGGGGTTGAACTGGAGCTGCAGCTGCTGACCTATGCCACAGCCACCATAGCACCAGATCCAAGCTGCACCTGTGACCTATGCCCGATCCTTAACCCACTGAGCAAGGCCAGGGATCGAACCCGCATCTTCACGGACACTGTTGAGTTCTTAACCTTATGAGCCACAACAGGAACTCCTCCCTTTTCTAATTACCCTTCTAGAACACCTTCTAAACTGGCACCCAGAATCACTGCTCTCCTGGGACATGATCTCGAAAGGCTAGTTAGTTGGCCACTGCTTTTTGAAAGACTTTAGAAATTAAAAATTCAGTCTTTCAGGATTTTTTTAAATTAAAAAGATATTTTGCTTAATACCAATTTAAATAGGGCAGGAAATAAGATAGTAACAAATTCCAAACACATGCACTTCAATGCCATCAGGGGGTCCATCCCTCAAGTGGCATCTTGAATGTTTGTGCAGATTCTCTCCCTTTCCCCCAAGCCCTGCAACTGGTAGACGGATCTATTTTACAAGTGTTAGCCAAACCCATCACCATGAGTAGGTAAATAAATAGAGGACCACACTTTATCCAATATAAATTTTTTTTTTTTATTGAAGCAGCAGTCACATGACTTGATATCTAGCCTTTAGATTAGGCCTGACAGAGTAAGCCAGCCCTAAAAAAATGATGTTTCTTTTTGCACTAAGAGACATAACATGTTTACATACATCATCCAGTATTGGAAATGAGCAGACTCAAACACAACATATGTTGGTTACCTGGAGGTACAGCCCCACTGTTCGTGGTGTTCATATAATTCACAGATACTCCCAAAGACCATTACTAGTGGGATGAGGTTAAAAGAAAATACAGCTACACCAAACCATGAACACAGTAATCAAAGACAGCAGCTTATACACATTTAAAAAATTTGTCCCTTTCAGGGATGTTTTCATTCTTTTCAAAGCAGTGTCTGCAAAGCTTCCTAGACATCAAATCCAAAGGTTTCTAAGATGGAAGCTGCACCTCTTGGGGCTATACAATGGAAGATCATTCGAAATAACGAAAACTAGTGTTCACATCTTGATTTTTATAACAAAGATCCATGTTTCTCTAATTGGAGGAAAGAAGTGGTGATGTGACTACATATTGCAGTGGCAAAATAGGGCAAAGAAAATGTTGGGTACTGAAATAAAGACCACACACTTGTGAATTTTAATTTCATTTCCAGGCTAACCTACTTTTTATTTAATGCAAATTACAGTACCAGTTAACTATTTCCAAACCAAGTCACATAGAACAAAATGTATTTACAAGGGAATGGGGAAAGGGGAAAAAAAAACATTGAGCATACTGTTCACAAAAAGTTTATATTTAAAATGAAAAAAAAATCAGTCACAGAGGCATTCAAGTAGTAATGTTATACAGATTTTGCTTTTCCTTTATATCAAGACAGATTTGCACAAGTGTTTGCAATAGTTTGTATACAACCCACAGTCCTTTATATATATATATATATATATATATAATAAATTTTGTTTTTTAGAGTTGTTTTTAAGATGGAAGTGGTCACGCTAATTGGTATGTGTACAGGCCCAAGTGATCCATCGGCAACACATTTATGAATGCAAATTTTACAGGCAAGCACATTTTCATACATCTATCTGTATCTGCCTGTAGACAGATATAGTAAGAAAAAGAACTTAAAAATTAACACAAGGAAGTCTACTTTGTCAAGCTAACCCCTTATGTACTGGTTGTCATTTTGCTTTTATTGCAGAGGTGCAAAACGGAGCAACAAACTTGAATAAAACGTCATAACCCTTGTGAAAATAATCCAAACCCCAGGGATTACTTTCAAAGCCTTGCAAACACAGACCTTCGTCTGAGACTCTATTCTGCTTCTAGTTGTCTCTTATTTTCAGTGGCTCAGGCTTCTACCAGAAAACAGATTTTCTTATAAAGCATGCTTAGTTTATTTTTCTATATAGGGGAGAAAGTGTTCGACTCTGTGATTAGATGATCACTAACATGAACAAGAGGAATCAGATATAATTTTGGTTTAAAACAAAGAAAAAACCCCCAAACTCCTGGGGAGCTGGCATTGGCCAAACTTCCTTTGGAAGATTCCAAAGTTAAATCCCTTAAAAAGGAAAGGGAAAGAGAATGAAATGCCAGTGTCTTTATATCCACAGGGATAGAGAATACAACAGTCCTCTCAGAAACCTTTGCATTGGTGCAGACAAGATGACTGGTTAGGCAGGCTTTGTTAAAACACAAATCAAAAATATGTCTAAAAATTAAGAGGACTTAAAAAAAATGACACATGTCACTGGAAAGAAGGTGCAGTCTTCTGCCTTGCTGGAATGAACACATGATATTCCAAAAATAGCTACCTTTGGTTTGGTAAAGTTTGTTTTTTTCTTCTACTCAAGACATCTTATATGGAGTACTTAGAGGCAACACAAATAATTTTGATTTTTTTTTCTTTCAAAAAAGGCCTTCATGATGGGCACACAGTAAGAATTAAACTCGTTTTTTAAAAGAGAAATTAAAATGACGTTTCATTGAACAGGGGTAGAGGTGGCAGGAGGGAGGGATGATGTTCCCTTGTGAAAACAAGTCCTCACGGCACGGGCGGCAACCTGTGCAGCAGCTGCTGGTAACCACACAACAGCATTTTAGACCACTCGTGTATCAAAACCCAATACAATTAGGAAACTTTGATTTATAAAAACCAACTCTCTCTATTTCTTTCTCTCATTTGGGAGGGAAGTTGAGGAGAGAGAGAGGGTGGAAGGCTCCTGGAATCTGCTGTTTGTAAGACTCATGGTTAGGGTTTGGGGAAAGAGACGAGCAAAATCTAATCTATTTGATATCCTCCAGCTCTAGGGATCCCTGGCACTATACTAAGTCTCTGAATGGACTAAGTACGAAATGAAACCGGTCACTGCTACTGAGGAAACAGATGTTCAGAACTGAGACAAAGGCAGGGCTTGAATGAAATGAAGTTATGAACACGGTTTCCTCTTTCTACTCCTGAGCATGTTATCACTGAAATTAACTGTGGAAGGGGCAAAGACACTGTGTTATGAATGAGTAATTTCAAAGGGCAAAGGGGTGGGACAGGGAGACATGGATAGAGAAACCAATTCTGCAAAATTTCAATTTTGCAAGATGAAAAACAAAAAAACACATGGAAGCGAAGGCACTCCAAACTATATAGATACACTATACATTGCTAGAGTTATTGTTACAATAATACAGGCCGGTACCTACTGTACAGAGTTAAAACTATATGGCTTTAAAAAGCTCGTCTACAATTTGTCTGATTATTAAACAGAATCACTGCCCTGAACAGTAACTTTTTGCTCGTTAATAACAGTTCCTGGGTCCACATATTTACATACAAAACAATAAAACTCAAATTTAAAAAACACTGAAAGAAAATATAATGTACAAGCTTGAATTTGGTGAGGAGCTTTTTATTATTATCATTATTATTATTATTATTATTTACAAAAAGATATTCAGAGACCTGGATCTCACTTGTATAAAAGAGTTCTGTGATCCTGCCATGATCCTTGAGAAAGAAAAATCACGCACCTCAGCCCTCACACATATACAATAAAATGAGAAAAAAGCATCCGAATTTTCTCTTCTCCTCTTACCCCATTTACGGGAGGTGGGGGGAGTGTTTCCTAAAACAAGCACAGGTTTTTCTGGACTCTAGCAGGTATACCAAGTCCAGAATAGGGCCTGCATCCAAACGTTCAGCCGGGCAGTCTGGTCTGCAGTACGTCCACATCTCTGTCCAGACCTGCCGTCCAGCTTCTTTATAAATCCCTTCTGCAAATGGTCGATCAAAGCCATTCCTTTTAGGAATTATGCTGCCAAATACTTTGATTCAGACTTCTTTCAAATCTTAATTTGCTCTCAGAAGCTCATTAAGAAACGTAAAATTTGTTTGATTTGGTTTGACTGAGTGTGTTTCCTTTCTCACGATCTCTGATATAACCAGAGGTTTGAGAAACCCTTCTGTGGCGTCAGAGCTTAGCTGAACATTAAGTGAAAACGAGGATGGCTCACAGTTGCCTCTCTGGGTACTGGTTCACATCAGCAGGCAGTACGGCTCTCTTGGAGAGTCACACACACTTGGTTAGGAAGCAGGACAGGGTGCTGAGACCTGTATGAGGGCTGCCAAGAGACTCCATTTCCAAATCACCTGGAGGGCGAGACCCCTAACATGACCTAAAGTGGCAGCGAGGAGGGTGAAAGGGAGGTCACACACAACCTAGGGCTCAGCTCTGCAGCCCTGCAGTCACGAGCTAACTTTGGAAGGTACGTGGGGAGGGAAGGAAGGAAGGAAGGAGGGAAGGAAGGAAGGAAGGCGGGAAAGGTGGCCATCACTCAAGTCATCTTTAAATGTAAAGTACAACTGATTGTGCCTTAAAGATTCATAGGTCAAGTAATGGCCCATAAGCACCAAGGTGACTAAGGTTCATTTTAGAGTATATAAGGCCCACATAGATGTCAACCTTAAAAGTATAAAACAAACTAGTTGTGAAAATCTATTTCCTCACTGCCAACATAATCCTTCAATTCTCCTTGCTTTCCAAGGAATATTGCTTTTTCTTCAAAAACAGAGACTGATTCTTACACTAGTCACTGATTACACAAAGAAAACAGAAACAAAAAGTCTTAACTGAGTGTGGGGGAAACATTCTTCTCATGCTTCAACCAGTCAATTTTGATACTGTGGACAAAAAACAAAAACAAAAGGCAGTATTGAATCTATGTATATAACATATATACACACATTTATATAATCAGCTTTCCTATAAAGTCAGCAGGTACAAATGACTATTTATATCATTTTGATGTGTAGTTTTTAATATTCCTACCATCTAAAATCATAATGGCCCATCTGACATGCATGCATCAATAAATAAAATTTTAAAAGCATGAGGTTAAAAAAGCTGAAATTAAATACAGGTTCTAGATTTGGATTTAATTAGAACTATGTGCAGAATGTGGCAATTTCTACAAGCGCAATTTGCAGTTAAAAATATGAAAAATAAACCAGTAGACTGTTACAGTTCACATTATTTAACTATAATGTCTCTCAAGTGTATCTTTCCAAGGGAAACAACTTTAGAAAAAAAAAATCTGGACAAATTCAACTCACAGTGGTGAGACCTGCCCTTGGCCCATCCCTTCGTCCTCCAGGTTCATCAGCTTTTGACCTCTGCAGCCAGAGTGGCCAGCTCAACTCCCTTTTCATTCTTCTCCTAGGTCACTAGTTTAAAACTCTACTAAGATTTACAGAGAACCTTTGGTCAGGCAAACAAAGATCCACATACAGAGCACACATGCTCTTCCTTTGATAGCTTCCTATGTACGTTTCTTCACCACTGGCACTGATTAAGGGCAAAACAAAACCTTAACAAATCCCCTTAAAGGTTCAAACTTTATTGACCTCCTAGGTTACAAATGATACACATTTCCTTTTTTGTCTGCCGCACCTGCCACCGATATGCCAAAGGCAAATCCTCAAACACCCGAGGATATGGATTAATTTTACAAGTGACATTTAAGTCCCCATTGTGTTATTATACCTGCTAAGCTCCCAACCAATTTCAAGCTGTGCACTATACACCAAAGTCTTACACTTGACTTTAAAAGAAAACAAAGTTCAAAAAAACTTCAGCACAGAACAAAGTTTTCTTTTTTTGTGGAAGGGGCATGAGGCAGGAATCCTGTTTTTAAAGTATACAACAGCAGACTTTTGATAAAAAAAAAGATTGTCGTGGGAGAGATTGTGTGTTCTAGTGCTCCGATTTCCCCTCCCCACAACCCCTCCCACCCTCTGGATCTCCCTCAAAGTGAGAATACAATGAAATTGGTTTGTATTTATAGATATTTTACAAGGTTAAATAAGAACAACAATAAAAAAAACTGAACACTAAAATGAACAAGTTTTTTTTTTTTTTCTCTTTTTAATTTTCTTTCCAAACGTGACCAGTGTTGCTGAGTGACACTCAAGTAACTGGTGGTTCTTCCTGTGCAGCTGGCTGCTCGAGGCTGTTCAGGTGGAGTTGGAAGCTGACGCAGAAGCGGTGTTATTGGTCTGCCCACGATCTCCAGCATTAGTATCTGCAAATCAAAAGCCCCAAGAGAGAGCATGAGCAATGCTTTGACAACCCAGAGAGAAAAGTATGCTGCCTCAACTACAGACTTTGAGTTATATCTGAAAAGTTTTAAATATGGCCAACACTATGAAATCTGAATTTCTTTTTTCTTTTTTTTGTTTTTTTGCCTTATCTAGGGCCGCACCCGTGGTATGTGGAGGTTCCCAGGCTAGGCGTCTAACAGGAGCTGTAGCTGCTGGCCTTCGCCACAGCCACAGCAACGCGGGATCCAAGCTGCATCTGCAACCTACACCACAGCTCACAGCAACGCCGGATCCTTAACCCACTGAGCAAGGCCAGGGATCGAACCTGCAACCTCATGGTTCCTAGTCGGATTCATTCAGCACTGAGCCATGACGGGAACTCCTATGAAATCTGAATTTCTGCTTGGAGTTAACTCTGGGCCTTGGCCTCGTCTTGGTGCAGGGAAGACTGTGGCCCTGAATAAGTTACAGACTCAGGGATTCAGAGACCATTTCTGTCTAGGATTAGCAGAGCACAAATACTCAGTTGGATTCTAGCTCATTTGAAAATAAATGAAGAGTGCACAGCTGGGAAAACTTGCTAGAAATTCTGAACAGTGCTACAATATGCCATCTGCTTAAGTGGGTGAAAGAGTGGAGGCAAGGAAAGTAATATGCGTCAGTGCTGACGGACAGAAGCGCTAAGTGTAAATCAAACTCAGCTGCTTGCTTTCTAAGTACAGTCTCTCTTCCTTTTCACAGAAATGGAAGATACAACCCAGCAAAAAAGAAGTAGCCATCATAGTACCAATTCCCTCACTCAGTAAAGCATCTTATAGTCAAATGACTTAGCACTGAGCTTACTTTGTCTAATCCTTTGGAAATGCATACAATTTTACAACTGACTTACTCCCCCACACACAATTTTTTAGGCCCATTATTATTTCACAGCCTCTATTATTGTTTAAACAGACATTTAATTATGTCTACATTGGCTGTCCATATCAGGCAGGCAAAATGCTGCTGTTGCAGTGGCTAGTCAGGTTGTATCTCTGTCATTACACATGACTGAGAAACTGAGAATATGCTGCTAGCAAATTTCCTCTCAAAAACTTCACATTAAGCCCTGAGCAAGGAGACAGATGGCTTGACTGAGATGGAGAACTTCCAGGAGCCACTGCTCTAGAAGTCACACCATCCTTGCCTATCAAGGCTGGAGACACCAAAAAACAGACCCAGAAGTTTCATCTCTCCTATATCCTATGATGAATAGATGTCATGGCTGAATGCAACAATTGGTACTTCCTTGGATCTTTCTACTTTAATTTTTTTTCTTTTTATGGCCATACCTGTAGCACACGGAAGTTCCTGGGTTGAATTCGAGCCACAGCAGTGACACCACCAGATCCTTTAACCCACTGAGTCGGGCCAGGGAACAAATCCACGCCTCCATAGCGACCTGAGCCGCTGCAGTAGGATTCTTAATTCACTGTGTTACAGCGGGAATTCCTACCTTGAATTTTTTAACTGAGCAGGACACAATAGACTCCAAGGATACACAGTAATTCTAACTTAAGGAACTCTTAAAGATTAGCCATTCAGTTTACCATTTTGATAGCCACTCTTAAAACTGTACTTCCTTTCAAAATTCTTGATTGCTTCTCAAAACAATCTGTCCCCATATACTTTTAACTCAGCCTTTGGGGGAAGAAATGTTTGTATCTCTTAATATGAATAATTGTGTTTAATTCATTTAATTTCCTATAAAACACCCATGGCTGCTTCTAATCCTGTTTTCATGCAAGTAAGTGTGGACATTATGACATCAGGGGCCACGCATTAAGTTAATATTGGCCAAAGCATGGCATCACATTAACTTATTGGTATGGCATATGGACAGGTGACAAGAGAAAGTATATGATATATATAATATATAACCTGCTCTCCAAAGGCAGGTAAATGCCTCTCCCAATAATCAGTAAGTATATATAATACTTCCCAAGTCCCAGTTTTTCATTGTTAGCAGGAGTTTTACTCTCAATGGTCATCCAAATTCTGTGCATTAATAATCTAACATCAATTCCCATCTGGGCCACAGGTTCCTGACAGGCCAGGATAAATGTTCATTTTCATAATTTAGGCACAGGCTGCATTAAAACCAACACTCCTGCAAAACCTTGGAAGGCATAGAGATATTTCAGAATTATAATGTTCCCCCCAAACCCATGCTTATTGCAGCACATGCTTTGGATGACACTCAGAACCTATGCGTGATCATCATCAAATAGCACTTCTCTCTCACTTTTAACATGTGAAGATGACAGGTAAAACTGTCACATTCTGGCCTTCCTCAGGACTTAAGATTCCCCAATCATCAAGAATTTATCAGCACACATACCAGCACTGTTAGCAGCTCTGGCCATGGCAGCCATCAGCTATTGGCCAGCACCCACCAAGCCCATTATATTCATTTGTTCTTTGGCAACATACTGTTTAGTTACTAATTGGTAGATGTCCTTTCACTGGCTACTGCCTGTGAGCTTATAACAATCCCAAAACTGGTTTCCCCTTCCTTTGATAAATTCAAAGGCCGCTTCCGCTTGTACTATTAAAATAAAAGGCACAAGCCTTTTAAGTGTGCATATAACCAGAAACAAAATCACTTTCTGAATAATAAAATTTGAAAAGACATTCATATTCCTCAGGTTTGTAATCTAATGATCTCTTATTTTTCTTTGAATTATTTCCAAATTACTTGATAAAATGTTAACAGCTGATTATTTCGATTACAAATATCCTTGATATCTAAAGTCACAGCAACTGGACTCATTTATCAAAAACAGAAAACCTTTGATTAGTGCAATGAACTCTACTTAAAATCAAATTATACAGGTCCTTGCTGAGAAAAAGAACAGAGTTCTTTGTTCTTCAGAGGGAGACAAAGCACAGGGAGGAGAAAAGCAAAACAAGTGAAATTCCATAAATTCTAGAGTGCCTCCAACAGACTACCTAGTTTTACAACTTAATATCTAAGTGATTTTGGAACAAGTTATTTAACCTTTGTACCCTCAATTTCCTCATCTGTACAAAGGCGATAATACTACTCATTTATGAAAAAAGGCCTAAGAAGTGCTTAGTAATTGCCCGATGAATGGAAAGGTAAAAGAGGCATCTAAAAATACATGCTTAGGAGTTCTCTTCGTGGCTCAGTGGTTAACGAATCTGACTAAGAACCATGAGGTTGTGGGTTCAATCCCTGGCCTTGCTCAGTGGGTTAAGGATCTGGTGTTGCCGTGAGCTGTGGTGTAGGTTGCAGACACGGCTAAGATCCCGCGTTGCTGTGGCTGTGGCGAAGGCTGGCGGCTACAGCTCCTGTTAGACCCCTAGCCTGGGAACCTCCATATGCTGCGGGTGCAGCTCTACATAAAGGCAAAAAGACAAAAAAAAAAAAAAATACATGCTTAGTGTGACTGCAATAACCAACACTACTACTAGCTCTTATCAGTGGTGGCAGTTGTTAACATCTGTGTGTTTACTAAACTGCCACACATCATACTAAGTATGTTGCAGGCGTGCCACTTAGCCCATATAGCAAGAAATAGGCACAATTATTGCACCTACTTTACAAGTGGAAAAATGGATGTCCAGAGATTAGGTAATGTGCCCAAGGTCATAGAGCTAACAAGTGGGAGAGTTGAGCACAGAGGGAAGAGAGAAACAGAATTATTACCTTTATGGGCTGTAGGAGACAAGCAGAAAAGATCTCCCAGTAAAGGAAGGAAAGAGGGCTTTCATTCAGACCTAACCTCTACATAACCCAATGAGACTTCTAGAAGCCTATTTCTATTGACTAAGGGTTAGTACATTAAAACAGATCAGTAAATTTATAGTAAGAATTAAGAATACTGAAGTTCCTGTTGTGGCTCAGTGGGTTAAGAACCTGACAGAGTGTCTCTGAGGATGCAGCTCTGATCCCTGGCCTTGCTCAGTGGGTTAAGGATCTGGCCTGCAGCTGCAGTTCTGATTCAACCCCTAGCCCAGGAACTTCCACATGCCACAGGTACGGCTGTAAAAAGGGCGGAAAAAAAGTGTTGTTATTTTATTATCCAATTTTCAAACAGTCTGTATGGAGTATACAGAGATACATCTGTTTTGGAAACAGCTATAGCGCTGATATTTCACTGACTTCTAACATTCCTAGAAACCAATACTTGTTACCACCCTTCAGATATTGTATTGCTACAAAATCAACCAACCAACCAACAAACCAAGGATAGACTTGAGGGAGAAAGGAAAGAATGATCAGCTTTGGGGGAAGAAGGTATGAGGTCATTCTTTTACATTTTGGTAGCTACCTTCCAAGATGATTTCAATGAGTCATGCCCTCCTGTAGTCCCCTAGTAAATAAGGCTGACTTTTGTGACCACCAGGACACTGGAGAATTAATGGTGTATGACTTCGAAAGTCAGAACATAAAAGACACCATGGCTTCTACTTTCCTCTCCTTGTATCATCTGCTCTAAGGGAAGCCAGCTGCAACAATGTGAGACACTCAAGCAGCACTATGGAGACGTCCACATGGTGCGGGATTGGGCCTGCTGCATACGGCCACCACAGATTCACTAACCTCATCAATGCGCCATCCTGGAAGTAGATCTTCCAGCCCCAGGCAACAAATCTTCAGATGTCTGCGGCCCTGACATTTTGACTACAATCTCAAGAGAAATCCTGACCCAGAAATATATAGCTATGCTGCTCCTGAATTTCTGACCAACAGTCACTGTGAGATAATACATGTTTACTCTTAACTTGTTCAATTTTGGAGTATCCTGATATGCAGCAACAGATAACCAATGCATGTGTATATATCAATAACTTAAATGCCACTTAAGATTTGCGCTCAAAAGCCCGTCAGAACACTACTGGCCAAGTCCTTTGACAAAACTAGGTATGCTTCTAATAAGCTGTATAAGACAAAGAAAAATGCATCGGATGTTCACCTGTTTTTGCCCTAATGCTAAGAAGAGTCTATGGTTTCTGTGGCTTTTGTACCTGATATGGCAAAGTGAATATGTGCATGTATTAAGACCAATTTTATTTTGTGTGACTTCAGAGGTAAAAATGACTAGTTGGGCTATTCTCTAGTGAAACTAAGGGTGAAAACTCTAAGACAGATAATTAAGTTCCCAACTGGCTGTGACTTTTGTCCTACAGTAAATTTTTATGTACAAAATTCCATATCTGATACACATATATTTTTTAGGAGAGCATCTAGTTTTATTTTCAGATTCTCAGAAATTCATAAGAGTTGCTATATAATCAAGCCATGGATTTAAGGAAACTGTCCCATCTGACTGCTCATGTGGTAAACCACAAATTCTCATCTTGATTCTTCACTCCCCTCACCCCCTGCACACATCAGCAAGTCCCATCCATTCTCCCTCCAAATGTGTCAGGTCAAATGTGTAACTGGCGGGGGATGGGAGGGGGAAGTAGCGAATGGAAGCCCCCCACCCCATTTATAAACTATTGCCAAAGTGTTTAAATAAAAAAGTAGAAAACAAGGGAAGAGATTAGGAGGAAAGGACAGAGAATAAACATAGGGGTTGGAGTTTCAAAGACTCTGCCGCCATGAATCAGTATTCCAGAACTATGCGTCTATAACAGTCAAAAATCTTCTAACTGACAAAAGTGTTCACTGTCTGGGCCCAGCAGCAAGAATGGAAATGTTCTCTGTACTCACTAATAGGATACCTGCTAACTACACATGGCTATTTAAATTTAACTGAAATTAAATGAAAATTTAGTTATTTATCCCATAAATGTTTTTAGGTTCTCAAAAAGCTGTAAAATCATTATTTGTATATTAGTAAAACAGCTTATTTCAGATATATCAAATACTTTTTGTGTTTTACATGTACTTTTTCAGTATATTTGGGAACTTTAAGTATACTTTTATTTTCTTATTTCCTTCAGTATGTACTTTATGTATTTCTATTCACCAGGTATCCTCTTTTATAATAGTAATGTCTCATGACAGGTCAACTCTTCTAAAAGACAACGTTTTAGAGGTCTGGGTTACCTTGCCTTTTTTTGTGTGTGGGGGGTCTTTTTAAGGGTGCAGCTATGGGGTCAAATAGGAGCTGCAACTGCTGGCCACAGCCACAGCCACACCAAATCGGAGCTGCATCTGCAGCCTATACCACAGCTAGAGGCAATGCCGGATCCTTTAACTCACTGGCCAGAGATCCTCATGGATACCAGCCGGGTTCTTAATCCACTGAACCACATCATGAACTCCTTGGTTACCTTATCTGTACTATGTAGCTAACTCAGGATGTTCCTATTCAAGGTATTCCAAGTGGAAATGCTGCTACTAGAAAACTGTGTCTCAGACATTAGTGTTATTAACTGACAAATGAACAAACAATAGCATTACTCACAGAGAATTAAAGGCATACCCTAAGATTCTATTGCAACCAAAATCATAATGAAATCAAACTATCAATAGTAAGGAAAAGGATTCAATTTTCAGTTTTTTCTTTATTAATGTCTATCATGATTGACAAATTTTTGTATGTCATAATGGGGGTGGCAGGGGGCAAAGTATCCTCAGCAAAGTACCATCATCTCTTTTTGTCATATTATTCCAAGGAGAAGGTGTGGCACAAGACACAACAGTAGCTTCAGTCATTAAAAAAAATAGAACTGAAACTCAGATGCCAGGGAACAAATCAATCCACCAGCAAACCAGGAAGGCTTATCGAGAAGATTGTTTATACTTGATGGACCAGCAGCATAGAGGTCTTAGCTGCTGTGAGCTCAGTAGAAAAGTTACATTTTAATTAAGAGGCTTGGTTGTTCAAGGTAGGAAACTGAAGGCCATGGGAACACAGGATTTATTTTCACCTCTGAGGTTAAAAAACTTAATTTAGGAATAAAGAATAAGAAAAGGCATATGAATATAAACAGGTGACTCAGGTAGGCAACTAAAGAATACTTATACCCGGAAGAATGTCTCATAGCACATTCACCAAATCAAGATTTTACATTACTTTTGGAGGAAAGAGGAAAAACCAAAGTAACATTTTTTTCTTTTTCTTTTTCTTTTTTTAAGGGCCTTACCAGTGGCATAGGCAAGTTCCCAGGCTATGGGGTTGAACTGGAGCTGTAGCTGCTGGCCTACACTAAGTCATAGCAATACCAGATGCTAGCTGCGTCTGCAACTTGCACCGCAGCTCTCGACAACACTGGATCCTTTAATCCACTGAGCAAGGCCAGAGACTGAACTCGCATCCTCATGGATACTAGTCGGATTCTTAACCCACTGAGCCACAATGGGAACTCCCTAAAATTTTTGACTTAATATGAGATGACATGTTTTACATAAAAAGAAGCAATTTCCTAGAAGTGATACCTAGCACTACTCTGGTGAAAATAATCACTAAGTTGGTTTGACTTTAAATATCTACATTCAAATGCACTAAGTGAACTTAAAATCCTGTTAACATAGGGTAGATACAATCTCATTGGTGTCAGTGAATTTGTCAAACTGGCATATATGGATGGAAGTCTGTATTTCACACACACAGCCAATAGGAAGAAATGCGCATAGCACTGAACCTTAAAAAGATACCCACCTTCTTCAGTAATGCATAAAATACATATGTGCACATATGCACTCTGCACCTCCCCCACCCCTACTCTGGACTGGCTACTGTTGAAGTAATGGAGAAATGAAAAACAAAAGTGCATTATTACTGTGCAGTGTACACTGGGACAAGCTTTCTGGAAGGCAATTTGACAATATGTATTTAAAAACTTAAAAACCCCTTACACCTTCTGAGTCAGCAATTCTTCAAAAATTCTAGGACACAACCCAAATGTTCAAGAATAAGGAATTAGTTAAAGAAATTATGGTACAGACTTAGAATAATGTTGAATACTATAGTCATAACTCCTTCCCCCAAAAAGCATAAGCCCACTTAAAAAAAAAAGAATGCTTCTCTGTCCATTCATAACTAGACTAAAATTTAAAATAGTGTTACCTTTGATTTTCTTTGGAAGTGAGAATATGGGAAAGACTTATTTCCTAAAGTAACTATATATATTTTTTAAGAGAGAAAAATCCCTTTTTTTAAATCTTTTTCTAGGGTCACACTCACGGCATATGGAGGTTCCCAGGCTAGGGGTCTAATCGGAGCTATAGCCACCGGCCTACACCACAGCCACAGCAACACGGGATCCGAGTCTCATCTAAAACCTACACCACAGCTCACAGCAATGCCGGATCCTTAACCCACTGAGCGAGGCCAGGGATCGAACCCGCAACCTCATGGTTCCTGGTCGGATTCGTTAACCACTGAGCCACGACGGGAACTCCAAAAAATCCGTTTTAAAAAGCCACATATTTTTAAGAAATTCCACATACATTTGGGTTAAGATAGAGAGAAAATAGAAAGGGAAAAAGAGGAACACCCGAGGGCATACACTGCAGATTCTACAACTAGACAGCTTATGGAGGCAGCTTTCCCAATGTACACTATAAAAGTGGCATAGAGGCTAAGGATAACCATGCTTGGGGAGGGGAATACAGGGATGGCAACTTTCATTTTAGAAAAGCATTTGATACACTGACTTAATTTAACATTTTATTTTTCAAAATCAGCTGAAACAAATAATGGGAGAAATTATTCTGGGTTTAATTATGTCCGGTTAGAAAAAACTGGCTAGTAATATAGAAGGTGACAAGATGACAGGAATTCTCGTATAAAAGTAACTGAAACAGTGAGAAAAAGGGATCCCTAGCCCTGACTAAATCTGAACCATGACTTGAGCAAAATGTATTTCAAAAAGATTAGGGAACAAATAGGTATGATTTTGTGGTTAGAGTCTTCAACAAAAAGAAGGGGGGGGCTAATAACTGAAAAGAAATAGAAACTTACAAAAAGCAAAATTTTAACCAAATTGCACATAATCTCAATGCAAAGTAAAAGAACCAAAAAAACCAACTTAAAAGGGTTTTTATTTTTTGATGAGCTCATAATTTAAATATAAGTAACTTTCAAGAAATAGGGCACATATCCCAGGAAGAATAGAAAATAGCAACATGAACCTGTAAGAATAGGCCAGATTTGGTTTAAATGAGGTAATAGCAAAAAGTTTTCAAAGCAAGATCAAGAAAAGTTAAGCCCCCTGACCAGGTAAAAAGACAGAGAAGACAGACCTTGTCCAACTCTTATCATGATTCCCTTTTCTGTTAGAAGGGTTTTCAACCTGAAAAGGATATAACAAAAATCCTAATAAACAAAATGCAGCCCAAGGAAGGTGAGGGCGATCTACATATTTTTTAATTTATTTTTTTTACATATTTTAAATGTCTTTATACCCAGAATCTATAGTCCTAAATACATTCTAAAATGGATTACAGAAATTCACAGTTTACAAATATTTAGGCACCAGAAATTTCCCTGAGTCTTAAAAAGATTTAATTTATATCTTTGATAGTCACTTTTTTGATGGAAAAATCTGAAAGTTTTCTTGTCAACAGCAAAGCATTTTATAGTTTTTCATAACATTATTATATAAGCAAACAACAAAAAGGGTAACCTGTCATTTAGAGATCATCAGAATAACTCCTAATCAACCTTGCCTAGTCCCATTTAACTTATTTTATCAGTTATTTCGGTAAAGGGGGGAAAACATCTAGTAGGTCCTGCCTTGTCCTGTTTGATGTATTTTATTAGTTGCTTGCAAAGAGGTAAAAAATTAATGTTTATGAAATGTGCAGATGACATATAATTGTACAGAAAACCCAACATCCTGATACCTTAGAACATATTCAGAATTAGGATTTAAAATCCTTATTAGTAGGGAGAGGATGCTATTCATCATTAAAATGTGAAGGACTTCTGCATGCGAGAATGAGGTTGGTTCTTTATAGCACCACAGTAGGATCACTGAGTGAAAGAGGTGATTTCTAGCAGGGTGATACAAAGATGGGACATGGTACTGAAGATTTCTGTTACTGAATATACACAAGCATAGGACACTAGTTCTCAGTAGATAGTAAGAAAGGTGACGTGAAATCAGTGGTTTTCAAATTTGCTTTAATAGCAGAATCACTGCACTGGAAGAAACTTTACTCAGAAGACTAACATACAAACAGAGAAAACTGCACTAGCTGAAATTTCCAACCTCATCTCACACTTCACTCATGTGACTTTGGATCAGATCATCTCTAAAGTGATTCATATATGATTAGTAAAACTATAATTTCTCAAGATTTATTACTCTGGATGGTCCAGATGAATGGTCTCCCAAATGGAATGAATGAGAGGGGTCTAGAGAAAAATCAGATATAAATACTGAAATAAGAAACTATAGGAGTTCCGGTTGTGGCTCAGTGGTAATGAATCCGACTGGTATCCATGAGGATGTGGGTTTGAGATCCCTGGCCTCGCTCAGCAGGTTGTGGATCTGGCATTGCTGTGAGCTGTGGTGCAGGTCACAGACCCGACTCGGATCCTGCATTGATGTGGCTGTGGCACATGCTGGCAGTTGCCACTCCAATTTGACTCCTAGCCTAGGAACTTCAATGTGACACAGGGTGCAGCCCTAAAAAAGCCGAAACAAAACCAAAACCAACAAAAACCCCAAAAAAAACCACAAACCCCCCCAAACCAAAAAAACTGCTTATGGACTGAGAGTAGTACTTTTCAGGAGTTTCAGCAGTACTTTTCAGAGTGTTCTTTTCAAGAGTTTGTCATGTCAGTCTGGGTCAGCATCAGCTACAATGTCCCAGATACTGAGGTATTTCAAAAAACTATTTAAAAGAATGTGAAAGTTTTTGAGAATAACACCACCACCTATACCCACTAATTAACACAACTGTCAAAATTTTTGTCTATTTGTATCCAGTTCCTATTCAAATGCAAATACACACTTTGGCAGTTACCAACATGGTACATAATGTTTTTAGATTTTCTCTATGAAATTAAGACAACTATTTCTACAAATGTAAGTTTCATATAATTGTCTTTTATGGTTACATAAAAATGGAGATTTCATAACGTATTGAAAAATTTTCCTACTCTTGGCCATTCAGATTCAGATATTGGCTCTCCTTTTTGTTATTATGTAATTATTCCGATTCATTTCTCTGTAGGTGGTAGCTTTTCTTTTCTTTTTTCCCTATTAGATGCATCCTGAAGTTAAGATCCCTAAAGTGGGATTAGTGAATAAAAAGGTATGAACCCTACTTGGAATGCTTGTTATATACACAATAGTACTTTCCAACAGGTCTTTATCCATTCACCTGTAGTAACTACCTGAACTTTGAATACAACACATGGAAAGAATAGTTAAAGCATCTGCAAAAATAGTATCCTCAGTATTAATGTCATTAAATTGATAGAAGCTATCTTTACTATTTTCAAGAGAGGTGAGAAAAAGGACTATTACTGTGATTTTTCTATTGTACTGATCAAAATTCTTTTGGAGAGGCTAGAGCATGACAATTAACTACATGGTTCCAGAATAATCTCACATTTAGGCCACAAAATAACAATATTTAGGTCACAATTTGGCCAAGAAAAGGTCTATTTTCTTTGCTTTTCCAGAAGTAGCAATGTAGAGAATAAATGCAGATTTCTGCCTACAATGTGTTTAATGTTTAACTAGACCTAATACCTGAATGACATGTAATAGCTTTGGCCACAAACAGAAACTGACTAAAATCCAAAGCTTACTGCATGCTAATATAGTCAGTACGATCATAGTTAATGGTATCTTTTACTTTGTTCTTCTTTTGCTTTTATCCTATTTTAGGATTTAGCTTTTGCTCCCACATCAACATAAATGTCCATCCTTATTTAAGTCAGCTACTACATAAAAGCTTCTGAGGCAGTCATCTTGGAGACTCTGTATTCTGATGATCTTCCTCAAGATACAAACATGCTGACAGAACCTGAACTTAAGTGGTGCTGAGCATTAGTAGAAATGGTACTTGAATAGATCAGAAGATAATTTCAGGGTTATGCTTCTCTTCTGATTTGTAATCTTAGTGATTTATACCCAATTTTATTTAGATGATGAGGAGGAACATTTTTGAGCTAGGCAAAGTAGTATTCTGCTTCTTGCTGGTGTGGTTTTGTCAAAAACTAAAAGTGGCTCTAGCTCTAAGATACTATTTTGATGTATATTCTCCATTAAGTTGACTTGAACTAAATATGTTAGTTTAAATAACCTCTAAATAAGTTAGAGCTACATATTGCAATTAATTCACCCAAAGCATATTGGGTTATATTCCTATGGTGCTGCAGCTAGGGTGAATATTTAGAAATTCTACTTTTGAAAATTTTAAATTTGAAAATTTCCAGGTTTACATCGTCAAGGTCTAAGGCTTTGCAGCTTAATAGTTTACTTCGTACTTTGGAGCAGATCCACAAATGCTGTGTGAGAAAAGTTTCAGTCTTTCTGCAGGCATTCATTCCCTTACTGCCTGGGTGGAAAAATGGGGTGTCCATTTATTCAGGTTAGCCACAGATTCTTTTTTTGTAAGAGGATGAACGTCAACTCTGCCTTTCACATGGCTGGTTTTTAAGATTTCCAAATCTATCCTTTCTTGGCAATAACAATAAAAAGAGTGTAGCAGTTTTCTTTCACTGAAGGCCTACCATGTGATCTGGCAAAATGTTAAACATTTGTACAGTGGGAATTCCTGAGAGCATGTATATTTTAAGGTCTTGCTAAAGACTATAATTCATACTGCCAAATTCTTACTTAAAATATGTGCATGTGCATACACACACACACACACACACACACACACACACACACATTTACTTAAACACAGGCAGCCATTAAGGTCATACAATCAATATCTTCATTTACGTGAGCATTTCCTGAGGTATGTTTGGTGACATTACTTGGCTCTCACAACTAAGCAAACTCTTTTCCTTTAACTATACTGTGGTCATTAAGGTCATTAAAGTCATACAATCAATCTCTTCATTTACATGAGCAGTTCCTGAGGTATGTTTGATGACATTACTTGGCTCTCACAATTAAGAAAACTCTTTTCCTTTAACTATACTGTGGTGTTATGCCTTTGGTTTATGCTGAAGGGCACTTAAAAAAGAATCCATATGAAACTCACTATTACGTTTACTGTTAAATGGTGACAAGAACTTCATTTATTCTATCTATCTCTTACAGTACCAAGTCTGAAGCTAAAGAAGAAATACTGTTCAAACAGCAAGGTCAGAAACACTTTGCTTCTCCTAAGCTATCGGTCTGTTTTTTGTTTAATAGACAATGTGAAATTTTTAACAGATACTATTTCTTTATTTTACTTCAGCCACTAGGAAACTCAGAGAAATACCTGAAATATTTTTTGGTAACTATTAAGATACTCAAAGCATGCATTTCTCTAAACTAATTTTAGCTCTGCCCTTAGCCTACTAGTGCTCTACTAAATTCCTCATACCCAGATTTACTTCAACACAAAAGTGAACTCTCAGGATCAAAGAATGTCAGTTTCCATATTTATGTTGAAATCTGATTTTAAAAGCTATTAAAAATATACACATAGCAATAATATTTTTTTGATGACTGCTGTAACATGTATCAAAGCAACAGAAAAATCAGGCTATACTAAGTTCCTACCAAGCAGACAATTTGCCCAAAACCCTAGCTGCATTCATTAACTAGTTCAGTATTTCACATTAAGAAAATCATTTAAAATTACTCCAAGCTTATCAATCATAATTCTCATTGTTATGCATAGTCTAAAACAATTCTTAGAAACTAGCTCAATAAGCAAATGTGCTAGTGGGGTTAGAACCTATTTAACATTTTGAACAATCAATGTAGTCTAACTTGGGCCAGTGACTTATTAAGTTTATTAATAGCTCACCTAAGCAAGTGTGTTTTCCTTCTAAATAAAAAGATCAGAGTTAAAACAAAACAAAACAAAACAAAAAACCCCATTTAAAAAATTCAAAGCACATTTCAGTGCATATTTGATCTGTACCATATTACTCCAGGAAAGCACTGCCACTCATTTTACAGATTGAGAAAACTAATAAGATACTACTAAGACAAAGTTCAAATGACTTTCTCAAGGTAGCATGTGCTGAAGAAAGTAAAACTAGAAGAGATTTTTCTTTCCAAACTTTTTGTGGAATGAAAATGAAGAGAGGACATGGATTAGAAAGAAGTGTTTACTAGCAACTTTCTAAAAGATTAAGATCGGACAGGAACAAACAACTCTGTGTCAGACAACAGGAGGTTTTGATCTTACTGCTGAATGCCTAGAACTAGTAACGAAAGACTTTATTTCTTGTAGCATAAATACCCTCGGACAAAAATCAGTTTGATCCAGTTCAGTTCAATGCAATAGATGATTTAATAAAAATGGAGTCAGCTCCTGACATCTGTTTTGTGTGTGTGTGTGTATGTGTGTGTGTGTGTGTGTGTGTGTGGTACCAAATTTTAAGCCCAACTGTGCTACCTACCATATTTCTAACTTCATTTAAGCTGTCTTTGAGGATCCTCAACTCACTCAAGGGTTGGGTATTTTCAAAACATCTGTAATGACTGTGATTCTTACTAAATCAGGTCCCAACATTACCTACCTAATGGATCAGCAATGTTTCCAAGTTCTAACCTGGGAGACTATGTGGGCATATTTTTTGGGGGCGGGGGGTACTGGGTGGGTGGGTGGAGGGAATAGACAAGATTTAGTCATACCCTGATCTAAGTCTTAGCTAAATGTATTTGCATTGCAGTTTTAGCCATTTCAAATAATTAGGTTATACCAGTCTATATTTCATACTTCTTGAAAATCCTTCCAGTATATAATAAAATTTATACTGAGTGATGGAACTAAAATAGATTATCTTCAATAACATTACATTTGTATAGATTGCTTCCTACTATTAGCATCTCATTTGATATATATTAATCCAAAAATTATACAGAAACATGACTTTTAAAATAACTAAGGTGAAATCACTTAACCTTATACCATATATAAAAAGTATTTATGGGGTCCTTTTGTTTTGTGCTTTTTTGGAAATTAAAGTAACATTTTATTCACATTTAATCATTTGTGCTGTTTTTGATGCTTGGAAGGTATTAAATGTTCAAATAAGATAAAATGGAGAAAAAAACCAGAATATGTTTTTATAGTGAAAATTTACGTGTTCTCACCTGAGGCTGCTGTGGCATTTGAAGGGGTTGAAGCAGCTGCTTGAATCCGAGCATGAGGAGGAATAAGGATGGTAGCTAGAGGTGGATTACTTGACAGTTCTAGAGAAAAGGTAAGACACTTACGTTAGAGCTCACTCTTAACTTTTATGTGAAACTACTTTTTGGTAACACTAAACAGAAGACATGCATTAAAACACTGGTTGAAGAGAAAAACAGACATGATAAACCTATATCTGAAACTAAATCAATGAGCTACTAATTAACCTACAGTGAAAGCACACAGAAATGCTGTGACACATAGCAAAGGCACTGTCTGCTAAAATTAGGATATGTTTGAGAACTAAAGATATCCTGGGGAAAGGTACTGACCAAAAGCTTGACAGTAAACATATTAATAAGATATATTTCCATCTTGCATTAACTTAAATATACTCAGTTTCCCCTTACTACTCTGACAGTAAGTGACTGCAGGAACTGAGGGTGATGGTGTCACAGAAAAGAGAGTACACCTGTAGTCTGTATGTCAGTACGCAAAAACCAATTTACTCAAGGGCAGGTAAGATGTATCCAAATGCTAGTATAAAGAGGATTTAAGGAACATCTACTTAAAGTCTCATTGCTTTTATTAAAAATAAGAATGTCTATGCTCAATTCTACTTTGCTTTTCTTTTTTTAAAATTGTATGGCTGCACCCATGGCATATGAACGTTCCCGGGGTCAGAAACTGAATCTGAGTCATAGCTGCGGTAGTCCCAGTTTTGTTAACCTACTGCACCAGGCAGGAATTCCCTATTCTGCTTTTTAACTTAGTAAGATTGTTATTTTTAAAAGTTTGAAATAAACTTTTTAGGGCCCCACTCATGGCATATGGAGGCTCCCAGGTTAGGGGTTGAACTGGAGCCATAGCTGCCAGCCACAGAGCTACAGTGGCCAGCCACAGCCACACCAGATCCGAGATCATTTGTTACCTACACCACAGCTCATGGCAACACCGGATCCTTAACCATCTGAGCGAGGACAGGGATCAAATCTGCAACTTCATGGTTCCTAGTCGGATTCGTTTCTGCTGTACCACAACGGGAACTTCACAAACTGTCTTTCTTTAAGGAATCAAGTTCTGTATGTGAATCTTGAGAAATTACTTTATTTTTAATTTATTATTATTTTTTTAGGGCCGTACCTGCAGCATATGGAAGTTCCCAGGCTAGGTGTTGAATTGGAGCTGTAACTGCTGCCCTATGCCACAGCCATAGCAATGTGGATCTGAGCTGCACCTGCCACCTACACCACAGCTCACGGCAATGTCGGATCCTTAACCCACTGAACAAGGCCAGGGATCGAACCTACATCCTCATGGATGCTAGTCAGATTCGTTAACCTCTGAGCCATGACAGGAACTCCCGAGAAATAATTTTAAGATGATATTGGAAGTTGGAGTTCCTGCTGTGACTCAGTGGGTTAAGACTCTGACAGCAGGGTCTTGGGTCACCGCAGAGGCGCAGGTTCAATTTTCCGCAGCACAGCAGGTTAAAAGATTTGGTGTTGCCACAGCTGTTGCTAGGATTTAATCCCTGGCCTGGGAACTTCCATATGCCAAGGGTGTGACCAGAAAAAAATTATATGGAATGTAATAATGTAAACAGCTAGCCAGCTGGTGGTGAGCTTGCATATAAAAACATTTGGTGTTAAATTTAGATAATGTGACTGTTCTTTCAGTCTGCTTTGGATAACCCTGGCTTATTCTTACAGTTCTGGCATTTAACCAGAGAGTGCTCATTTCCACCCCAAGAGTGTCACAGTTTGAAGGAATAATTACATATCATAGGAAGACATTATCCTCTGAGCTACAAGCAATTCACAGTTATGGCATGGACCAAACAAAGTCAGGAAACAGTGCTGTTTAAAAATCTTTATGGAGTTCCCATCATTGTTCAGTGGAAAGGAATCTGACTAGGATCCATGAGAATGAAGGTTCGATCCCTGGCCTGCTCAGTGGGTTAAGGATCTGGAGTTGCTGTGAGCTGTAGCGTAGGTGGCAGACACATTTTGGATCCCACGTTGCTGTGGCTGTGGCATAGCCAGCAGCTACGGCTCCGATTCGACCCCTAACCTGGGAACCTCCATATGCCTCAGGTACGGCTCTAAAAAGACAAACAAACAAACAAAAAACAAAAAAACTTTATAAACTAAAGTAAAATTCATATAATATAAAATTAACCATTTTAAAGTATATAATTTTGTGGCATTTAGTAATTCACCATGTTGTATAACCATCACCTCTACCTAGTTTCAAAACCTTTCCCCCACCCCAAAGGGAAATAATACCTTTAAGCAAATACTCTCAATTCATCCCTCCCACCAACCCCAGCAAGGAAAAAGCATTTTGATAATGCAGTTCTTTAAAAATTGCTGCCCTACACCACAGCTACAGCAATTCGGGATCCCCAACTTACTGAGCAAGGCCAGGGATCGAACCTGTAGCCTCATGCATTAATTTCTGCCACACCACAACAGGAACTCCCAGATTTTAAAAAGTCATTTTGACAGTTACTAATGAGATAATCATTAGACTAAACATTTGTGTTCTGTGGTCACTACTTAAAATGCCCCTCATTTTCTCCCATTCACGTACTTGCTTTCACCTGATCGCCTATCCTATGTACATGCATGTCCAGTTGAGGGTCATGGTGGTTTTGTGTCTTATTCTGGATAAGTTGTATGTATGCATGTAGACGGGTAACTAATGAAATGGAAAGATGGGAAAGAGTAAAGAAAAAAAGTCCAAAAAAAAAAAAAAGGAAGCTGGAGGATCCTGGAGGCTTTGCCACATCTAATGACACTGCAAAGAGATGAGTAAAGTCCATAAAAGACCTAAAAACATTCTTAACCTAGAGTGGCCAGTGGATAGCTCTGGGGGGTAGGGAGGACTGCTGTGAAATTTTTGAGTCAGAACACCCAAAAACTTAAGAAATTCTAAACCGGATAACCATATATAGTTCTATACATCTCACCAACTTCTATACACCAGTGTCCTTTTCCTCCTAATTACAGGCATTCCTTAAGGTCCACTTTTTCCCATCCATTAGCTCTTCTCTACTTCAGAGAGCTTGCAAACAGTCACAGCTTTTGTTTATGTGAATAAGGAAGCCTCCATGTACTACAGTCCTGTGTTCTATACTTACAGGTCTGTCCCTTTTGTATAGAGAGACTATGGGTACTTCTACAGGGTAGTCATAACTAGCATAATATGCCTTTTTTTTTTTTTTGCATACAAATATTACAACCTACTCCCAATTTCTCTGACTATCCATAGCACTGAATAGTAAGGAAATGGAGGTAAGTGTGGATACAAAATGCAGTGAAAGAAAGCAAAAAAGCATTCAGAAGGATAGAAACAGAAAAACAATACACTCTCTTTCAGAATCAGGAAAGTATATGTATTCTTGAATAAGAGAATAAGGAGTACAGAAGAGGCTGAAAATGAAAAGTTAAAATTTATTTACTAACAGCATGTGTGTGAGGCTTGACAGCAGGGAGATAATTAAGGAGACAAGGAAGCTCATAATACTGAAGTAGAGCTAGCAAGATTTGGGAAGGTTAGGAGTTCCCGCTGTGGCACAGCAGAAACAAATCCGACCAGGAACCATGAGGTTGCAGGTTCAATCCCTGGCCTTGCTAAGTGGGTTAAGGATCCAGTGCTGCCGTGAGCTGTGGTATAGGTCACAGATGCGGCTCGGATCTGGAGTTGCTGTGGCTGTGGCCAGTGGCTACAGCTCCAATTTGACCCCCTGCCTGGGAACCCCCATATGCCACAAGTGCAGCCCTAAAAAGATGAAGAAAAAAAAAGAGGTGGTTAGATTAAGAGACAGACCGTGTTACCTCAGAGATATGGTTCAAAACAAAATGGCAACAGATTCCAAAATGTTTTACAAAATGTAATGTATGATAAGGATTTCTTCACTATTCGAATTTGCTATAAAATGGTTCATAAAAGTCATACAGTAGTTAATTAGGAAACACTATAAATGTTCTGGTAGTGTATCAATAATCATGTGGCCCACCATCAAAACAAAAAGCACAATTTGAACAAAAGCAAACTAAATTTAAAAATAGATATCAATAAGCCAATCAAGATAGATACTAATCAACCGAAAGGTCAAACAAACTCATTTAACTAAATTTTGCTGTACTGTGTTTACACTAAAAACTAGAGAAGAAAAATTCCCATAAAAGGACCCATGTAGGTTAAGCAATCTTTTTAAATATTAAAAACAATACCACCTAAGTATAATTGTTGGCAAAACCTGAAGTTTCCCTTAAAGTCTCTCTTCTTCCAAATAAAAGATTTCCAAGAGTACTGATAAAAAATGGCAGGTAAACTTTCCTAGTTTTGTTTTGTTTTTTTTAATTTGCAGGGGTTGGGGTTTGTGGTAGGAGTGGGAAGAGGTATGTAAGTTCGTCCAAGCTGTGTTGTGTGAAAGCTGAGGATAAAATTGAAAACAGTAATCAATGTACAAAATCAGAGGGAAGAAATCAACACTTTATTAACTAGAATTTCTCTTACAGTGAAAATAAAATACCAGTCATCAGGAGAAAGGGAGTCTTTCTTTGTTAGCTTTGAAAGGGCTCACCCAGCAGGCCACCAGAAAGGAGTCAAAGAGAGGCAGACGTTTTCTTCTATAGTCTGAGGTTTCATGTGTGTGTCAAGGAAGTATAAAAGAAACCTGCCAGCGGTGGTCTACTTAGTTAAAACTGCTATTTTTGGAGTTCCTGTCGTGGTGCAGTGGTTAACGAATCCAACTAGGAACCATGAGGTTGTGGGTTCAATCCCTGGCCTTGCTCAGTGGGTTAACGATCCGGCGTTGCCGGGAGCTGTGGTGTAGGTTGCAGACGCTGCTCGGATCTGGCGTTGCAGTGGCTGTGGCGTAGGCTAGCGGCTACAGCTCCGATTCGACCCCTAGCCTGGGAAGGCCCTAAAAAGTATAAAATAAAAAAAATCTGCTTTTTTTTTCTAAAATTGACAAAAAGGTTTAAGTGACTTAACAATGACATGTCCATTTCATTTGTGTACATTTTTGTTTTGAGCAGTAATTCAAATGCTAGTATGGTGCACCTTGATTTTATATACACTGAATTCTTTTTACTTATTTTTTTGCTTTTTAGGGCCGCACCCATGGCATATGGAAGTTTCCAGGCTAGGGATCGAATTGCAGCTACAGTTGAGGCCTATGTCATTGCCACAGCAACAAGGTATCCGTCTTCATGGATAGTAGTCAGATTCCTTTCCTCTGTGCCACAGTGGGAACTCCTTATACACTGAATTCTAATGTTGCTTATTTGGAGATACATAAACAAGTAACCCCATGAATGCTCCTCCCAGGAAATCTCTGACCAAGTTCCTAACATTGACTACATTCTCTACGCTCATTCTGAAACGTAAATAAACACTAATCAGAAGATCAGAGGAACAGTAAACAAATTACAAGGCTTTCTCCTGCTACTTGGTAGTACTGGCAATGTTTCATGTATGGACTACATAATATCTGTACCAACCCATGAATACTTTGCCTTGAAACTGCCCAAGAAGGAGCATTATAATTTATACTAGTCACACCAAAATGTGTGAATGCATTTTGTGTACTACAGTTACAGTAATGATATATTTTAGAAGTTATCTAGAAAAATATTAGTATTTTAAAAGTCCCAGTGATTAGAAAGAGTAAGCCTGAGTAACCTGTAAACTTATACTCAGAACTACATTCCTAATGAAATGCAATAAATGTAGCATTACCAAGTAAACTTTCTGAGGTTAAAAAAATAATACATACTGCTAGTATGTTGAGTTCTGGATAACCAGTTTGTGGTTTTTAGTACCCATTTATACCATGATCTTACATCTCTCACCTTTTGATGCTCTATTCTTCTAGCTGTGTTTTTCATGTCTTTCTGGAGTCAACTCATTTTTATAATTGGAATTCTGGAGCTGAAAGTGAGTATCCTTTAATAACACTTCATTTTTTTAAACTAGGAAACTCAGAGATAGTTCCTTGGGCAAGATCTGCAACTAGTTAAGAGGGACTGGGAATAAGACTTTGGGTATGGCTCACTCCTTCCATATGTGACACTGCTTATCTTTACTGCATTTACTGCCTGTGTTCTGGTCTTCTGAGAAGTGTATCTGTTCAAACTACACAGAGAACTTTAAGCCATGACACTAGTTTCTGACTGACTGTTCCTATACCATTCCACATTCTCCCCAGTAGTATGGTCAAAGCGACAGAGCCAATCAAATAATCTCAGGGAAAAGTGAAAATAATTTCCATAAATAATTGATAATTTAGACCCAAAATTCTAAATACAGTCAACATTATTTGCTGTAAGTACTCTAGCTGCCTGAACTTAAACTAACCTGCCCCCTTCCAGCAGCACTCGTGAATTTCCCCAACCTCTCTTTGCAATGTTCCTTGGGTTAGCTTTCAAATACCTAGAAGAATACAGCTTACCTAGAAATTTTACTCTTCTAAATTATTTATAAAATGTTGAAGAATATTCTGACACCAATTCCTCTGATGAGTACAAACAGCTCCACCTATCATTTATTTACCAGAATAATCCACTTATACCCCGATTTCACTAAGTCCACTTATAAAGATCTTTCATATATTTTTCACCCAAAGAATATAAAAGAAAAACAGGGACAGTCACATAAAAAGTTTGTAAGTTTAGTTAAAAAAAAATTAAGGGGCACTGAAAATTCAAGCAGTTTATGAATTTTACTTTAGGTTGATTTATATCCTACATATAAATCAGGAGTTCCTATTTTATGTAAATTTATTACTGCTACTGTAAATTATAGTAAGTCTAAAACCAAAAGCCCCAACTCAAGGTTTATTGCAATTTAAGAATATTAGAAGACACTACATTACCTCAGGGAGGTGGCTGAAATATTATGCCTACTTTAGATGTGGCCAAGCAGGCTAGAAGATGCTTAGAATAGAAAGCCAGAGAAGCATGTGGGCTGACCTATTTATTTATTTAGGCTGCCTGCGGCATGCATAAGTTCCTAGGCCAGAGGCTGAACCTGCGCCACAGCAGCAACCTGAGCCACAGCAGTGATAATGCCAGATCCTTAACTGCTAGGCCACCAGGGAACTCCTGTCCATATTCAAGGGTATCATGATTTTTTTTTTTTTTGTCTTTTTAGGGCTGCACGTGCGGCATATGGAGGTTAGGGGTCTAATCAGAGCTGTTGCTGACAGCCTATGCCAGAGCCACAGCAACACCAGATCATTAACCCTCTGAACAATGACAGGGATCGAACCTGAAACCTCATGGTTCCTAGTCAGATTCATTTCTGCTGAGCCATAATGGGAACTCAGCGTATCACAATTTTAAAAAAGGAAAACCAGGAGTTCCCATCGTGGCTCAGCAGGTTAAGAACCTGACTAGTATCCAGGAGGATGCAGGTTTAGTCCCTGGCCTCACTCAGTAGGTTAAAGAAATGGCATAGCTGTGAGCTGTGGTGTAGGTGCAGATGTGGCTCAGATTCCAAGTTGCTGTGGCTGTGGCACAGGCCAGCAGCTGTGGCTCTGATTCAACCCCTAAACTGGGAACTTCCATATGCCACAAATGCAGCCCTAAGGAAAAAAAGAGAGAGAAAGACTGGTTTAAAAATCATTGCTAAGAAGATATGGAATCTCCTAATTATCATATACAATGAGTTAAAATACATTTTAGAAATAGGTAGTCCTCTGATTACAAATGAAGGAAGCATAATCCTTTGATAAACTGGCCTTCTTTAACACTTGCTTTTGCTGCCCAGCCCCAACTTATTCTCAATCTCCTATTTTCCATCACTTCCTTTTCTTTAATACAATCCTACACTTAGTTAAAAAAATCTTTCTCTGATTCTTTCTCCATTACCTTTTGCTTTCTCTTACCCTTCCTTTATCCTGTTTTCACTTGCTTTCTGGAGCCCCTTTTCTATCCCCTCATTGTTTTTCCTCATGTTCAGATATTCTTGTCCCAGTACCCCAAAATGTCCAGTCTGCCTGAGTTTGCATGTTGCTCTCTGGATGTCCCAAATATCCTGTTTTAACTCTCGTTTGACCACTCTCCCCCTCTTTTGGCCTAACCAATAAGCCACCATTCCTCCCTACCTCCCCACAAAACTATCATTCCCTCAGACAACGCAGCTAAGTAAGTGGTAGAGCAGTAGACTATTCAAACTAAGTCACATCAATGTAAATGGTTGATAATCTTAACTCACAGCTGCTCAACCCACAGCCTGTCCTGGGCCCTCTGGGGGACAATGCTTATAAAAGTAATTTTACCTGGTAAAAATCTCATAAAAATCGGATAGAAAACCGGGAATGGGGATGTATGTGGTGGAATTAGCTGGAGACTCATCTTTAAACATACAAAACCACCCATTTACCAATATATTCCAGTCTTGGAATACAGGAATTGGTAAATAAAGAGAAACTGACCTCTGATGGAATTTCCTGATTCTACCTGCTTCCTAAGATCAACTTTGTCCAAACTTTGACATCTCATGACTGGTAGAAAGGGAGATGAGGGTCTGCCAAAGGTCTGTCCTTACTTCCAATGCCTCGATGCAGATAATACTATCAGTCTAGGGATCCTAGAACACTGAGGCCACAGAACCAGAAAAAAAGAGAAGAGTAATAGTCTCCTGAATATGGATCCAAAAGGCCTGAAGGATTTCAAAGTTTTCTGTCCCATATCTGTTCATCTCTCTTCTCCCTCTAGCTGACTACAGAAATACCTGTTTTGATTACATGAAAGTAATATTAATTACCATTTATGGCCATTTACTCATGGTAGAGTAACAAACAGCAAATTGCACTTAGCTATGACCTTCACTCTGTTTTACTCAAGTATTTAAACTCCATAGTTCCATTCATATGGTAGGTTTACCTTACTAATGAAAACAACAGTATCAACTAGAGGGAACATTAGAAATGCCCAAAAAGTACTGGTTGTATGGATTAATAAATATTGTGTATATTTAAAGTGGCATGTATAACTCACTTTACTATATATGCAGATCAGGGATTATCTTTAGTTCATCTGAAGGAAGTAGTACAGACCTCACTGAAAAGTTGTTGTGAGGGAGTTCCCGTCGTGGCTCAGTGGAAACTAATCTGACTAGCACCCATGAGGATGCAGGTTAGATCCCTGGCCTTGCTCAGTGGGTTAAGGATCTGGTGTTGCTGTTAGCTGTGGGGTAGGCCAGCTGCTACATCTCTAATTTGATCCTAGCTGGGAATCTCCATATGCCACAGATGTGACCCTAAACACACACACACACACACACACACACAAATTTGTTGTGAGGATGGAGAGTGTTTTATTCTGCCTACCGCTGAACCTCATTAATGACCAACCCCCTTGCCCTCCTGTACCCCGCCATCACCCTGGGCATCAGTGTTTCTACGCTCTCTAGCTACACAACCAACTGAAGTTGGTTCACTTTTTTCAACCTCTTAAATTACCTAGTTTTATTCTAATCATCCATTAATTGCTATTAATTAGTATGTGTTATAAATCTGAATCTGGAAAACAGTTACATCTTTGCTAAATAAATAAGATCACCATTTGCAAAAACTGCTCCAAAATCTTGGAGGATCAAACAGAATAACATCAAACAATACCTCTTTCCTTATACAAAAACACTGTTCAAGTGTAACAGTGGTCTAGAAGGATAGGAAGAAAGTACTACCAGATGGTCACAACCCAAGAAGTAAGAAGAACTGGGACCCAGGAAACAGGGGTCTGACACAGGAGAAAGGTGAAGGGACTCCCCAGAATGATGGTACAGGGGGATCCCACACTGATAAGAAGAGACACAAAAGAGGTGATCTCTCTCCACCAGAGGAGTGAGAAAGTAACCATCTGCAAACCAGAAAGTGGGCCCTCACTAAACATGGATTTTGCCAGCATCTTGATTTTGAGTTTCCCAGCTTCAAAAACTGTTAAGAAATAAATGCTTGTTGTTTAAGCCACCCAGTTCACAGTATTCTGTTATAGTTGCCAGAACCAATTAAGACATGATGCAGTGAAATATTATGCTGCCATAAAAAGGAATGAAATTCTCATAAATGCTATTACATGGATGAACCTTGAAAACACACAAGTGAAAGAAGCTAGACACAAAAGGTCACATACTATGTGAATCCATTATATGAAACATGCAAAATAGGTAAACAGAGACAGAAAGTAGACTGGTGGTTGCCAGGACTGAAGGATGATGGGTCAATGGAGACTGAGTGATTAATGGGTATGGAGTTTTCTTTAGGAACGATGGAAATGTTTTACAATGAGAGAGGTGATAGCTGCATAACACTGTAAATGTACTTTATAAACACCATTGAACTGTTCACTTTAAAATGGTTCATCTTATGGCATGTGAATTTTATCTCCTCTTTTTAAAGCTTAAGAATTCATAAAATAACAAATTTAGTTTTGAATTTTCTTTTTTTTTTTTTTTGTCTTTCTGCCTTTTTATGTAGAGCCGCACCCGCGGCATATGGAGGTTCCCAGGCTAGGGGTCTAACAGGAGCTGTAGCCGCCGGCCTACACCACAGCCACAGCAACGCGGGATCTGAGCCGCGTCTGCAACCTACACCACAGCTCACGGCAACGCCAGATCCTTAACCCACTGAGCAAGGCCAGGGATTGAACCTGCAACCTCATGGTTCTTAGTCAGATTCGTTAACCACTGAGCCACAAAGGGAACTCCTGAATTTTCTTTTTGTCTTTTGTCTTTTTTAGGGCCGCAGCTGTGGCGTATGGAGGTTCCCAGGCTGGCGGTTGAATCTGAGCTATAGTTGCTGGCCTATGTCACAGCCACAGCAACGTGGGATCCAAGCCACGTCTGTAACCTACACCACAGCTCACTGCAATGCCG
The DNA here is from genome assembly GCA_004024745.2 of Catagonus wagneri. NCBI lineage: Eukaryota > Metazoa > Chordata > Mammalia > Artiodactyla > Tayassuidae > Catagonus > Catagonus wagneri. The sequence goes on along the minus strand of PVHT021183693.1, from coordinate 58,446,204 downwards.
CATCCTTAATTCATTGAGCAAAGTCAGGGATCGAACCTGCAACCTCATGATTACTAGTCAGGTTCATTAACCACTGAGCCATGATGGGAACTCCTTAAATTCTATTTTCCTTAGTAATAATGGAAAATTATTAGCCAGTGACTAAAAAATCAAATGCAATTACTTCAAAAATGATGCATGTTAATAGTGAAACAATCCTGGATTTTAAAAGCTGATCAAATAAAAGGCTTAAGTAGTATCTCAGTTTTGATCAACACATATAGGTGCCCACATTTGAAGAGTATGTATCAAAATACGTCTCAATTTAAGGAGAATTATTCTCCAAAATGTATCTATCATAAACATCATCTTATACATGCTTGGGTTTCTACCAACTTGCTCACCTGACAGAAGCCTTTCTTGCTTTGTGTATTTTGAGAAACAAAGTACTTGCTGGAGATGATACTCAGTGTGGAAAAAAAAAACCCTCAAAATTCCCTTCAAAATTCGGGACCAATTTAAAAAAAAAGAGGCAAAGAAATTTGGCACTGATTTAGTTGTTTCTGATGCCAAGACCCCACAGTTCAAAGTGCTGCATGTCACTATACACAAAAGCCTTTCAGAGATCACTTTATTTTTTTGCCTTTTGTCATTTTATGGCCGCGGGTTTATGGCCGCACCCGCGGCATGTGGAGGTTCCCAGGCTAGGGGTCTAATCGGAGCTGTGGCCACTGGCCTGCGCCACAGGCACAGCAACGCAGGATCCGAGCCGCGTCTGCAACCTACACCACAGCTCACGGCAACGCCGGACCGTTAACCCACTGAGCAAGGGCAGGGATCGAACCCGCAACCTCATGGTTCCTAGTCGGATTCGTTAACCACTGCGCCACGACGGGAACTCCCAGAGATCACTTTAAAAAGCAATTCAGTAAATCATATATTGTGCA
>PVHT021183693.1:58408735-58444278 GCA_004024745.2 Catagonus wagneri | reverse complement strand
CACAGCAACGCAGGATCCGAGCCGCGTCTGCAACCTACACCACAGCTCACGGCAACGCCGGACCGTTAACCCACTGAGCAAGGGCAGGGATCGAACCCGCAACCTCATGGTTCCTAGTCGGATTCGTTAACCACTGCGCCACGACGGGAACTCCCAGAGATCACTTTAAAAAGCAATTCAGTAAATCATATATTGTGCAGACAGTAAACATATATCTACTGTACAAAAGGAAAAAAGTATCATGTTACATGAATGGGTACATGAAAAATTTCCAATGGCAGCCTCATATGGTCTTCAAAAAGTCCTTCATAACCAAATGTTCATCAACAGAGGAATGGATAAAGAAGATGAGACACATATACAATGCGATATTACTCAGCCATAAAAAAGAACAAAATAATGCCACTTGTAACAACATGGACGAACCTTGAAATTATCACACTAAATGAAGTAATAAGCCAGAGAAAGACAAATATATGAGATAACTTATATGCAGAATTTAATAGAAAATGATACAAAAGAACTTAATTTACAAAACAGAAAAGAGATTCAGATTTCAAAATCAAACTTATGGTTACCAAAGGGGAAACATGGGGAGAGGGATAAACTAGGAAGCTGGGATTAACATATGCACACTACTTATATAAAATAGGTTAACTAACAAGGACCTGCTGAATAGCACAGGGAACTCCACTAATATTCTGTAATATTCTAGTCGATATTCTTTTCCCTATATGGGAAAAGAATGTGGAAAAAAGTGTTTATGTACATATATGACTTTCACAATAAAATTTTTAAAAGGCACTTCATATAAAAAACTTTAGGTGATATCATCTAAAAAACCACATAGATGGTGCAAAAAATAGCTCTATTGATTACAAAGACAAAGACGTAAAATAAAAGATGAATATAGTCTGAATAAAATCACTGTATGAAATTTGAGGTGTAAAAAATAAAATTCCTAAATTAATATTAACTTTATATAATATATAATTTTAAATATATTCAAGTTAACAACAAGAACCGTTTAGGGATCTTCTAAATGAGAAAACAGAGGATCACTTTATATTTAAACATTATCAGCATTAGCATAAGAAAAAAGACTAAAAAAAAAGCTACATCATAAAATGATAATAAAAGTGATTATTTTGAATGCTAAAAGTAATTATCTTGGAATTGTGATTTTAATTTTCTTTATACTTCCTCTGCATTTTCAACATTTTCTTCCATCTACATGTATTACTCTTGATTAAAACAAAAGCAATAAGAATTCAAAATAAAATTTATTTTCTCAAGAGGCCCCAAACTTCTATGACCTGGAATCAAAAAATCTCTGCTCTGGAATCTCTGCTGCTAAATCGGAATAATCTTATCTACAATATTGGACATCATCCAGCTTTTTCCTGATATAGAGATCAATATTTTGAAATATCTGAAATAGTTTCATTGTCATCAACTGAAAACTTAATCACTGATTCATCAATACTTTTATTTAGGTTCTATTTATGCCAGGAGCTTAAGCCCAAATAAGTACTGCCCTCTAATTTTACTGCTATTTACAATTTTACAATGTGGAGAAAGAACATTATGTCTATTCTTTACTTTAGAAGACAGTCTTGGAGGTATTTTTAGATAGCTCTCAGGAGTATCTTAAGTCTCTACTTTTCCAGGCTCTACATTCAATTCTGCTCCTTTATATAACCTACCTGTCATTCATTAACATTCTTCTTAAAGAGTCATAGCCAGGACCTAAAACAACATTCTAAATAATTTTTGATCAGCCCTAAATAGTCAAAATGAATAGTTCCAGGATATATGAACATTTTTATTTTATGAATGTGGACTGCATCAGCATTGCTAGTAGTTACATAATATTGACAGTTTAAGATTATAGTCAACTGAATCATTCAAGTCTATTTTACTAGCAACTCAGATCTTCCAAATCTACAGTTTAAGCAGTGCATTTTTTCCAATCAATTTTAGAAAATTTTAAATATGGGGGAAAATTCTGCTTTATATAAAGAAAATATATCTATTTGATCATAAAAGAAAGCTATCTCCCTTCTGTATATCTAGCTTGACTAACCAATTAATCAAAACAAGGAATCTATTTATTCCTTATTTTATCTATAGGGAATTGTACACTTTTAATGTTCAGTTTAGGAAGAAAATCATATATCATCAGAGGCAGTATGATTGATGAATGAAAGAAAAACGAACACAGAAATGGTGAAGAAACGACTATCCTGGGTCTTTTTAGAAACCACCAATGCACAAACTCAGTTTTCCTATCAATGTTTTCTCAGCAGCAATGATGCCAAGTGCCAGAAGGGCTGAGAATTTTTCTTCTACATCCTTTATATAAGTTCTCAGGAGTTACAGGACTCTAGTTTTTCCCATTTGTATGTTACCTAAAGTTATACAAATATAGGCACTAATTTATTTCCAGGTTGAAAAACTTGATATAAATCCTTTGGAAGCAAGAAATTTTAATATTCTAAGTTTCAGATACAAATCTGAGTGTTAAATTGTACAACAGTCTAATTAGTGATAAACTTCACTCAGTGAAATCTCTGTAATCTTTCCAGTGCCAAGATTTATCACAATCTGATAAAAATCAGAGAAGCCATGCCTATTTGAAAAATTTTACCTGCCACTATTTTGTTCAAAACCATACAAATGGTTGACTAATAAAGTTATTAGGTAGGATGCTTCCTACCTGTATAAGTACTTAATACGCCCACGTTCATCCTACACAGATTTTTAAGAGGGTATCACTTCACACACATATGTAACTTTCCTAGAACTGGTAAAAGAGCTAAGTGTTAGGAGTTACCTTGAGTGGTGAAATTGAAGAGTGCAGGTGTGTCTCGCCCATTTGGTAATTTGACATTTGGGTCCCGTAATTCATCAAAAAATGAATGCGCACAAGCTTCCAGTGGTGTCAGTCGGGCAGTTGGTGTGTACTCCAACAGACGGCTACAGAGTGCAATGGCCTCAGGGGGAGTTCGGGGTCGGAAGACCTATATAGTATAAAAAAGGAGAAAGTACAATTATTATGACTATGATTATTATTATTTTGGCTGCACCAGCAGGATATAGAAGTCCCCAGGCCAGAGACTGAACCTGTGTCAGAGCAGCAGCCCGAGCCACTGCAGTGACAATACCAGATCCTTAACCTGCTGTGTCACAAGGGAACTCCCAGAAAGTAAAACTGATATTGAAAGAATCTTTGCAAGTTATCCTCTGAGTACTGAGTTAAACTAGTACTAAGCACTAGAAAAACATGTTTGCATTTGTGAAAGAAACCTTTTAGAATAAAGGGGAACGACATGCTATTTACCACACTGGGGGGAACTGCTAATTGAAGATTATATGAGAAAAGCTCAGAGAAAAAACTAGGGGAAATGGAAAAAAAATCTATATATGCTAATCATAAAGCAGTACAATCAAATGTACAGAAAATATGACAGTCACAAAAGAAAAGTCTGGGCTCTGGAGGCAAGCACAACTAGAAGGATATAAAATTAATTTTCAAGTTTTGACTGCTGTTCCAACAGATAAAACGTTGCCTCTTTTGTGTGATTTTTTTTTAGCAGAACAACTGTTGATAATGGATGGCACTGTTCAAATCTGGCAATTAATACCTTTTAAAAAAGAAAAGCTGTTTACTCTTGGCCTATAAATGTTAACACTTTGGTAATAACTCTTCAATAAACAGAGCCTATCGTTATTTGAAGAAACTCTTGAATACCGGGAACTTCACAAAATATCCAAAATTGTTTTATCATCTATGTAGCTGCTGTCATGAACACGGTCAACTTACCCTCATTTGAATAAATATTCTGGGTTTTAATCAGAAAGACAGCCATTAAGAGCCATTAACTAACAAAAAAAGTAAACTGAAAGCTATACTGAAGCAAAATGCAAATAAGTACATTTTCTTAAGCAATAGAAAGCTTGTGTCTTAAACCTCCTAGTAAATACATAAAGCTATGAAAAATACTGTGTGCTCTAAATTATGAGTAGTTAAAGACTAAAAGCAGAAGAGGAAAAATAGAAATAAACATAAGCAGATGGACCAAAAGCCTTTGAAACTAAAGAAAAATAAAACATATATCCTCTGATAGGCAGAAAATAGAATCAAATAGAAGGTGTAGTAATGGTGGTTGTGGAGGCTGTCAGACACATAAAGGAAACAGATGTAAAAATGGAGGGAAATAGACTGACAAGTAAGGAAAGGACATGTAGACAGTGACAAGGTGCAGAGAAGTCTGAAAGAACAAAGTTCCTCAACGAGAAAGGCTCAGGTAACATCTGGCTATTCACCTAGGCTGGAAGTAGAACTGACTACTATGATAGAACTCATTAGATTTTAAGAGCCTTGTTTCTAAGAATACGTTCCACAGGGAAAATCTATTTTTTCTTCTGGTTTCCACACGAAGTTTATGAACATTAGAGCCCTTAGTTAATTTATCTGGCTATCTTAGAAAACCCTCTCTGTAAGGTCAAAATCTGCTTTATCTTTATTGTTCTGAACAATCAGAAGAAATTTTTAAATATTCTTCAAAGAGTTAAGTTATTGTATTATTTTGATCCTCCACTGTTCTTGGTTACTTTCCCTTCTCTTGTTCCCCAGCCAGATCTATAATCAAACTCAACGTAAAAGAAAATAACCAGTGTAAACATTCAGAAAATTTTTCATAAAAATATTAAATACTGGAGTTCCCGTCGTGGTGCAGAGGAAAGGAATCTGACTAGGAACCATGAGGTTGTGGGTTCGATCCCTGGCATCGCTCAGTGGGTTAATGATTCGGTGTTGTCGTGAGCTGTGGTGTAGGTTGTAGACGTGGCTCGGTTCTGGCGTTGCTGTGGCTATGGTGTAGGCTGGCAGCTACAGCTCTGACTGGACCCCTAGCCTGGGAACCTTCATATGCTGCAGGTGCGGCCCTAAAAAGACAAAAAAAAAAATTAAGTACTACTGATTTTATCCCTGAGGGTAGTTTGCATTTATTTGACAGTATATGGTTTTATTTTGCTAACTAGTCTAATTAAAAAATGCTTCTGAACCAGGATGGGGGCACATAAGTAGGATCATAGTACCATTTACCAAAAGCAGAAATGAATAACTTCTAACACTCAAATGTAGGGTAGTTAGACAGTATATTTTAAACGAAAACATTTCATGTCACATTAATGAAGACTTTGTGTTAAGCCTATTAATAAACCAATATTGTAAGGTTATTACTGATTGTTTAAAAAAAAAAGTCATCCATATCTTTTTGATTATTTACTGGCTACAAGTGACCATCCATGTTGGTACTAAGACACATAACTACCTTGTTTTGCCAGGGAATCCTAACTCATGGAATCAAAGAGATAAAAACAATAAAGAACTGATTCCAGGAGCCTACATTAAAATCAAGACTTAATCTTCCTTTAAAAAATGTATCCATTACTACTTCAAACCCTTTGAGAGATTACTAATGAGAGTAGTCTGTGGACAAAGGTTATGTGGGGTCAAAACTCTGCATCCCCAGAAGTCCAGATTTCTGACCATAAGACAGAGTGTGGTATCACGTAACGTCCAAAAATTACAAGCCAAACTAGAAATTGCTCTTTTGAATTATTATTATATCTAAAGAAAAGGAAACCAGTAACTATTAAGATTTGGCTTTTCATAGTTAGGTTTCTGCTGCCATTTCATTCCTTACTCATTTAAATTGCTTAATACTCAAGGATCTTTGGTCCTGTGGATCACTGTCAGTATTTATTATCTGAAAAAATAATTTCCAAACCCCGCAATTCCTAAACTTCAGCTTAGATGTCAATAAGTCACCCAGGAAACTGACAATCTAATTAGACCATAAACAAAACCTATACCATATACAGTGAGTGAAAACAGAAGTCACAGCTACCTACATGTTTTTTCACTATTACATTTCAAGAATGAATAACTATTTAGCATTTCAGAATGTTTTCCCCCCAGTTTTACAGACCTGCCCTGAAATTTTGGGAAAAAAAAATTTAAATACATACCCGCACTCCTGAGGTGAAATGTCCTGTTCCTGACGAATCCTAAAGATGAGAATGCAGTGAAATAATCCAAACAGGGGAAGTCAATCCAAAAGAGAATAGTCCAGCAAGGAAAAATATATCCAATGTTATAATTCATGGTGTGGGGGGACATAGAAAATGTTTATACAGTTATAAACTTTAAACATTAGTCTCCACAGTAGCAAGTCCAAGTTTTAAAAATTATTTCACCACAGTGTATGCAAAAAAATTTTGATTGCGCAATGGTGAGGCACAGTAAAGAAACATTTTAATTTTAGTTTATTATGTTCCAATGCCAGTGCGTTTATTAAAAAAATACAAAACCAAAAAAAGTTAAAATCAAAATGAAATCTAGAAGTAAAGTTCCTAAAGTAAAGTGTTTGGTCTTCTACGACCTGGATTCATCATCCATTGACATGGCTGGGAGAGGGCATATTAGCCTGCTTTTAAAGATATGAGTTCCCAAAATGCTAATTTTCTCTATTAATGGATTCCAGTACACAGTATAAACATTTTATTGCTAAGTTATTAGTGATGAGAGGAAAAGTAATATTTATATTTAATTTATGTTACTACAGATTTTAAGCCAGATAGTTTCAATTTGTGTGAGCTAAGAAGGATCAGGCCACCGCGGATTATTCTTCATTTTGGATTGACTTCCCTGCTAAAAGATATTTACTGACATTTCTCATTATCTTAGGACTCTTCAGGAAATTGACATATCACCTCAGGAGTGCGGGTATAAACTTACTTTTTCTATTGTGGGCTTCGCCCCCTCATACCCTTGCACCCATTACTTAGCAAAAATAAAGAACATTCTTTGCTTTTTGGAAAAACTCATTGAAAAAATTCTATATCTTTGAACACTACAAATTCAACACAGTTCCATCTGCAAATATGCCCAATTCACCCACCAAAAGCTAAACAAAAATATATACAATAAACAATACAACTAAGGGACAGTCACAGTTATAGGTGACATGCATAGTAAAGTACACCAACACCTAGGCACAACGGAGCCAAATATGCAAAAGGGAGGTAGTAGGGTCTATTATGTCTAGGTATTGAGAACAAAAAATGGCAGAACTCACCAGTAGCTGTGAATTCCCTTGGCTATTCTAAGAGAATTTAACATTCTTTTAGGATAGTTTCCAGTGGGGGAATTAAATGTTTTGCAAAAATAAATAATCCGCGGATTACTTTTAGTCTGCAGACTAAAATTTAGTACACGGATTAAAATCCGGCCCATCAGGATAAAAATCTCTCATGAGCTAAAACACAACCAAGTAGACAAAAATAGAAAACCAGACTAAAAAAACTGAGAGCACAGAGTAAGACTCAACTGGGCCAACTAACAATTAGTGCGCAGACTAAATATGGCCAGCCAAGAATGTTAGCAAGGCCATGAAGAGCCCAAAACACCCTCTGTAAAAACTAAAACCAAAAATAAACAAAACAGAACAAAGCAAAAAATAAATAAACAAAAGAAAGAAAACTAAAGAGAAAGGAAAAACTGAAAAGAACCAAAACACTGACATGAACTTTTAAGTGATTCAAATACTACCTCACCTATGCAGCAACTCATTTTCTTAAATTGAAACAAACTCTCATCACAAATACTAGTCTATAGAAGAAACTAAGAAAAAAAAAAAACCCTCAGTAAAAAAAAAAGTCTCTGTGGTACTGAACAAATGCAAATAAGTCCTTAACTGAAGAATTACTCAAAATAAATTTGCATTTGGATAACTTAAAAAGAACAGAGGCAATTTTCTCCTTCCATGTCCTAGAAGAAATTTTTGCTATCAAACATCAAATTTCAACCTGAAACTAATTGTTATGACTGAATCTTAAGCCCCTTAAAATTACCATTTATAAATGGTCATATGTACCACATCAAAGTCTATGGCTGAATCTCATAACATCAGCTCTCAACAATTCCACTGTATTAAACTGCCAGAGTAATGAAAAAATGACTACAGGCAATAATAATTAATCTAAGTAGAATGTAGAACAAGTGCTGTGCCTGTTTCAAACAGTCACTCCTCCCAAGTTTTCATTATGATAAGTGTACAATACATATACAAAATACACTGACATCCAATGTTAAAAACCAATAAACCACGAACACTCATGAAGGGTAACCCCACTATTGGCTCTCAGGTAATCTATTAGTCACCTAATGTTATCTGCAATTTGTAAGCCTAAATACAGGACTAAAAATGAGACAATGCCATGGATTTGTTGATTAGCATTAATTAACCAAGAAAAGAACTTTAGTTTACTAAAGTGCTCACGTGCAGTACATAATTCATAAGAAACGCAAACATCCTTTCCTTAGCCATGACCGAGCCAGCATTCAATCGATTTTAGCTGTATTACCTAAAAGGCTTATGGTGTTTTCCTGAGCTCTAATACACACAAGGAATATCATATATGTATTGATATCAGCATTTAACTATCTAACATTATTTGTCCCTCTAACATCATTTACTGATAAAATTGTTCTACAGAAGTATGATTTACCAAATGTCCACTTATCCAATTTAATCTTTCATTCATAAAATGGTTACTAGAGTCAAGTTGACCTTTTTAAGAAATACAGGATTATTTCCCCTTCATTCATACCACCTTATCTTAAGGGACAGTCCCTAAGCTACAACAATTCCTAACTTTATCAACATTGAAACAAATCCAAATCCTCCTTCAGTATTATCCACCTGCCATCCCCTCTCCAGTCCTATCACCTTTAAAGTATGCTTCCTTTCCCCCACCACCACCCACACTGGAGATCTTCCTTATAATACCTATGGTATGTGAAACACCAATGGTACATAGTTAATATATGGTTATATATTATTCAATACTTTCACCAATTGAGTCACTTATATCACTTCTAAGTTTTTCAAAGAGGAGGACTATATATTTTAGTTCTTTTGCATTCGTTATGGCATCCAGCACAGCAATACTTATATAAAAGTGTTCTAAAGAACAAATGATAGGGAGTTCCCATTGTAGCTCAGCAGAAATGAACCCGACTAGTATCCATGAGGTTGTGGGTTCAACCCCTGGCCACGGTAAGTGGGTTAAGGGTCCGGCATTGCTGTGAGCTGTGGTGCAGGCCTGCACCTGTAGCTCTGATTCGACCCCTAGCTGGGACTTACATGTGCCGCAGATGGAGGCCTAAAAAAAAAAAAAAACAACAAACAACTGGTTAAGTCAAAAATAGGTTTTTGCTATATTTTTCAATCCACCCTCAACTCTATCCTCTGCTCCCCACAAGTGATCTTGAAACTTATGTCTTAGTGTTTTTTCTTTTTTGTATTATTCTTCCCACATATGAATTAGCCACTCTAGTACCTGGATTTTATTTTTTTTTTGGTCTTCTGTTTTGTTTTGTTTTTAGGGCTACACCTGTGGCATATAGAGGTTCCTAGGTTAGGGGTTCAATCCAAGCTGTAGCCAGCTGCTGGCCTACACCACAGCCACAGCAACATGGGATCCGAGCCACTTCTGCTACCTACACCACAGCTCACGGCAACTCCGGATCCTTAACCCGCTGAGCAAGGCCAGGGATTGAACCCACCTCCTCACGGATGATAGTTGGGTTCATTAACCACTGCGCCACGACGGGAACTCCTCTAGTATCTGGATTTTAATGTGCAAGAGTTTCCAAAGAAATGAGAGTAAAGCAGTATAAACAGAAAAGTGAGGTCTATTCACAAAGGAAAATGGATGTTAGAGAAGCAGTGATTATTCCAGCACTAACAAAGATGTTAGAAAACATAGCATATTTATGAGACAGTTGATAACGAATTAGTAGAGAACAGTAAGCAGAGGGGGTTGAATAGTAATAGAGAAATTGATTAAGCAGCTGAACAAAATCGATGGCAAACTTAGGAACCAAGAGAAACTGCCAACACAGTTTTAAGCTTTCTGGAATACATGTGAGCAAAACAAGTAAGGTAGAAAGACCAGAAAAGGTAGAGTGGACCTGAAAAAAAAAAAAAAAGGTTGAACTAATTTTTGTTTTGTGCTTTCTAAGCCCCACTAGAGGCATTTTTGGTAATGTGTGAAACTACAGTCAAAATAGGTACATTTACCAAATAAAAAATCTTGTATTCAAAGGCACAAGCCAAAAAAAACAAAAAGAGAGATTATGAAGAGTCTTAAAAAGAAAAAAAAAATATATAGTTTGGCTTTAAGCCTAGAGAATAATAGAGAATAATAACTAGTTCAGCTAGTCTGATTCTGTAGATGGCTGAAATGTCCTCAGAGGTCAATTTCCTGCTTATTTGATTAGCTAGTTGGAAATACTAGTATTCGTTCATTTTATAGCATGTTCTAAGACATCAAGTATGTAAGCATAGATTTTTGAGGATAAAGCTGTTTGGAGCACCTAACCAAAGAGCCATGGCCCCCACATATACTATAGACGCTTAACTATTAAGTAAACTATCATGTATGCCAAAAAATTTGCAACAAACATTTTGAGGCAATTGATACTCATTTTATTATTACTATTACAAAAGAGAAATCAGAAGCTTCTATTATACATATGGTATGATTTGGCTGGTTCTACTAGAATTATGTACTGGGAATAATTGTGGAGAGCTTGAATAATTAGACAATTTTTCACAGGAGAAGTGATACTTGAGGTCTTGAGAAAAGGTCAAGACTTGGTAAGGAGAAAAAAAAGAAACATTCTAAGTGTGAAAAAAAAGACACTAGCAAGAGGTAGAAATGAACGTGGCTTCTCTAGGGAACAATTAAGAGAACAGTTTGATAAGACCAAAAAATTCAGCATGACTGCATGATCCCTTCAAACTGAATAGGACACTTCTCTCAATATGTAGCTAATACAGTAAATAGCCATAGTTCAATTAAAGAGATCAGGACCCTTGGAATCCTTCTCTACTTCCTTCCACTAACCAGAAATCAGTTATGAAATCCATTACTCTAAAAGAATATGTAGACATCTGTGTTAACTGACTTCACAGGATTATCTGTTACTGGAATAAAGGGGGAATACTTGTTTTAACAAAATGTTAACAGAATCAGGTACTCAAAATAGGAAAGGAACATATATTTATTATATACTTATTACAACATAACCTTATTAGAAACCCAAAAACTACCCTAAACACTAAGCTTTTTTTTTTTTAATAGGGCTGCACCTGCAGCATATCCAAGTTCTTGGGCTAGGGGTCAAATCAGAGCTGCAGCTGCAGGCCTAAGCCATAGCTACAGCAACACTGGATCCAAGTGCATCTTCAACCTATGCTGCAGCTTGTGGCAACGCCAAGTCCTTAATCTACTGAGCGAGGCCAGATATTGAACCTGCATCCTCAGTGATACTAGTCTGGTTCTTAACCCACTGAGCACAATGGGAACTCCCTAAACACTAAGCTGGAAGAGCTGTAGAACTTAGGGGAAGACTGAGCTTAACTGACTAGATGCCTCAAGAAAGATTAAAAGCAGGACACAGAACTGTATCTCCTGCTTTCCTGGAAAGAAAAAACAGAAATGATTAGGAATAGAGTGATGGGATAATCTGTCATCCAAACCCAGACAGTAAAGAGTGTGAAGGAACATGCAACTGGGACTCTTGTCATAGGTATAGTACATCAAATATTCTTAAAGGCAATGAGGAATCAGAGAAAAAAATTTAATGGGAGTGACAATATCACATGTGCTTATTTATTTATATTTTTTTGGCTGTACCTGTAGCATGCATAAGCTCCTGGGCCAGGGACTGAACCCGCGCCACAGCTGTGACAACACTAGATCCTTAACTGCTGCATCACAAGAGAACTCCACGTGGACTTTTTAAGAAAGCTAACTTTGGAGTTCCCGTTGTGGCTCAGTGGTTAACAAATCTGACTAGAAACCATGAGGTTGCGGGTTCGATCCCTGGCCTTGCTCAGTGGGTTAAGGATGCGGCATTGCTGTGAGCTGTGGTGTAGGTTGCAGACGCAGCTCAGATCCCGCGTTGCTGTGGCTGTGGTGAAGGCCGGCAGCTACAGCTCTGATTAGACCCCAAGCCTGGGAACCTCCATATGCCACGGGTGTGGCCCTAGATAAGGCAAAAAGACAACAACAAAAAGAAAGAAAGAAAGAAAGAAAGGAAGGAAGGAAGGAAGGAAGGAAGGAAGGAAGGAAAGGAAAGGAAAGGAAAGGAAAGGAAAGGAAAGGAAAGGAAAGGAAAGGAAAGGAAAGGAAGGAAGGAAGAAAGAAAAGCAAGAAAGAAAGCTAACTTTGACAGTAATGAGGATGTGAAAGATAAGAAGGAGGGCAATCAGGAGGTAGGAGGTTGTTTTAGCAATTCTACAATATGATGATGGTCTAAACTGAAGTCAGGGCAGTGGAGACAGAAAGGACAAATCACAGAACTACACTAGAGATATAATCTTTACATTTATTCTAAACTAAAATGAAATAATCTTTTATATGCACACCTTATTTTCAAAAAAATCTGGAGAAAAAGACACAATGGCTAGCTGTTATCTTACAAAAGAAAAAACTTTGAGGCACAAAGAGTAGGAGCAGTGCTTAAACTAGATCCTACTTCATACCTAACAGACTGTCATTTAACCAAATCTCCATGTACTAAATGCAGAATTTAAGCTTCCTCTCTTCTTCCAACCAATCTCCACATCCACTTAATTCTCAATTTATTTTTGTTATCACTTCATTTTGCTTCCCATCCGGCTTTTATTCTTTTAGGTGTACAGCATTCACCAAAGGGGAGGTATTTATTCTCCCTACACTCACTCCCAGTATTGGTCCCTGTTTCAAAACATTAATACATATTTCCATTAGAACTTAAACCACAAATGCTTTTTCTTTTCTTGTTTCGCTCTCCAGGGCTGCACCTGAGACACATGGAAGTTCCCAGGCTAGGGGTCTAATCCTAGCTGCAGCTGCTGGCCTACGCCACAGCCACAGCCATAGTAATGTGGGATCTAAGCCGCACCTGTGACCTACACCACAGTTCCGGGCAACACCGGATCCTCAACCCACTGAGTGAGGCCAGGGATTGAAACCACATCCTCATGGATACCAGTCAGGTTGGTTGAGCCACAACAGGAACTCCCACAGATGTTTTTTCAATGAATTAGGTTGTGCTGGCTATTAAGTAATAGTCAAGGGCATTTTACTGGATTTCTAAATTCTCAAGATTTCTGCCACAAATCACAGTGAGACCATTTCACTGTTTTGTTCTTCTGTTTTCTATCTTACATATCTGAATACTCTCACCTCAGTGTTTCCACAGAAGACATTCTTCCTTGATTGCTACGTCTGCCTACTTTTTTGAAAATACAAACTCCCAGTTCTGGGGAAACAGCTGTACAGCATAGGAAACAAAGGTTTACATGCTCACGGCTTCAGGAAACTGGGCTAAAGTGGGTTTTAACAAAAGACCTCAATAAAAGCAAAATAGCTTTTTGTCTCCAATTCCCTTTTGCCTGCCCTTAGAAGGCAAAAATTTCTCTTTTTAGAGAACAACACTTTGTATGTTTAAAAAAAATAACTCCACTGGCTGCCTAGCAAAAAGAAAGCATTTCTCAAGTTGGTGTCTACTATCATAATGGAGGGAGAGGGGACCGAGATCCTTCTAGAAATTTAAAATTTATTTTCATTTTGATAATAATTAATTTTTAAAAAATCAATATGAGTATATTCTGGATCATTCAGATGACAGAGTAGTGGCTTAGAATTTCTGAGTCTAAATTTGGTTTTGTGTTTACAACCACAGTAACACCAATTTAGATTTGTGCACAGAGAAATTGATATGTGTACAATTACATAATAAATGCATTTGTACCAAGTGAGAACCAAATTATGTCACATATATGAATGAAGAATTCACAGGCATTTGAAGAGACAAAGGAGGTGAGAGAATTGAGTTATTATTCTACACGTGGTACAGGAATGGAAACCTATATGAAACAAATAAAAGTTTTTTTTAAGGTCCATATCTGAGTCATATGGAAGTTCCCAGGCTAGGGGCTGAATCAGAGCTATAGCTTCCAGACTAGGCCATAGCCACAGCAATGCGGGATCCTTGACCCACTGAGCGAGGTAAGGGATCGAACCTGCATCCACATGGATACTAGTCATGGATATTAGTTGGGTTTGTTTCTGCTGCACCAGGACAGGGACTTCAAATAAAAGGGGTTTGTATAGATTATTCAAGTTTGAAAAACATTAGTGTATGATATAGAAACATCAAGAACCCACAAGAGAAAAGGAAGGTACGAAGAATGCAAATTCACCACAAATCTTCTAGTGCCTGGTAATTATAATAAATCATTCCTTGAAGAAAATGCAGAATATGATACAAACTAATACTGGTGGCAGTCTTGATTTAAAAAAAAAAAGAGGATAAGGGCTGCTAAATAAGATCTCATGCCTTCATTTCAGCATTATATTGCTCAGAAACTCTACATTAGGGGTCACGTGATGAATACCTAGATTAGATTAAACCAAAAACAGCTTTTTAGGGCTGCGCCCATGGCATATGAAGCTCCTAGGCTAGAGGTTGAACTGGAGCTACAGCTGCTGGCCACGGTCACAGCAATGCAGATCTGAGCCATGTCTGCGACCTACACCATAGCTCCTGGCAATGCTGCATCCTTAACGCACTGAATGAGGCCAGGGATTGAACCTGCATCCTCATGGATACTAGGTGGGTTCACTACCGCTGAGCCACAATGGGAACTCTTTACTTTTCTTTCTTCATAACAAATAATATGCTTATTAAAGAAAATATGGAAATGCAGAAAAAGAAAATAAAATCACCTACACTCTTCTTACCCAAACTATACTAGTAGCATTTTGGAGTATCTGCCCGTATTAACTCAATACACAGAATTCTCTTTGCTTTTTGTTTCTCTTTAACATGGCTGAAATCATAGTATACTACAAATCACTTACTATAAACACTTTAAGTCGGAGTAACTTTGCTGGATTCAAACTGCAACTCAGCCTTTAAATACAAGTAGACCATGTACGATTCTCTGAGTTTAGAACCAGTGAGAGACCCTAAATATCTTCTGACCCAGATTCAAAACAAACTGTAAGTAAAAAGATCAAAGAGGAAACTATCTTGATCAATGAAAGCTACAACCTATAATTCTGGCACCAAAAATACTACTAAGGTCTTTGATTCTAAATAATAAATAATTAGTAAGGAGAGGATTTTCTGAAGGTGAGGTGAAGAGAAGTGAAGATGGTGATAACTTGAAGGAAAGTAACTTGAATCATAACATAAGTTAGAGAGATACTTTGAATATGGGATGTAAATTATTTCATCTATGGCTCTAAATTACTTCACCTCTTATTGGCTTTGTCACAGCTACCTATGGAATCGTGTATAAGTCATCTGGTATGTTTAGCTAAAGTCTGAGAATTTGTAAAATGAGTGACCCACTCTAGCTATAAACCCTATTGAGATTTTTTTCCCTCTGCATACAACCTCACAAATCAAACTGATAGGAAAAATCTTTTTCATAAAATCTCTCTAAAATCATTTCAATTAAGTATCAAAGCAAACAATAAAAATAAAAAGTTTTCTTGTAAGTTAGTACTTATGCTCTTAGAATTGGCTCCCTCTAAATGTTTCCTACGACTAGTGACATCCTGTTGACATATCAATTTCTTTCAACGTATACTCCTAGTAAGATCAAATTGTCATTTTATTCCTGCTCCCAAAACACAAACAGAAAAGTAAACGAGAGGAAAAACAAAATACCATCTATAGGGAGTCCTGCTGTAGCTCAGAGGTAACAAACCCAACTAGTATTCATGAGGATGAGGATTCTATCCTTGGCCTCACTCAGTGGGTTAAGGATCTGGTGTTGCTGTGAGCTGTGGTATAGGTCGCAGATGTGGCTCAGACTTGATCCCTAGCCTGGGAACGCCATATGCTGCAGATGCAGCCTGAAAAAGCAAAAAACCATCTACAATAAGATCTCTGTTATTAATAGTTAAAAGAAAGAATAAAAATATACAAAATGTATGTCTTCATATGGCATATGGTGTTAAACTAATAATAAACACCTTTAAAAATGTAAAGAAATTACTTTTGAATTTAGCCAAAATTTATATACAGGATCCTGTTTCTAATCAAATTCTTTATTTGAATGCTACATATACGTACTGTCCTCACCCTACAAATAAAAACCCAGGCTGGAAACTTTTTATAGGAAGTCAAAGAGGATGAAACTATACACGGTCAGTGAAAAACTGAAGTACAACTACCTAACTACTTTTACATGCAGAAGTGCTATTGTACTTTTTACTCTGGCAGCCATCTGGTTTCAAAATAGCTTAGTTTAAGAACAATGAGAACAACTACTAGTTAACTACTGGTTTAATGAGCTTTTAAAAAAACTCTTTTTGACTTACCTTAGTCCAAGGATGTGCCTTAATTTGAGGGAATTTGAATTCTGTGTAGTTTGGGTTCATTTCTCTAATTTGCTCCCTTGTTGGTGTCCCTAGGACCTGCATAAAGAAAGCATGTTATTGCATCATATTTTTCTACACAGTTTCAAATAGTCTTTATGTTTTAATGTACTGATTTCTCTGGAAAAAGGAATTCCCAAGTTGTGAAATACATAACTCATTAAATAAAGCAAACTTTATAAAATAATTTCTGACTACAGAACCCACGTTATACTATCCTATACAGACTTCTATGATGATAATAGTGTTAAATCAGGGTTGTAAAAGAAAGATCACTCAAAAATATTAGAATAAAAATCACTTAACTTCATTCTGTCTAAAAAAAAAATCTATTGCAATGATGGCATCTGAAATGAAAATATCTTTTATTCAATTAGTAAGCTAAAAGTTTTATTATCAATGAATAATTATGAGAATCTTATTCACTCATCAATAATCCCATTCAATCATTGAATATTAAGTGATATTAATATCACTACATTATGAAGTATGAAGGATACAAAGAACAAGATATTTCCTCTATGAAAAACTTACATATTTGCGTGTGGCAGAAAGTATAACTACAATACAAGATGAAAATATCAAGTACTTCATTGACTTCAGAGCTGTATTAGGCACCAGATAAGGAAAATATATGGATGTGGCTGCACAAAACAGGTGATAGGAAGAAACATTAAGTACTAAAATGAGCACTTTAAAGAAAGATGGCATTTATTATCCATCTTTATAACTCTACGGCCTGGTATAAAACAAGTTTTTTGAAATAAAATATTACGTCATTTACAGTTCAAGGGTAACTGCACAGAAGGAACAGAATGTAATGATTAAGTACTTGATTTGTGGTAAGAGTTGCTTCTAATTCTCTAGACTTCATTACAACTTCAGAACATAAAATATTAAAAGTTTTATTCTTCAAAAGACAATTTGAAGAAAACAAAAGTCAAGCCTGAGAGAAAAAATCTGCAAAACATATTCAAAGGACTTGTATCTCAAATACAATAAGACTCTTTATAATCCAAAAAAGGTTTGAATTATAGACAATAAAGACAATGCAATAAAATGGGCAAAAGATATGACCTGATACTTCACCAAAGAAGACACAGAGATGGCAAATAAGCATATGAAAAGATGCTCAACATCACTGACCATTATGGAAATGCTAATTAAAACTATAAGATACTACCTACTAAGAAAGCTAAAATTAAAAGTACTGACTTTGTATATATAATAAGTCTTGGTGAGGATGCAGAGCAACTGAAACTCTCATCCAGTTCTGGTGGAATTGTTAAAAAGATAAATATATACTCACCATACTCACTCCTAGGTATCTACCCAAGAGAACCAAAAGCATGTGTCCATACAAAGACTTGTATACTAATGTGCATAGTATCTTTTTGCAACTGCCAGTAAACAGAAATAACTCAAATGTCCACAGATGGTGAATGAACAAATGGTGGTATATTCACACAATGGAAAACTTATACTGAGAAAATGAATAATTATGTTAAGCAAAAGAAGCCATGCCAAAAAAAGTACCTAGAAATTTTTCTGCCTATAGTGACAGAAAGAAGATCCACGGTTGTGAGGGACTGGAAGAAAGCATTACAAAGAGGTACTACGAAATTACTGGGGGTGATGAATATAAACTACTGTTGTAGAGAAAGTTCACTCTTAGGGCACTGGAAACACAATTTCCAGTTATATTTCCACCTATACAACTTCCCTTCCTTCTTGAAGTCAAACTTCAGCTTTACAGAGAGAAGGTGTATTGGGAAGGGAAATCCATACTTAAAATAAGAAGGCTAGAAGGAACCTTAACTTAGTTTCTATTTTTAAATGATAAAGCAAGCACTTATATACTGTACTAGATCCTTGATGAAGGGTGTATGTGTGAATATAGTGGGAAAAAGGGAAAGGAGTGGAAAAAAAGAGAGTGAACTTTTTGAAACTTCTGCCCCCTAAATGCAACTCCATTTGATTCTTTTAAGTGCTAAAGAAAAGTAATAGCAATGATGTGAAAAAAGAGAGTATTTAAAAATGCATACCTTCAATGATAATACAACCCACTAATTCCATTTTAAGGACTATATACACAACATTGTAGACAAAAGCAAAAATCCAAAAACTGAATTGATAAATAAATTGTTATAGTCATACAATGGTAAATTAAGTAGCAAGTAAAATAAATGAACTAGAGCAACACATACCTTATGGATAAATCTCATATAGTGGTAAGTTTTCATTCAATAATGAATACATACATTATAACTGTCTTACGTAAAGTTTAAAAACAAGCAACACTAAACTTATATTTTAGTTTAGATACTAAAACTCAATCAAAAGCAAGGGTATATTCACTAGAAAAACCAAGCAGATTATTTAGCTTAAAAAAGTGGATGTAGGAGGAGGGATTGAGTGGGATGGGTGTAAGTAGTTCCTCTAATTCTTTTTTGGGCAGTGATTGCTGCATGTGGAAGTTCCTGGGCCAGGGATCAAATCCGCTCCACAACAGAAACCCTGATCACTATGGTGACAACACCGGATCTTTAACCCACTGTACCACAAGTGAACTTCTTCTTAGCATGAGTGGTAGTTACATGGATATTCACTTTACTATTATGCTTTAAATTGAATACATTTCAATATATTTTTGCACTATATTTCAAAATAAACAAAATGACACTTTAAGAAATGCCCACTCTCAAATATTTTTTTGCGTGCAGTCTTCTTATACTTATTCATTACTTTGTTACTACAAGGCATAGTCCTAACTCCTTACAAGTTGGTTAACAATGCCAAAAGAAATGAGGACTGTATGCTCTCCATTAGTAAATGCATCCTTTTACTGCATGGGCGAACAGAGATCATGTGAACTTCTCAGCCATTTGGCTGATTTTCCCATATTTACACACTGTGTAATGAAAAGGTAGGATACTCCTTGAAGTGAATGTTCTAATTCTTATATGTTTTTTATTTTAACCTAAGAATATTCCCAGTGGAAGTAAATCTGTGAAATACACAATAAAACAACTAAGAAACACATGATATATACATAATGTTTGATCAACATACAAATTTTAATAATTTATTTTACATGAAAGAAATCACACTTCTATCCTTCTATCTATATATTGATCCACCTTATTTTTTGATGTATCTGAATGTCAGTTACAGGCACATACATATAATTAAGATTCAATATTTATGACCTTTTAATCTAAGCATTTTTTACACACCTAAAATTCTCCTTCAATATACACTATTGCATGGATATGAAAAAAATTTTTTTTACTACGGTGGGAAATAATCCCCTCCACACACTTTTTGTTTGCACCCACAGCATATGGAAGTTCCTGGGCCAGGGATCAAATCTGAGTCAAAGCTGCAACCTACCCAACAGCGGCTGCAACCTACACAACAGCTGTAGCAATGCCAGATCCTGAACTCACTGTGCAGAGTTGCGGATTAAATCCACACTGCCACAGAGACAATGCTGGATCCTTAACCCACTGTGCCACATAATCTGCGTTGATGAACAGTTATAATATAAAAAGATTCTTAATTATACTTATAACTGGTGTCAGGATTTAACTGTGTTCTTTACTATCAAAATGCGGATATTTGTGACTTTTAAGAAACTTAATTACTGGAGTTCCCTTCGTGTCTCAGTGGTTAATGAATCCGACTAAGAACCATGAGGTTGCGGGTTCAATCCCTGGTCTTGCTCAGTGGGTTAAGGATCCGGCGTTGACATGAGCTGTGGTGAAGGTTGCAGACGCGGCTTGGAACCCGCGTTGCTGTGGCTGTGGCGAAGGCTGGCGGCTACAGCTCCTGTTAGACCCCTAGCCTGGGAACCTCCATATGCCGCGGGTGTGGCTCTACATAAAAAAAGGCAAAAAGACAAAAAAAAAGAGAAACTTAATTACTTAATGGAATCAATGATATAACCATTATCAATTATTTTTTTCTTTTTCTTTTTGCTTTTTAGGGCCACACATGTGGAAGTTCCCAGGCTAGGGACTGAATTGGAGCTATAGCTGCTGGCCTACACCACAGACACAGCAACGCCATATCAGAGCCATGTCTGTGACCTATACACAGCTCACAGCAACGCCAGATCCTTAACCCACTGAGCAAGACCAGGGATCAAACCCACGTCCTCATGGATACCAGTGGGGTTCGTTACCGCTGAGCCACAATGGGAACTCTATTTTTTTCAATTTTTCGCAGTATAGCTGATTTACAAGCTTGTGATAATTTCTGCTGTGCAACAAAATGATCCATTATACATATACACACATCAGTTCTCTTTCAGATTCTCTTCCCACACAGATTATCAGAGAATACAGGGTAGAGTCCTCTGTGCTATATAGTAGGTTCCCACTAGCCAATCATTCCATATACTTCAGTGTGCATATGTTGATCCTAAATCCCTGGTCCATCTCTCTCCTCACCACCTCTTTCCTTTGGTAACCATGTTTTTCAAAATCTGTGAATCTGTTTCGTTCTGCAAGTAAGTTCTTTGTACACATTTTTTAGATTCTACGTGCAAGTGATATCAAATGATATTTGTCTTTTACTAACTTCACTTAGTATGGTAATTTCTAGGTCCATCCATACATTATCAATCAGTAAAAAGCAATTAACCAAATATCTAGCATGTCACCAAAAAGTGGCAACCGAAACCTTATTCCTTTGTTACCACATGACCTTGAACCACTAAGATGGGGAAACCAGGACTCTAACGTCACAGTCTGTTCAAGTATTCAACTACTATAATTTTTCTAATCTTTTTTCCTTCTTATTTTTAAATCTTAAAACCACATTCTTCCGAGGCTGGTTAATAGAGATTCAAAGTAAATGGGAGCTCCACTAGACCAGAGATCAGCAAGCTTTTTTTTTTTAAGGGCCAGAGAGTAAATACGTTAAGCTTTGTGGCCCATAGATCTTCTGGCACTAGTCAACTGTACTACTGTTACACAAAGCAGCTGTAATAAAAGTTTATTTGCAAAAGTAGGCAGCAGACTTCATTTGGTCCCTAGGCCCTAGTGACAACCTTTGATCTGGTCTAAACATTTTTAGGGATGAGAAAAACTAATGCCCAGAAAGAGCAAGTTTTCAGAGATCAAGGCTAATCAGAAGCAGAGCTAGAACATAATTTAAATCTCATCAGTGGCAAACCAATTTCAGGAGACAGTACTGAAGAATCTGTTTATTGACTTGGAGGACAATTTAAGTTTTTTACTTTGGTAGTTGTGACAAATGTTGCTATTAAGAAGGAATAGAGCTATAAGAGAAAACAGTAGATATTCAAGAAGAACCTGGGGGAGATCTCCACCAAGTGGTGAGTATTAAGCATATCATTTAGAAGAGAGTTTGAGGCTAGAGAGAGACCTGTTGCTAGAGACAGTTTGAGGCTAGAGAGAGAAATGCTGCGTGGCTGTGAGAGTAAGAAGCAAAGCAGGGTGAAGAAGAGTGCTAAAGATAGGGACTCAAAAGACACAAATACATGGAAAAAGGGAAGTTTTAAAAGAAGGCTGAGACAAAAGTCTGAGAGATTGGAAGAGGTCCCACAGATGATGATACCATGGAGAACTAGGAAAGTAAACATTTAAAGGACAGAGAGGAGGGTATCTGCCACAATGAGCCTAAGTAAAATAAAGCCCAAAAGGTGCTCACTAATGCTGGCCATGAAAAGTTCCTTTCTGACCTTGATGAGATCAGTCATAAGAAGAGCAAGCAGACCATAATCATCTTATATGAGTAAGTAAAGACAGCATATATAAGTCTCCTTTTAAAAGGCATATCAGTGAGGGAAAGAAGAGAACAAAAGAAGAAATATTTGAGTAACGAGTATGTAAAAGTTCTGTGCTAAGTACATTAATTTTTTTTTCTTGCATAAAATTTATAGGTACTCTGGAGTTTCTGCTGTGGTGCAGCAAGTAAGGAATCCGACTGCGGAGGTGCGGGTTTGATCCCCAGTCTGCGGCAGTGGGTTAAAGGATCTGCCGTTGCTGCAGCTGTAGCTATGATTCGCTCCCTGGCCCAGGAAATTCTACATGCTGCAGGTGTGGCAAAAAAAGAAAGAAAAGAAAAGAAAAATCACTTTCTCCATTGGATGTACCATAAAATAAAATCTGAATCCTTTAGGGTTGTACAGGATATATTCAGATTTTATAAGATCACAAGGGTAGGAGTTCCTGTTGTGGCTCAGTGGTTAATGAACCCAACTAGTATTCATGAGGACACGGGTTAGATCCCTGGCTTCACTCAGTGGGTTAAGGATTAGGAGTTGCTGTGAGCTGTGGTGTAGGTCACAGACGTGGCTCAAATCCTGAGTTGCTGTGGCATAGGCCGGCAGCTACACCTCCAATTTGATGTACGTCTCAGACGCAGCTCAGAACCCAAGCTAGCCTGGGAACCTCCATATGCTGCAGGTGCAGTCCTCAAAACACACACACACACACACATCACAAGGGTATAGTTAAACCGAAAAAAGTTAGACTTGACAACTTGAAAAAATCTGATTTAAATAAAATATACCCATACCATGGTAATTCAACTTAATAAATCACTTTCAGGCTCCTTTAACTATAGATTTTCACTATAAATCCCATGTTTACTCATGTCTAAGTATATCTGCAATACCAAATACATGAGATTAGTATTTTGGTAGACATTGTTTCACATTTATAAAACTTTGACTGGAATGTTAAATGATGGGCAAGTCCTTTGGATGTGCACATCGTAAGTAATTTTATTGCCTAGAATTTTTAATCTCAAGGTCTCAGTTACAGAAACCATCGTTAGAAAACTGCTTTGGGTATAAATATTGTGCTTATCTAAAAGGGAGCCATAACTATTTTAAGGTAGTCTAATATAAACTAAAAGCCTTATATAACACAGTGCAATTCTGTAAAACTTTGCATCAGTAGTTCAATACTTTTGGTTTGGAATGCCATGCATAGGCTTGTGTCACTTAAAAAAGAAAGACATTATTATGGATTTCTGCTTCCAATTGTTACTAAGTAACTGATACCAGAATTGCCCTCTAGATATAAACAAATAGAAAACTGACTAAATACTCTTTAAAGAAGGTAAATATGACCCAAGCAAGGAGGGAGGGGTGGGGCAGGGAAATCAGTCAATAGTCACAGATCTAAAAATAACAGAGATGACAGAATTGACAAATAAAGACTATAAAATAATTATTATAATGAGAAAACAAATGGGAGATTTAAAAAAATCATACAGTAATTAATTATAGAGTTGAAAAATGTGATATGGATGGAACTTAGTATTAGAGACTCTAATGAGACTAATGAGACTCTAATGGCACAAATGAACCTATCTATAGAAAAGAAACAAACTCATGGACTTGGAGAACAGACTTGTGGTGCCAAGGAGGAGGGGGAGGGAGTGCGATGCTCTAGGAGTCTGGGGTTAGCACATGCAAACTATTGCATTTGGAGTGGATACGCAATGTTATCCTGCTGTATAGCACAGGGAACTATATCTAGTCACTTATGATGGAACATGATGGAGGATAATATGAGAAAAAGTATGTAGAATTATGATGGGGTCACTTTGCTCTACAGCAGAAATTGACAGAACACTATAAATCAACTATAATAGAAAAAATAAAAATCTTAAAAGAAAAAGAAAAATGTGAGATGTGGGAGTTTCTGTTGTGTTGCAGCAGAAACGAATCTGACTAGTATCCATTAGGAAGTGGGTTTGATCCCTGGCCTCACTCTGGGTCAGGGATCCAGGGTTGCTGTGAGCTGTGGTGTAGATTGCAGATACAACTTGGATCCCATGTTGCTACGGCTATTGCATAGGTTGGCAGCTATAGCTCTGATTTGACTCCTAGCCTGGGAACTTCCATATGCCTCAGGTCTAGCTCTAAAAAGCAAAAAAAAAAAAAAAGTGAAATGAAAACTTCCCTAGAGATCTAACAGCAGATTGGACACCACAGAAAATGGTGAACTAAAACAAACAATCAAAAAACAGTAGAAGCTATCAAAGGTGAACTATGAAGGTTAAAAAAAAGGCTGTAAAAGCATGTACATGTGATTGTAGTTGGAAAAGGGGGTTGGGGGAATAGGGCTGTAAAAGCATGTACATGTGATTGTAGTTGGAAAAGGGGGTTGGGGGAATAGATGTAGAAAAACTACTTGAAAAAATACTGACCAACATTTTTCCAAATTTGATGAAAATTCAATCAAAATCTCGAGGAAATACAAGTAGTATAAACATAAAAGCCACTGATAAAAGGAAAATACTTCCCAAAACAAAGAGACATTTTGTACAGTCAACAATAACAGCTGACTTAGCAGAAACAATGCAAGCCAGAAGAAAATAGAGATCTTTCTAAAGAAAGAAAAAAGTGGAAAACAAAACATTTCCATATCTAGTGAAAAATATCCTTCAAAAGTCATTATTAGGCAAACAAAAGCTAAGAGAGTTTATTACCAGGAGATTTTCACTACAAGAAGATACTTCAGGGAGTTCCTGTCGTGGCTCAGCAGAAACAAGTCCGACTAGGAACCATGAGGTTGCGGGTTCAATCCCTGGCCTTGCTTAGTGGGTTAAGGATCTGGTGTTGCCATGAGCTGTGGTGTAGGTTGCAGACACGGCTCGGATCCGCTGCCTCGCTGTGGCTGTGGCGTAGGCCAGCAGTTGTAGCTCCGATTAGACCTGTAGCCTGGGAACCTCCACATGCCGCAAGTGCAACCCTAAAATGACAAAAAGACAAAAAGACCAAAAAAAAAAAAAAAAAAGAAAATACTTCAGGAGGAAAGAAAGTGATTCCAAATGGAAATTTCTATCTATATGAAGGAATCAAGAGCATAAAAATGATAAATATGTGGCTATTATGTATATTTCCTCCTTGCTTTTTAGTTTCTTAGAAGAAAGCTGTGTTTAAAGCAAAATAATAAAGCACTGTAGAAATAAAATGTATGATAACAACAGCACAAAAAGCAGGAAGAGGAAATGGAAATACACTGCTATATGGTTCTTACTTTATACGCAAAGTAGTATATTATTACTTGTAGACAGTGATAGAGTAGGATGCCTATTTTCAATCTTAGAACAAAACTCTAAAAAAATGCAACATGGAGGTTTAGCTTAAAAAGCCAATAGGGAAAATAAAAGTACTCATTATAGCTACAAGTTAACTGTAAAAAGAGAGAGACAGAAAAGGAACAATAAGAAGAAAACAAATTATCAAGGTGGAAGACTTAAACCCAACCATATTGATAATTACACTGAATGCAAATGGTCTAAATACTCCAGTCAAAAGGCAGAAATTATCAGACTCAATTTAAAAAGACCTAAGTATATACTGTCTGTAAGAAATGAACTTAGTTAAAGAAACATAGTTAAAAGCTAAAGGATGCAAAAAAGATACACCATGCAAATACTAATGATGGGAAAGGTGTGATGCCTTCATTAATATCAGAAGATTGCGGAATTCAGGACAAGGAAATTAAACAAAAATAAAGGAGGACATTTCCTAATGATAAAAACAGCTTTAAGACTAATTAAAATTATTATGAATACAATGTATTGATGATAATGTAAAATGCTAGAACTTCTCATATATTGCTGGTGGGAGTGAAAAGAAGTGTAACTGCTTTGGAAAACAGCTTGATTTTTTTTTTAATAAAGTTAACATACAGTTATCATATGTCCAGCAATTTCAGTGCTAGTTATTTAATGAAGAGAAATATATCCATAGGTTTGCAAAAATACCTGTAAGCAAAGAAGCTTTCCTCATAATAGCCAAAACTGAAAAACAAGTCAAATGTCCATCCACAGATGAATGGATAAACAAACTGTGGTATATTTATAGACTACAACTCAGTATAAAGAATAAGTAGGTAATTAAAAAAAAAAAAGAATGAATCTCAAAAACATAATGCTGAGCCAAAAAAGCCAGATACAAAAGAAATATACTATGTGATTCCAGTCATATGAAATTCTAAAATAGGAAAAACAAATCTGTGGTGACAGAAAGCAGACCAATAATAACCTGAAACAGAAGATGGGAGACTGCAAAGAGACATGAACAATGTAATCACTTGTTTCAACGCACCTGGGATTAACCTGGGGAATCCCTCAGTCCTGGGCAAACTGGGACATCTGGTTAGGCTGCACACAAGAACATTTTTTGGGTGATGCTGTTACTACACTAAATACAACCGTATATTTAACCTTCTTCTGTTGCTATTTTAAGGCTACCATTAGAAGTATCATCTGCTAAACTCTAAAATCAGAATTATTTTATATACAGTATGCATAGTCTTTAAGAAAACAAAGGTATGAGTTAAAACACAAAGGAATATAAGAACGCTAAGCTAAGACATAATCGAGAGACATTAAATAAATTTTTTTCAGTCTCCTAAGTCGCTTACTCATTCAAAGGTATTTATTCATTCACTCATTCCTTCATTCATTCTTTTTTGGCCTCGCCTGAGGCATGCACAAGTTACTGGGCCAGGGATCGAAGCCACGCCAGCAGTGACTCAAGCCACGACAATATTTAACCTGCCAGGTCACCAGGGAACTCCTACTTTCACGGAACTCTAAGGCAGAGAGACCTGTACTTTATAAGTCAACTACAGTCAAGATCAGTACAACAAAATGAGCACAACTGATGTGCAAGGTGAAGTGCTACAATCCACTGGAGTAAAGAAGAGATTCAAGAAAGGATTCTGGAGGGAGAGACAAAAAATAATTTTACTTAAGGAATCTAGGAAGCAAATGAGTCTGATGCACATTCTATCTACTCTAGGTATGAAGTGGAAAACAGTACGACTGGGATAACTATAACAGCTGAGTGCTAACAGAGAATAAGAATGAGATAATGGATGGGTGGCAACATAAGAGGCTGAAAGGTAAACAAGTGACAGTTTATGAAGACCTAAGACTCTGAAGGCATCAATATCTGCAGTCAACACCACAAAAATAAAGCATTTTAATAAATCAACTATTTGATTGCCACTTCTGAGTTTATCTTAGTTTTATATTGTTTCTATTAGGTTTAGAGCTGATTTATTTCAATTGATTTAACTTGGAAACTCTGAAATCATAAACTTAAGCTTTACATTTTAGAGATTTTTAAAAAGTATGCTTGACATGGATCTCACTATTTGGGTATAAAACAAGTCTTAGGGTTTCCCTGAATTTTAAGAGATGGAAAGCAATTTTTCACCCAAACTTTTAAAGATACACTTAAAAATAGTAATTATTTCTGAATTTCCTAAAAACTAAGTCCCTCCATGACTGAAAGGAAAATAAAATGCACATAATGTTATACGCACATTTTTGTAAGTATGATATTTCACCAAATAAAAAGGCGGGGTTTCAAAATTTGCACACCATTGGGAAGAGTATGCATTCTCAGTTGTTATTAGAATAAGATCTTTCCATTTATTGCAAAAAAGCATTTGTAATGTGCATCATCCTAAATCACCACTGAGGCAGAAAGACTCAAACAACCAGAAATTCATGGCATAAGCCTTTGGGGATACTGTTCATCCCTTATGATTAAATCAATCATTTAATTTGCATCCAATCCCATCAATGTTTAACATTTTTTAATTCACCTAAGTTGCCAATTTAGCTAGACACAAATAATAACAAATCAGGAATTACGATTTATGTCTTCAAAGAAATAAAACAAAGCCAAAAGTCATCTGACAAAAGCACTGAAATGAATTTCTTTCCCAGCCCTGTGTTGAGCCTTGCTCAACACCAGAGGTCGCCAAACTTCAACAATAGAGCTGTATATGCAGCCTTTAAATCAAAAGTCAAGTTAATGAGATCCTATTAGAAATTTGTTAATCCTCTGCTTCAGGTCTTGCAGTGGCTTTTAACTGTCTACAGGCCAATGTGTTTAGGCCAATGCCCACGGCTTCTCTTCTCTCTCCTGGTAAACTTATATTCTATTGCCACCATTCAGAACCTTAGGCTCAAACCATAAAGTACTGCACAGTAGACATGACACAACAGACCTGACATCATTAAGCATCTTCATCCAAATTAGAATGTATGTCCTCCAGTCCCCTTCTTTCTCTAAGAATACCTTTCCATGTTTCACGATTCAGCTGAAGAGTTACCTCTCCTACGAAACCTTTTCGGATAGCACTACCTCCAAATAGGATGCTTCTGCCCTTGTACCCTGCTCAGGCTTCTGGGATCATACCTGTTTTACTCCACTGCTCTCAGTTTTTCCCTTCCTTCTCTCAACGAGTTTCTGAACTTGAGGGCAAAGATTCTCTATGTTCTCGCCCAGATGGTTCACTAAATCAACATGTTAATATGGTATGCACCCTGAAAGGCTAAAGGGATACATGGCCAGGCCTACACATAATGGATTTAATCAAAGCTTTTTCTAAACAAGTAGATGAAAATTGCACAACACTGGGCAAGAGAAATTATACATAGTATGGCTGGATAATTAAACATCTTTACTTCTTTTCTGCATAAAAGAACTGTCTATTCAAATTGGGTAACTGCCAGGTTGACTGCCTGTATCATAAACCGGACAAATTTCTCAAACTAGAAAACATGTCACTGAGTTATTCTATTTCAAAATATCAGTAATCTACTGATAGTGGAATCATTACTATATATTTTTATTTTCAGAGGATTGATATAAAATATTATTCCCTTTGGTATACACCTATAATTTACAAGTTTTCCTTTTTTAAATTCATTGGATATAGGTAGCTAAAATACTTAATTCTCAACACATGCAGTTTTATCCAGTTTCTATCTACCTCTTTCCTATGATATATGAGTGAAGTTTTGGTATAAGAAAACTGTGTGTGTTTGTGTGTGGTGTATGCAACATTTCCACCTCAGGAAACATTTTCCTCTGATTTTCAAAAGGCAAAAACCTCCTACCCTTCTCTCTGTTGGGGGCGGGGAGGAGCTATAGCAATAGCAGTACAAATCTTAAAATCCCATTAGGAAGAACAATGAAGGTAAGAGCACCAAATAGTCATGTTATTTGAACACAATTGAACAACCTGGAAAAGTATTTACTCAGCCTGGGAGGACGAACTAGTGCAGGAGGACCCCTTTGTGTGTCCATGTTATACAACATCTGTCACTTAACTTGATCTGGGCTCTGTGCAAAACTATGGTCAGAGTTTACTGCCTTCCTTAAAATACAGTGGCAACAACAAAACCTTATCAAAAGTCCCATATATCAATGATTTAAAAAAAACAACAAAAGGTAAATGTCCTCACTCTTTGTTTAAAAGAAAAATCATTGAGATATACTTCATATAATCATGAAACACACCCCTTTAAACATACAACTGATTTTTTTAAAGTGTATCTGCAGAGGTGTACAACCATCAGCTGCTATCCAATTTTTTTTTTTGCCTTTTTTGTCATTTTAGGGCCGCACCCGCGGCATGTGGAGGTTCCCAGGCTAGGGGTCTAATCGGAGCTGTAGCCACTGGCCCATGCCGCAGCCACAGCAACGCAGGATCCGAGCCGCATCTGCAACCTACACCACAGCTCACAGCAACGCCGGATCGTCAACACACTGAGCAAGGCCAGGGATCAAACCCGTAACCTCATGGTTCCTAGTCGGATTCGTTAACCACTGTGCCACGACGGGAACTCCAGCTGCTATCTAATTTTAAAACGTGTTCATTACCTCAAAATGAAACCCTGGACCCATGAACAGTCACTCCCATTTCCACTCTTCCCAATTAGTGGTAGAAACAACCACTAATCCACTTCCTGTTTCTACAGCTCTGCTTATTCTGGACATACCACATAAATGGAATCAGGTAACATGGTCTTTTGTGTCTAATATTTTCCTTATCCATTCATCAGCTAATGGGCATTTGAAATGTTTTTACTTTTTGGCTATAAATAATTCTGCTATGAACATTCATGTACAAGTTTTTGTGTGGATAGTTTCCGATTTGTTTCTATTTCCATTCATTCCATATTACTGGGTCATATGCTAACTCTACATTTAACATTTTGAGGAAATGCAAAACTACTTTTTTGTTTACACCATTTTACAATCTCTCTGGCAATGTACGAAGCTTTCAATTTCTCCACATCCTCACCAACAGTAGCTGTTGTCTTTTTTTAGACATCCTAATGAATGTGATGCAGTATTCACTATGATATTGATTTGCGTTTCTCTAATGACTAACGAGGTTAGCTTTTTTTTTTTTTTCTTACTGGTTATTTGCATGTCTTCTTTGGAGAACTGTCTATTTAGGTCCTTTGTCCATTTTTTAACTGGGCTGTCTTTTTATTGCTGAGTTGTAAGAGCTCCTTAGTCTGGATACCAGTCCCTTATCATATAGATGATTTGTAAAATTTTCTCTCAATGTATGTGGTGTCTTTTAATTTTTTGGATGGTATCCTTTAAGGCACAAATTTTTTGATTCTGCAGTTTTAAAGTTCTCTGTGGTCATTTAATGCTTTTTTTTTAGGGCCACATGCGTGGAATATGGAGATTCCCAGGCGAGGCGTCAAATCAGAGCTACAGCTGCCAGTCTACACCACAGCCATAGCAATGCAAGATTCAAGCTGCATCCACAACCTACACCACAGCTCATGGCAACACCAGATCCCCAAGCCACTGAGCGAGGCCAGGGATCAAACCCACAAATCCTAGTGGGATTTGCTTCCGCTGAGCCATAATGGGAACTCCAATTTTCACTTAATGCTTTTTGTGTCATATCTAAGAAGCCATTGCCTAACTGAAGGTCACCAAGACTTACACCTCTGTTTCTTTCCAAGCGTTTTATATTTTGTTCTTATGTTTAGGTCTATCCATTTTGAATTAATTTTTGCATATGGTGTGAGAGGCAGGGGTCCAACTCAATTCTTTTGCATATGGATAGCTAGTTGCACAAGTATCACATGTTAAAAAGATTATTTTTTTTCCCTGTTGACTTGCCTTGGAACACTTTTCAAAGGTCAAATGATCAAAAATGGAAAAGTTTACTTCTAAGACTCTCAATTCTACTCCATTGATCTATATGCCTAGGCTCGTGCCAGGACTATACTCCCCCAACCCCTTTCTTGAAGTTTAACTGACAAAATTATAAGACATACAAAATGTACACAGTGATCGTCTTATATGCATACACATTATGAAAAGATTCTCCCATCTAATTAATTACTATATTCATCATCTCAAACTCTTCTTTCTTCCCTTCCTTTTCTGTTTTGGTGAAAACATTTAAGTTAATAGTGTTGTCAACCATAGCCATCATGTTTTTACATTAGATCCTCAGAACTTATTCATCTTTTTAAAAAAAATTTTTTTTCTTCTGTATTTTTTTTGCTATTTTGGGGCTGCACCTGTGGCATATGGAGGTTCCCAGGTTAGGGGTCGAATCGGAGCTGTAGCTGCTGGCCTACACCACAGCTCATGGCAACGCCAGATCTTTAACCCACTAAGCAAGGCCAGGGATCGAACCCGCAACCTCACGGTTCCTAGTCAGCTGTTTCCACTGTGCCACGACGGGAACTCCTATCTTTTAAAGTCTGGACTCTTTGCCAACCTTTCCCCTCATTTCTTTCACCCCATTCCTCAAGCCCTTGGCAACCACTTTTCTATTCCCTGTTTCTGTAACTTGATTCTTTTCTTTTTAGACCTTACATACAAGTGATACAAGTAGCTGCCTTTCTCTGTCTGGCTTATTTCATTTAGCAAAATTCTATAATATCCATTCATATTGTTACAAACGGCAGGATGTCCTTCTTTCTCATAGCTGAATAATATTCCATTGTATATGCACTGTCTTGATTACTGCAGCTGTATAACAAGTTTAAAAAATGGGTAGTATAACTTTATTCTTCTTCTTGAAGACTATTTTGACTCTCATTTTTTTTCTTCCTGAATAAAATTTTATACTTGGCAACAAAGTCCCCTCCTGCTCCCTCAATAAGTGACTATTGTTTTCATTATGCAAAATATTCAACATAAAGTGAAAAGTCATTCTTGCTTAAAACATATTCGCTGAAGTCAAAGAACTTTTTTCCCAGGTGAATCTCAGCCACAGTGGTATGCTCAAGCATTTCTGTATAAAACAGTGTGGGGTCTGTGTATGAAATCAGAGTTCTTGAGTTAAAAAAAAAGTTTCACCATATTTCCCAGACTTTAAAAATATCACACACACTCCCGAGAAAAGTATTTTATACACACACCACGAAACTCTTGCTTCCTTTGAGAATCACTAACATAGTTCTTTGCAACACCACAAACCAAGATTTTCTTCACATTTTCCTTCTAGTATATGTTTCGATAAAACAATTAAAATTATGTTTTATAAATATGAAATATCACTCAGTATGCTTTTAACAAAATAAATGCCCTTGTACAAGATTCCAGTGTTTATTTTTGACACTATCCAACTGTTAACAATCAGTGCTATCCAATTTGTAATCTTCTGAAAAAAAAGGAAGCAGATTCTTTAGCAAAACACAGATCCTGAAATTAGATTCATCATAAAGGTGAAGTGATATTGTTGCCTTTGAAAAGAAATTATATGATATATTTGGGTTCTCAAAGACTTGATAATTAACTTCCTTATATAAATGACAAATGCCCCCCAAATTCCCCAAGACATGAAAACAACCTAAATGTCCATTAACAGATGAATGGATAAAGAAGATGTGGAATGAATACACACACATATACAAATACTACTCAACCATAAAAAATAAAATAATGCCATATGCAGCAACAATGTATGGACACAGAGATTATCATACAAAGTAGATCAGAAATAGAAAGACAAATACAATATGATATCACTTATATATGGAATCTAATAAAAAATAATACAAAAGAACTTACCGCAAAACAGAAATAGACTCACAGGTATAGAGAACAAACTTGTACTTGCCAAGGGGGCAAGGGGGTGGGGGGAAGACTGACAGTTTGGGACTAGCAAATACAAACCACTATATAGCCTGTGAGAAACCATAATGGAAAAGCAAATGAAAAATAATATATACGTATATGTATAAGCGAATCACTTGGCTAACATACCAGATACCAATACATTATAAATCAACTATAGTCCAATAAATTTTTTTAACAAGTATATGTTTGATGTCATGTTTTCCTAAAAGAGATATATCCAGATTTAAAAGGGTAGTTACTAAAACTTTGGAAGCCATAGCGGAATTCTATCACGAAGAGGTGGACTCTAATTCTGCCAGAAAGAAATGATCAAATTATTCTAAGTAAATATTTATAGAGTAAATCAAAGAATATATCTAGGAATAATAATACATTTAAAACTTGAAATTCTACAAAATGGTTGATTTCTTTCAGTCAGGTTTCTGATATTTTAATCTAAAAATCTGAACTCAAGTTCCCTTTCCTTATTGAAATTTATGTTTTAAAATTTGGAGGGAGAAAATAAATTATTAGTAAAACCTACAGCATTCTTAGGTCCATAACTTCTAGACTGCTTCACCTTCGATTCATCTGGGAAATTGTGGGGACATTTGTCATTTATATAAGGAAGTTAATTATCAAATCTCTGAGAAGCCAAATGTATCAGGTTTTCAAAGGCAGTAATATAGCACCTCACCTTTATACTATTCTTCTCAGAATTATGTAATTCAGAGTATAATCCTACAACAGAATCTATACAAGTCATTAAAAACATCACTTAGCCAACATACACTTTTTCACATGAAAAAATACAATTAATTATTTAGCGAAAAAAGACTGCATTTTTGTTTTAACATACACATGCAAAGAAAAGCGTATCAAAGTATTCGAAGAAGTTATTTTTCATGATGTGCCAGAACAGTAAATGACTGCTTTTGTTCTGTTCTTTGTATTTGTGTCTGGGTATGTTTTCCTCATTGAGCATACAAAATTACAGAGTATACAATTATAAAAAGTTATTATTAAAAAATGCTACCTTCTCCAAGCCTTCTGAAGACTCTTTCTAAATAACCCCACTGCTATGACTGATGGGAGAGGTGCCAAAGGACAATGCTATGTAACGGAATCTATGTTTATGAATTCTTGACAGAAGTTCTCCCAAAATATTTTATTTTTACCTAGATGTCTGAAACTCCATCAGATATTTCTTAAGGTTATTTTAACTAGGATGTTAAGGAAGAATGTAAGAAAAAAAATCTTATAAGTCCCTAAGAGAATTCTCTTTTTACAAATGCTTTGAAAACCCAACCAATTTTTGATACTCGGGGGTCAACTGGCATAATGAATTCTGCTCTGACAATCTTATGTATGAAATCAATCTCAGAAAGCTAAGTGCTCTTCAAGCTTAAAAATGATTTTTCATCACTTTTAATTCCATTCTGCCTTATACTTTTAACTTACTCTGACGATAATATAAATTCTAATTTTATTCCAAATATTTTGCAAAACTCTCACTAGAGAATAGGTAGGGAGGGGATCTAAAAGGTTAAACCAAGGGAGTTCCCATCGTGGCTCAGTGGTTAATGAATCCGACTAGGAACCATGAGGTTGCGGGTTCGATTCCTGGCATCACTCAGTGGGTTAAGCATCCAGCGTTGCCAGTGAGCTGTGGTGTAGGTCGCAGATGCAGCCTGGATCCCCACGTTGCTGTGGCTGTGGCATCAGCTATAGCTCCGATTAGACCCCTAGCCTGGGAACCTCCACATGCCGTGGTGCAGCCCTGAAAAGACAAAAATAACTAAATAAATAATAAATAAATAAATAAATATTTACTGAAAGCTATTTTGGTGTTCTCGGATATTAAAACATACCAATAGGAGTTCCCTTCGTGGCTCAGTGGTTAACGAATCCGACTAAGAACCATGAGGTTGCGGGTTCGATCCCTGGCCTTGCTCAGTGGGTTAAGGATCCGGCGTTGCCGTGAGCTGTGGTGTAGGTCGCAGACGCGGCTCGGATCCCGCGTTGCTGTGGCTGTGGCGAAGGCTGGCAGCTACAGCTCCTGTTAGACCCCTAGCCTGGGAACCTCCACATGCCGCGGGTGTGGCTCTAC
>PVHT021183693.1:58393333-58407735 GCA_004024745.2 Catagonus wagneri | reverse complement strand
AAAAATAAAACTTCATTTAAAAAAAAAAAAAAAAACATACCAATAAAACAAAATCCTTGCTCAGAAAGTTTATAAAATAATTAGGCAAGTCTACCACATACAAAATTTATGAAGTTTGCTGTGTATTTGTTCACTTTTTGCATACATTTAAATTCAGAGAAAAGAGCACCTATTTTATGGGACGGAGAAGAAAAGACTAACAGAGAGTTCCTAGTTACCAAAAGGACGAAGGGTTCATGACTTAATATTTAAAAAAAAATTGAGACTTGAACTGGGCACCTGTAAGACCACCCTTCATGGAAAACTCAAAATCTATTCCTGAAGTCCTTATTAGGAGAAAAGACAATGTTTGTTTAAAATATAAAATGTCTTCATAACATTTAACTTTGAAAGTTAACCTATAGACAGGATCGGTAAGATTTAGAGCTTTATCTCAAGCATGCACATGCATGAGCGCGTGCACGTGCATGAGCGCATGCACATACACACACAAAACCACATCTATTAACCTCAATGTGATGTATAACTTCAGGTCATCAAATAGGCGGTAAACTAATACTGATATTTCATCTATTCTGGGCAGTACTACTTAAGACTGTAAAAGGGATTGCCCTTGGATTTTAATTCTATTATCTCATATCATCTTCAGTGGGGTGATGACTACATATAAATGCAAGATGGCAAGATAACACATAAATGAAAAGAGTGTTTTATTTTAGAGTTGGCATACTATGTCAGGGTGATCATGGACCAACTTGCAACAAATAAGCCCTAAATAAAAATGAAGCCTTAAGCCATCAACAACTGACAGTTTCTACTAAAATTAAATAAGCACAAAACAATATTAGCATAAAGTTGAATTACAGGGACAAAAAGTGGTGAAATAATCTCTGGACTCAAAGGTTTATAAGATATGATGGCAAGGATGAAATACACACTTACCACAGATATCCACCTTAGCCTCCTGAGAAATTTCATTTGTATCACGTATGAATTCATTAAAACTAATGACATGTAATAAAGTGTTACAAAATTCTAAACTATAGTCCTAGAGAAATGACACAGTTCTAATATTCTAAACATAGATGATAAATGGCAATATGCCCAAAGAACTACATAATTGAAAGCCTGGGAAGAGAAGAAATGCTGAATGGCTGTACTGACTAACGATTAGCAAACGATTAGCAAACCCTGTTTTTTTTGCAGGGTCCATGAACTAAGATTGGATTTTAAAGATAATCATTTGCAATCACTTTGATGATATAAAACACTGACTTTGAACTCCAGTTAAATGTTATAGCTCCTCCCCAAAAGAACTCCATTCCTCTAATTAGTAGGCTCATTTTATTCAATTATATTAGTTTGAATTTCATTAATGA
This sequence comes from Catagonus wagneri, assembly GCA_004024745.2. Taxonomy (NCBI): domain Eukaryota; kingdom Metazoa; phylum Chordata; class Mammalia; order Artiodactyla; family Tayassuidae; genus Catagonus; species Catagonus wagneri. Next base: position 58,406,356 of record PVHT021183693.1, on the reverse strand, counting down.
AAAATTTATGGAATTATTTTTTATTATGTCTCAGATATCCTTAATTTGCATTTTAGCTCACAAAGCCCACAAGTATTTTAATATTTTACCTAGCCCTTTACAGAAAGTTTGCCAACTACTGTACTAGAATACTAATTTTATTAATAATAAGGAATAAAAGAAACAAGGAAATCAAACTATCTGAACTTAGATTTGAGTTTAGTGTGGGAATCAGGAAGGAAGTAGATATGTTGAACTAAAGTTGAGGCTTCAATCTGAAACTAAGAGATGGTTACCAAAAAAAAAAGCAAAAAGACAGCAAGTACCAGTGACCTTAGGTAAATATCATAAGACATCACAAAGATTCTTGATCGCACATTGGTACTTACATACACTGATACCTAGGAAAATCATCTTATCAAAAGTAACATATTTTTAAAAGATAAAGTACAAGGACTTTAAAATAACTTAATCGTAAGTTAGTCCTTAGTCCAGCATATAACTAGCAAAAGTAATGAGGAGTTAGGGCTCAGTGCAATAAAATCTAAATCGAAGCTGTCCAGATACAAAACAAGCTGCATTCCAAAGTAACTATCCAATGCTGGAAGTATTTAAGAAAACAAAGACCACCTGTCAGGAATGTAATTAAGGAGGTTCTTTCATTTGATGGAGAACTGGACTACTTAACCTTTATGGAGATTTTTAATTTTCCATTTCTATGAGACATTTGGAAAATCAAGAATAAAGCCCAACAGACCTTGGATGTTATTGTTTTGGACAAACTATAACCTTTCAACAAATCTCGTGGTCTAAATATAGAGACATTAGGTATTTTTAAAGGGAGTGAGAACTTAGTTAAGATATCAAGTATTAAAAAATTTAAAGTTGCAGTGCTGCTGTTCTAAAGAGACAATATTAATTCTAAGATAATAATTCTTTGGATCTGGTGTTTTTAATAAAGGTACTGGCAGACCTAATAAATAAAATTATATTAAACCCATAAGTCAAAATTCTGCTTCTATCAAGTGTTCTACTAATACATATCGTTCTTTCATTTTATAAATATTTAAATATTGAATAAATGCAAGCATCTCCTATGTGCTCGGTAGAATATTACAAGCAGAGAGCACATGGTGAGCAAAAATAGACACAGATTGTGTTTTTATTCAGTTTATATACATTTTAGTGATCTATGGCTTTTAAGTATCGTAAATAACAGATATATTTCTTTCTTGCATCAGATAGCCAAAACAGCTTTTCCAGTATCACACAGGAGAAGAATAACTCAATTAGATAGTAAAAGGCTGGGTTCTTATACTTCTTCTATAGCTGAACTTGCTCTTAGATCCCATTGTTCATTTCCTAAGTTTTTCGTGGTATATGAGACATATGGATTCCTAGAGAAGAGGAACAAGATTCCTTCAAAAATTCTGATCCAATCTTCTCACCTTGATTATTTCCACCAATTGATCCACACCACTATCCCCTGGAAATATTGGTTGTCCTAGCAACAGTTCAGCCAACACACAGCCTGCAGACCATACATCTGAAGAAAAAACAAAGGCTTATTAGTACTTTGCGGATTAAGTTGCATTAAAAACTGTATACATTTTTAAGTTTATAATTCATTAGAGCAAATATATTGGAATAAGAATATTCCAATAAAGGGTGAAGTCTATTTAGCTATCAAATATGAAATGTTTAAGTCTTCAACAACCAAGACAGGGATTATAGTATAAAAACACATAGTATAATTATTTATTTCATATTTAAGTCAAAGTGACAATTTCCACACATTAGTAGGTACTTATACAGAGTAGTGGCAAACGAGTTCAATTTCCTATACACATGGTTGCAAGTCAATGCAAATTCTGGGGAAAATATTTGATACTTTAAATGTTTGACTTTTGCCTTACGACTTAAATGACTTATATGACTGACAGTAAAATGTGCTTAAAAAACATTTTTAAATGCAAAGGTAGAATACATTTTACTTTACAAATACAAAATAATTCACTTTTAAGTCAAAGCAGAAACCTCAACCTTGAGAAAACTTCACATCCTGACTTACCCAAGATAGTCCTGGTTCAGACCTACTGTCCTGGGATAATTATGAAGAACATGCCCTTTTTCTCTTAAAAGTACTACCAAATGGAAAGATAAATTATATGGGCACTATTTTATAGACCACTATTTAAGACTTTTTTTTTTTTTGTCTTTTTGCCTTTATGTAGAGCCGCACCCACGGCATATGGAGGTTCCCAGGCTAGGGCTCTAACAGGAGCTGTAGCTGCCAGCCTTCGCCACAGCCACGGCAACGCGGGAACTGAGCCGCGTCTGCAACCTACACCACAGCTCACAGTAACGCCGGATCCTTAACCCACTAAGCAAGGCCAGGGTTCAAACCCACAACCTCATCGTTCTTAGTCGGATTCGTTAACCACTGAGCCATGAAGGGAACTCCCTATTTAAGACTTCTTACAATGGGAGTTCCCGTCAAGGCTCAGTGGAAATGAATCTGATTAGTATCCACTGAGGATACAGGTTCGATTCCTGGCCTCACTCAGTGGATTAAGGATTCTGTGCTGCCGTAAGCTGTGGGGTAGGTCACAGACGCGGCTGGGATTCCACGTTGCTGTGGCTGTGGCATAGGCCAGCGGCTACAGCTCCAACTCGATCCCTAGCCTGGGAACTTCCATATGCCTCAGGTGCGGTCCTAAAAAGACAAAAAAATAAAAAATAAATAAAAGACTTCTTGCAAGAAAAAACTAATTTTCAGTTTGCAGATTCTTGGGTTTTGTATGAAACAACAAACAAGTTGCTTTAGGGGGATGAACATTAATCATTGCTTGGTTTTCCATCTATAAGCAGGGAAGGAGAAGAATGACAAACGGCAGGAAGACAACAAATAATTTAATTAGTATGATGTGGTGAGATGCACTATCAAGAGGAACTGGAAATCCCTGCTCCAATGACTACTTTTTACTGACCTAGAAAAATGATGACACAAGATTCACTTAAGAAATTCAAGTTAATTTTGTCCAGCTACTCTTTCACTTGACATACCATTGTTAAAAATATTTCTAAAATGTATTCTATTACACTCTTAAATATCTTTATTTTTGTTTATAAATTTTTCAGTGTTAAGAGGCAAGTATCCTAAATCTAAAAAGGAAGGTCAAATCTAGGCTTGCTAGGGTTCAAAAGGCCCCCATTGAATCAGCAACCTATGAATCTGATCTCAGTCATGCAAAGAAGGCTACTAGAAAGCAAGTACTCATAACATCCAGAAAATCGATTCCTAATAGAGAAAATGACAACACTTGACCTTCTTTTTGCGAAAGGATTCCCAAAGAACTGTTAGGCACATGGACATTTACAGAAGTTATGTACTCTTAAGAGGGTTAAAGGTTTATACAAACATGCCTTAATATGTCAGTGCATGACTTTTAAAAAGAAGCAAACCACATTTATTTTAGGTGCCCCTGGCAAAATTCATCCCAGTATGCATCCCATCCCAGTATGTAGATGATTAGTTTCATATATGTGAATAAAACAGAAAGCAGCTGGAAAATCCAAACTCTCCGAAGATAAAGGGCTAAAACTTGCTCTTGGGATAGAGTCAAGTTAACCAATACCACAAAAAGAACACCACTTCATCTTTCTTTCTTTCCTTCTTTCTTTCTTTCTTTTCTTTCTCTCTCTCTCTCTCTCTCTTTCTTTCTTTCTTCCCTCCCTTCCTTCCTTCCTTCCTTTTTTTTGTCTTTTTAGGGCCACACCCGAAACATGTGGAGGTTCCCAGGCTAGGGGTTAAATTGGAGCTGCAGCCGCTGGCCTACTCCACAGTCACAGCAAAGTGGGATCTGAGCTGTGTCTGCACACTACACCACAGCTCACGGCAATGCTGGATCCTTAACCCACTATGCGAGGCCAGGGATCGAACCTGCGTACTCATGGATGCTAGTCAGATTCATTTCCGATAACTCCCACTTCATATTTCTATAGCACTTTCACTAACACTTTATTTAATCCTTACAGCCACTCAGAAAGGTAAGCAGAATTGTTCATAATCTCCACTTTACAGCTTCGCTAAGTAGCAATACACCTGGACCTCAAATTTTGGTCTATCCAATCAAAATATCCATTTTACTATTTCTCATCTGCCACTGAACATATGTCTTATAACACAGACATAGTGAAACTTTTGAGCATTTTACACACACACACACACCCATACATTGTTATACTCTTTATCCTCCAGGGCAGCAGGTCTCAAAGTATGATCGGCAGAGCCCTGGGTCTCCTAGACATTTTAGGAGGCGCCGAGGGCAAAGTTATTTTCATACGAATATTAAGATGTTAGTTGCATTTTTCACTATGGTGACATTTGCACTGATGGTGCAAGAGAAATGGTTATTAAAACTACTGGACTCATGGCACAAATCAAAATGTTCTTTGGCACTTTGCCCTTTGGCAAAATAAAAATAGCAGTAATGTGTGTCTGTTTAAAGGTCTTTACTCATACTACAGAATTTTTACATGTTATCAAAAGACAAAAACCGTCCAAGTTCTTATTACTGTGAGCTTTTTATTTTTTGTTTGTTTGGTATTTGTTTTTGAACTAAGGAATTCTCTTTAGAAACAATTTGGACCTCCAGCTGCATGCCACCCTAAGGTTGCTCCAGCTTCCTAATTCATGCCTACTGAAAATACTCGTGCATTCCTACTAGTGAGCAAAAAATAGAGTAGAAGAGGTCAATGAAGAACGAAGGAAATTGTCTCTGTTCAATTGCTTCCATCATTAAAGATCTTCAATGGCAACTTCTATACAATTAATGGGTCTATCCAAACTACTAATTGAAAAAGTCAAAACTGTTTCTTTTAAGCTGACTTAAATAACCAGTTGAAACAGCACAGTAGGACTCAGTAATATGGTTATCCTATGACTTTAGTCATAAACTTAATAGATGCAAATTCTGCAACAATCAAGCTCAAAAGTGGATATTTCAGGGGAATTTATCTTTTAAGTGAAGAAAAAGTATACTTACTATTTATTTAAAATTTTTAGTTAAAAATAACTGTAATCCTAGAGAAATCACACAGTCACAAAGGAATAGCTTTATTACTTTCCTTATAATCCAAAAAAACCTAAAAGTAGATAGTAAATATAACTTAAATTCTAAAAGGTGAAAATTTAAAAATTATATACATTTTTATGAACCAATTTTTGAGAAGAAACATATTTCTAAAGACAAGATGCAATTAATAATTACAAGTCATTATATTCAGTTTCAGTACTTACCTATACTAGAGGTATAATCAGTGGCTCCAAAGATCAACTCTGGTGCCCTATAGTACCGAGAACAGATATACGAAACATTGGGTTCTCCTCGGACCAGCTGCTTTGCACTAATAAAAGATCAAAAGCAGAAATTCTTTAAATTAAATCTAAACTGTAAAAGAACCAAAACTGCTATCATTTGCAACACTGAATGTTTTTCTAAGATTACCATAATTCCAATCATGCAACATACAAGAAAAAGAAAATATGAACCATAACTATCTCTGACAAAAGAAACTTGTAATTTTAACACATCACTCTGAAAAGACAGTAACTTTTAAAGAATGCATCTGATGATTGTCACCTTTAAAAAGATTTTAAAAATCACAAAAGGATAAACGCTATAAATCTTCTGCTCTCGTTCCCTGAATCCCACCTCTAAAAAATATAGAGAAGGAAAAGCAGACAAATAAGAGGTATATCCTCTCACCAAAAAGCATAGTAATAAATTTTTAATATAAGAATGCTTAAGTAGGAGTTCCCGTCATTGTTCAGTGGTTAAAGAATCTGACTAGCATCCACAAGGACGCAGGTTCTATCCCTGGCCTCGCTCAGTGGGTTAAGGATCCGGCATTGCCATGAGCTGTGGTGTAGGTCACAGTCTCGGCTTGGATCTAGCGCTGCTGTGGCTATGGTGTAGGCCAGTGGCTACAGCTCTGATTTGACCCCTAGCCTAGGAACCTCCATATGCCGTGCATGAGCCTCCCCCGCCAAAAAAAAGCTTAAGTAATATGTTTTTTAAAAGGGTAAGAAATCGTCACTTATAATCTGACTTCTGACTCGGTATTTCAAGGCTTACAGACCCAATCTACTTTATTTTTCCACCATTTGATCAACTGTCTAAACATTCATTACCCAATTAAAAAGACCCTTTTCTGTAGAGTGGAGAGAAAGCACAGCCTATGAATTTTAATTCTGCTGTCTAAAGATTAATCACACCTTCTTTTAATTCAACTTTCCTTCCCAAATATTTTACGGTATGCATTTTAAATATTAAAGTAAATTAAAGTTTTTTTGCAATGTTTCTCAAGATAACTGGAAAACAAACTGAAATAAACAAAATACTATAAAAGCTAATCATTTTGACATATAATAGGAAAGATAAATACAGAAAATAAATATAAACAACAGAATCCTAATTGTAAAAAAGCAAGGAACAAGAAAAGGTAAGTAAAGGTACAGGAAAATCAGAGTAGAGATAGATGAAAGCAATCACAAAGGTTTCAGTTTTATCTTTTCTACCCTTCTCTCCCTGACCCCTCTTCTTCCTCTGCCACACCCACAGCATATTGAAGTTCCTGGGCCAGGAATCAAATCCAAGCCACAGCTTTGACCTATGGCCACAGCTGTGGCAACACAGGATCTTTGACCCACTAAGATGGGCTGGGGAGTTGTTACTGGACTTTCTTTTCTTCCATTTGTTTCTGGTCAACAGTAACTCTGACCTTAACCTGTTCTTCCTTCATCACAAGTTTAGAAGGTATAAGGCAGTTTGTTTTTTAAATATTCTCCCCAAGATTGCCACACAGCAATCATTTCATAAATTAGTAAATATTAATCCCTGTTTTAGGGCCACATAAAATAAGACACTTTTCTAGAATAACATAAAAGCTTTCTACTTTATAGAGGATTTTTTAAATCAATAAGATAGATTCCAATTATATAGTCAGAAAATTCACTATAAGATAAAGTTTAAGATGAGAAACTCCACAGCCTGTAGATTTCTCCACTACCTGATGGAGCTACCTTCCTTCTCTTCAGGTAAGGCTAATGTAGCTTCCTGCCCTTTGAGGGTTGATAGCATCCAATACAGTGGTCACATATAGTCCTAAGAAAACCCAACTAGCATTTCACCCACTTCCTGGCCCTATTTCATTCAATAAAGAATTACCAACAAGAGGGCAATACTGTTTTATTCAAATCACTACCACCTTTGCACTAAGAATACACTAAAGTGTATCTCAAACTCCACTTGTCCAAATCAAAGTTTAAAACAACAACAAAAAAAGGCAGTTTTGTTATCAGAGTTCTTAAAAATGAACTATCATCATACAAATGAAATCAAAATAGAGCAAAAGCAAATTAGAGCAAAGCAATTTCTATGTCCCAACAGAATGGCCCATAGCAACAGAGTTTTGCCACTATGGTGAGACCAGAAATCCCACTAAGTTGCTGTCTTATAAGTGTTTTTTACAGTCCACACAAGTCACTCTCAGTGAGGAAGACATCCTATAACAATAAATTCATCTTATTTGGACAGTTCGTCCTACAGATAATATGTAGTAGCACCTTCCTTCAAGCCTCAAGTAAGAGTTTTAACATCCTTTACCCTTTCTTGTAGTTGAAGGGGTAGAGTTACAGCATACAAAATGATTTGGATCCTATGACAGATGTCTGAAATCAGGAAACTGTAAGAAGAGGATGATCTAAAAGGACACCCTTATGAGACTAAGAATTAATTCATGATAAAACTGATGTTCTTATTTTTTTAAGACTCTTTCCCAAGAGATAGCCCGTGGAAAATATATCTTAAATGAAATCTAAAATTTAAACTGTGGGTTGGAATACAAGTCTTACAAAGAAGAAGGAATACAGATATTGCAGATGTTAGTCATTATCTACAGAGCTGAGTTGAAAAGTAAGAATGTGTGAGGATGAAAAAAAATGGAAAGAATCCAAGTTATGTAGAGACTAGGACTATGAGGACAGAGATGACTCTTGGTGATTACACTAGAGGGAAAATAAAAGGTTAACTGCCTGAGATACATGGGAATACAAGATTGATTTCATGCTGAAAGGTTAGATCAGAAAGGCACAAGATGCTGGATACTACAAAGATGGATAGGATTAAGTCTTATTATACTATATATTACCAAGGAATGAGCTTAAGAAGACAGAAAATACACTGGAATTTGAAAAAAATGAAGAGAGAAATGAGGCTAAATTATAAGAGGTACTGCTACTAGATCTTTTACCTCACCTCTAAATTTAGTTGTTATTGAAAAAGGGACATATGCATCTAATAAAAATTTAAACAATATGAAAGTACAAACAATGAAAAAATGTTTCCCAACTACACTACACTCGCAGTTTCCCTTCCTAGAAGCAATCAATGCTTTGGATTTATTATATATCATTCCAGAAATAAACCATGTATATATCTGTATACATATGGCTATGCTGCATGTTTTTAAAGTACAAAAGGGAACATACTATATATGGTCTTGACCTTGCTTTCTGAATTTAATATTTCTGAGAGATCATTCCTTTTCAATTCATAGAAAGCTACATGCATGTATTATGTTATACGTATTATATATTACATGTATTATGTATCATAATTTATTTGGTCATTTTTCTGACAGACATTTATAAACAATTCTATGATAAAAATCCTAGTGTATATACACCATTTTGTAAAAATGTGAATATATGCAAGAGAATAATTCCTAGGAGTTAAACCACTGGGTAAAAGACTACACACATTTACAGCTCTAACAGAATTTACTAAAACTACCCTCACAAGAAATTACACCAGTTTATACTACTTGAATAAGGGTAACAAAATTCTTAGGCTGATATTGCAAAATGAGCACATTTTAAAAGAGTATACAAGGTGGGAGGGTGGAGAAAGAGAGGAGAGAAGGGAGATGGAATGAAAGCTAGCTTACCTTCCAAAGTCACAGAGTTTTAAGACAGCTGTATCAGGATCCAACAAGAGGTTCTGTGGTTTAATATCCCGATGGCAGATTCCAAAGGAATGGATATAGGCTAAACTTCGGAACAGCTGATACATATACAACTGGAATAAAAAGTAAAAATCAACTGAATACTTTCTATCCCAAACAATTAAGCAGGAAACAAAGTAACAGATTTTCAGAAAAAACAAGTAAAATGCTGGGGATTGTTAGCACTCGATCTTCCTTTAACAATTTTCTTTTCTTTTCTTTTTGTTTTTTACGGCCGCAAAGGCGGCATATGGAGGTTCCCAGGCTAGGGGTCGAATCGGAGCTGTAGCTGCTGGCCTAGGCCAGAGCCACAGCAATGCAGGATTTGAGCCATACCTACACCACAGCTCATGGCAACACCAGATCCTTAACCCACTTAATGAGGCCAGGGATCAAACCCAAGTCCTCTAGGAGGCCAGTCAGGTTTGTAAACCACTGAGTCCTGACAGGAACACCCCATTCCTTTAACAATTTTCATGTAATTTCTGTATTAATTATCCAAGTATAGCTTAATTAACCAATATTGTATTCATACCATTCCTTAATAATGTAAAAAAGGAAATTTTACAATGTGCTTTTATAATTTATTTTACTAACATCTTACCACAAACCTGTTTTTTTTTTCTAAACACTGATTAAAAATCTCAGAGGATATTCCAAATCATGTGCCTAATATGTAACAATGTTTAGATCAGAATCCAAGTCTTCCGTTTTTTAAGTTCATCATCCTTTGTCAGCCCCAGGGTTACTGATACAGGGGTCTGGGAAACCTCACATGTGAACTGAGAAAATCTATAATCAATGATTTATCAAGGCACCAGTTAATCTGTTAATAGCATCACCACTCTTCCTGTTAATATCCTTCAGAAATAAGTAGACCTTAAAATGCCATTTAAACCAGATCCTAGCTGACTAGTGGCATCAACTTAAAAGAATATTTACTTAGTTTTATTACAGATCAAGATAACACTTAGGAACTTGGGTCTGCATGGAAGAAAGAATTGACTTGACGGGGGAAGAGAGTGTCTTTGTGAAGAGAGTGTCTTTATGAAGAAAGTAAGCACATCTTCAGTCTTCTATTTCTTTCAAGGTCAGTGTTCACTTATAGATTATTTTGACTACTCACCTTCTGACTCTACCCCAAAGTTATATACCAATAAAAGAACTTTTGAAATGATTCAAAACAAAGATACCAGTATCTTGGTAAAACAACAATGACAACAACGGAGACAGTTAAAGGTCAGATAAAGCATTGACATAAGGTATCATGTACATATGAAGTGGTCTTGACACCTATAAAAATATTCCAAGCACCAATTTACAGGAAATACTGAGGACAGAGAAACATTTTCATAATCCCATCAGCAAAATCCAGACTCAAAACTGTAGGTCATATGGCCAGTTTCTCCCCCCGACCCCGCCACCGCCCATTTTTGGCTATACCTGTGGCACATGGGCCAGGGATCAAATCTGAGCTGCATCTGAGGCTTAAGCCACAGCAGCAGCAATGCAGGATCCTTAACCCACTGTGTCAGGTTAGGGACAGAATTGGCAATGCCTCAGGGAGAAGCTGGATCATTAATTCACCATAACACAGTGGGAACTCCCAGGCCCAACTTCCTTAGCAATAAAGTTGTTAAACACTAGAAACATTAGAGGCACATTAGCCAATTATAATATATGGATCTTTCTTGGATCTCAACTCTAATAAAGAAAACTTGTAAAAATATGTGTATCATATTGGGAATATAAACAGTAACTGGATATTTAATGATACTAACAAAATATTATTTATTTGTATAGCCAAGAAAATGGTATTGTAATTATGTTTTAAAAAAGACAGTCTCTTTTACTTGTTAATTTATTACACACACACACATAGAGAAATACTTGCATATGAAAATAATAACTATAATTTGTTTTAAAAGGAAATAGAGAGCAGAGGACAGTACAGATGAAACAAGAGTGGCCATGAATTGATAATTGTTGAAGCTGCGTCATGGGCACATGGGGGTTCACTGTTCTATTTTCTCTGCTTCTATCTGAAATCTTCAATAACGGAAACAAAAGTTTATGATGACTAAAGAAAAGATATTTAAATAAAATTTCTGCAGACAGATACAGGAAAAAAAAATCATTTGGAACATGACATGTTAAGAAGTGGTTGGAAAATAGGTATTGCTTAGTTGGGGCTCAATATAAATCTGCCAAGAGTTAAATAAATTTGGAGGGCAGATTCAACAGAAGTATTACTATATCCTTCTCTTTCTATGGAAATTATACCAATTCAAAATATATGACTTTTCTAGCCCCTTTAACCACTTTCATAACACTATGCATTTTTGTTTTATACCTATTTGTATAGTCTGATTTTCTCCTTTTTAGAGAAAGAATAAAAAATTTTATTAGGCTTCATATTATCCTGCAAGCATTTACCATTTATCTGAATTAAAGAGTTGGAACAAAAACTGCTCTAACCGCTGTGCACTTATTAAATGCTCTCAGCTCTCATTTTTACCAACGTGGAAGCTAAGGAGAGAATAGTCAGTAACTTATCCTAAAGCACTTAACTAGTAGCAAAGTTGGGCCTCAAAACCTGGTCTTCAGGAACTAAACCAAGGGTTTCTTCTGCTTTACAAATGTGCCGGTGCTGTGCACTGGCAATAATGGGAGTCACAGGGTAGATACACACCATCACCATTCTAAATTAAGAAGCTCGAAGATTATTCTAGATTTAGGGAGCTCAAAAGGACATACTATTATGCTGTTTATCTTAAACAGGACCTGATAATCAAAAAAACAGAATAAAGTACTAAACTAAATTTACAGTAGAAAAAGTATGTCTTTTGGTTCCTGCTATTATTGACTGAGCCACAACCTCAACCAAGTTTTGATAAGCCCAAATAAAATTACACTAGAATTTGATTTTTTAATTCCTAGCATGAAATTCAACAGGACTCCTGGATTCCTTGCCAAAATCTAGCTACCAAAGTCCTGCTTTGGTACCCATTTTACTACTATAAGGTTTAAAACTGCAACTATTAAATAAAGCTTCAATACTCAAAACATTTAGAGTCAATGCCATTTTACTTTCTATAGAGTTATTTGTATAAAAGGTACAATGCAAGAAATTATACTTAGATATCTGAACTTTCAAACTTAACTCATAGTTAATTTTCACAATGTCATAGTTAAACAAATGACCATGTCTAATATTCCACCACAACTTTAGTCATTATTATGCTGGATAAATTGCCAGGTACTATCAAATAAACAAGATAAGGAAGTTCCCCTATGGTGCAACAGGTTAAGGATCCAACATTGCTGCAGCTATGACACAGGTTGCAACTGCAGTATGGGTTTGATCCCTGGAACCTCCATATGGTGCAGGTACGGCCAAAACAAACAAATTAACAAACAAAATGATACTGATATCAGATACCAAAAATTAAGTAACACTTCAACAGAGTCTGAGCATATTTAAAATTATCAAAAGTTAAAATTTCAGCTATAGACTATATACATACATATCTATCTATCTATCTATCTATCTATATATATATATATACATACACACACATACATACATATATATATATAAATGGCAATAAAACACTGAATTTGGTCATATTTATAACCATATTTTCTAATTTTATATGATACGCCTGCTCCTATTTCAGGCTGTAGCAGAAAAAGTGTAATAAGAAATTAAATAAAAAGATGCCATGGGTAGCAAAATTAAAGTCCATAACTGTCTATGAAAAATTTCACTTGTCGGAGTTCCCGTCGTGGCGCAGTGGTTAACGAATCCGACTAGGAACCATGAGGTTGCGGGTTCGATCCCTGGCCTTGCTCAGTGGGTTAAGGATCCGGCGTTGCCGTGAGCTGTGGTGTAGGTTGCAGACGCGGCTCGGATCCTGCGTTGCTGTGGCTGCAGCGAAGGCTGGTGGCCACAGCTCCGATTAGACCCCTAGC
>PVHT021183693.1:58280284-58392333 GCA_004024745.2 Catagonus wagneri | reverse complement strand
GGAGTTCCCGTCGTGGCGCAGTGGTTAACGAATCCGACTAGGAACCATGAGGTTGCGGGTTCGATCCCTGGCCTTGCTCAGTGGGTTAAGGATCCGGCGTTGCCGTGAGCTGTGGTGTAGGTTGCAGACGCGGCTCGGATCCTGCGTTGCTGTGGCTGCAGCGAAGGCTGGTGGCCACAGCTCCGATTAGACCCCTAGCCTGGGAACCTCCACATGCCGCGGGTGCGGCCATAAACCCGCGGCCATAAAATGACAAAAGGCAAAAAAAAAAAAAGAAAAAAAGAAAAATTTCACTTGTCAGAAAGATAACAAATACCTTTAATACCTGAGTCATGAACGTTTAAAAGGTGAAGGCTTTAAAACTTTCAAACTGTACAAATAGCAATACTTATTTTGCAGCTTTTCCCGCTCAGTACAAGATGCAGTAATGTAATTAAAACACACTCAGCACTCTCTCTGGCTCATAATAAGTACACTCTAAATTGGGAAATGGCTCCATTTTTACATACCTTGACATAGATCACAGGGAGCGTCTGTTTGGCTCGACTATAGTGTCTGGCAACTCTGTATACTGTTTCCGGAACATAGTCCAGCACCAGATTAAGATAGACCTCATCTTTCTGAAAGAGTTTATTAAAAACAAACAAACCAAAAGAACAAGATTAAGAAATAGTCTTTAAATATTCAAATTACAGTAAATTCTCAATACATCCACATATTCAGACTTTTAAATAAGATTCATGCGTTCAATTTTAATTACACAAAATCAATTCAGAATATAACCATAATAGTAAAAACAAGTCTACCACACTTTTTTTTTAACTAACAATTTCATGGCAAAAACACAGCCGTTTCAATACTGTTAAGATTCCTAATCACATTTAAACTACTATTTTGATTATATGATTTTAGAGGATATAATCTGTCCTCAAAATTTCGTGTTTTCTTATTTGAGAATCATTGCCTCATATCCTATCAGGAAAGATGACACGGTAGTAGAATGAGTACTCAACTAGGAGCTAAGAAATACTCATTTCTAGCGCTAGCTCTGCTAACCAATGTATACAAGTCACTTAATCTCTCTAGGCTTCTTCAACTGTGACATGAAAAGATGGACTTCAAAAGTTCTCTAACCTCTACAAAAAGATTCTCTGGTTGTCTGACAATCTATAATTAGCAGAACAACCACTTGTCTTCTATGATTAACTGGGGCGAAAAAAGAGTAACTTATAAGGCAGCAAGTTACCATACTCACAAGTTTATTGCTGGTCCTATGTTTAAACATCCATTCACAGCAGCATAAAGACACCAATCCAAGATCAGTGGAAAGAAAGAAGGGAATTCCAACTAAGTACCAAGTAGAAAAGAGAACCGAGTGCTACCCTCACTTTATTCATGTGAATGATGTCAGATAAGCAAACTGAAGCAGAAAACAAAGTTGAGAATTACTGTGTTCAAGTATAGAAGTGACTACCAGCTACTGAGTGGGAAAATCTGAAGGTAAATTTTCACAGCCTTCACAGTTTGAAATCATCTTACCTATTAAACTGAAATAAATTTTAATTTTCAGCATTTACTGAGCATTTTCTATGTCAGTAGCCATTGCAGAGGAAATAAAGGTTCAGGTAAAAGAGGTCATCTAAATTGAGTATGAAGGGGCATTTCAGGCAGAGAAAAATATATTCAAGATATTCAAAGAACACAGCAGAGCTCAGGAAACAGTTTAGTGAGACAACATGCCACTGACCCTCTACCCTTCACTTTCTCTCACTTTTTCATGTTTTCCTCTCTTCCTTTCACATCTAGCTTACACTCCACGGTCTATTATTACCCTCACTCTGGAACAAGGGAATCAGTAAACAGCAGCAAAGGCCTGCTATCTGTATTTATAAAGTTTTATAAGAACACAGAGATGCTCATTCACTTAAGTATTTTCATGGCTGCTTTAGGGCTACAATAAATAACAGAGCTGAATAGTTTTGACAGAGGTCTGTAAACCCCAAAATATTTACTATCTGGCCCTTTATTAAAAAATTTGCCAGGTCTGCTCTCGCATAAACCCTTTTCTTATAACATACTTGGTTCATAAACTATAACTCTGGTAAGAACCACCTTTCTACCCATTCTAGGCATGTACCCACAGAACTGAACATGGCTGCAAAGAAATCTAAAATTATGCTGATTGATCTCGCATTAAATTCATCATCAAGAAATTTAATCTGCCCAACCATCATAGTGCATTAGTCTAGTCCATTCACTTTTCCGAGCTACTTGATTTTTTCTCTCCGTGTCTTCAACTTCCAATATCTCTTCTCCCATCCACACCCTCAGCTGATGACCTTGCTTGCACCACTATATGTACCCATTTACCAGCATCTGTCACAATATGCTTTTCCTTTACTACTCTACTAGAGATGAGGTGACCAAGCTCCTTTCTAAGGTAAACTCTGCTACATGTAAACAAACAACAAACTATTCTGCTTTTCCTATTCACGCTCATTACTTCCACAACTCTTCTTTCTCCAACTTTTTTTTTTTTTTTTTTGGTGAGAGCATTACAATTAGCACACAAACCTGCTGTTATTTCTCCCATCACTAAAATACTTTAAAGGCACTGATCATCACCATCCTATTTTCTGGGATTCTTCAAAAGAGGTATTTAAAGTGACTTTCTCCAACACTTGGCTCTTCTCAGTCTCTCTAAAACTGACTCCAATAGAATTTCACCACCACTATCACATCAGAATTATTCATCAAGATCAATAATCTCCTTGTTGCTGTATCCAATGCCAATTTTAAAGCATCATCTTTCCCCTTCCTTAAACTTGACTTAAGACTGCCATCTGGAGTTCCCTTCGTGGCTCAGTGGTTAATGAATCCGACTAAGAACCATGAGGTTGCAGGTTCGATCCCTGGCCTTGCTCAGTGGGTTAAGGATCCGGCGTTGCCGTGAGCTGTGGTGAAGGTTGCAGACGCGGCTCGGATCCCGCGTTGCTGTGGCTGTGGCGTAGGCCGGAAGCTACAGCTCCTGTTAGACCC
This sequence comes from Catagonus wagneri, assembly GCA_004024745.2. Classification (NCBI taxonomy): domain Eukaryota; kingdom Metazoa; phylum Chordata; class Mammalia; order Artiodactyla; family Tayassuidae; genus Catagonus; species Catagonus wagneri. The sequence continues at coordinate 58,389,294 of PVHT021183693.1, read as the reverse complement.
CTAGCCTGGGAACCTCCATATGCTGCGGGTGCGGCTCCACATAAAAAGGCAAAAAAAAAAAAAAAAAGACAAGACTACCATCTGACATAGAAGATCAAGTTTCCTTCTTTGAAACACTTGCTTCACTTGGGTTTTAGAACAATACTCTTCTGGTTTTCATCCTGTCTTTAAGACAGCTCTTCTGGCTCTCCATTTCTGGTTCCTTGTATTCTCCTTTATCTCTTAAGGAATTGAGGATCCCAGGGTTCAGTCCTCAGATCTCTGTTCTTTGTGTAAACTCACTCAACCAGTCTAATGGCTCAATATCACTACACACCGATAACTGAAATTCATATATCTCCTGTATCCATGCCTTTAAATCCAAGAAAGTATATCCAACTGTATACTTTAAATTGTTCAGGCTAAAAAACTTAACATCATCAAGTCTCCTCTTTCTCTCAAATATATAATACATTCCCCATATCCATATATCAAAAGAAAACTGCCTGCTTTCCCCCACTGGACTAAACTCCATGAGGGAAAGGTTTTTTTTTTTTTTTTTTTTTTTTTGCCTGTTTTAAGTTTGGATTAATTTAACAGTCTTTAAACTTGGACACTAGGTAGGTAATCAGACAAGGGACAGATAAAGAGCAAAAAGGTGCAAGGAGAAACGGTAGTTAACTTTTACTGAATGAATCTTAGAATATTTTAGGTGCTACGTTTTATAGGTGGTTGAAAATACACAGGTGGCTGGTCGAGTCAAACTCAGAAAATAAGAATATAGTTAGAGATTTAGGTAATAAGTGAGACTATGAAAATAGTTCTTTATTCTCACTCTTTTACTGTATACACTCTTTATAGGTGCTTTATAGGTGAGTGATTCTAAGATCTTTGAAACTTAAGAAATAGTGACATCAGGGGACAACTTAGCAATGACTAGGAAAGAGAACTAAGAGGCATAAAGAGAAAGGAAAGACTAGTATCAAGATATCCAGGGAGTTCCCTTCGTGGCTCAGTGGCTAACAACTAAGAACCATGATTTGCCATGAACTGTGGTGTAGGTTGCAGACGCGGCTCGGATCCCGCGTTGCTGTGGCTGTGGCGAAGGCTGGCAGCTACAGCTCCTGTCAGACCCCTGGGAACCTCCATATGCCGCGGGTGTGGCTCTAGATAAAAGGCAAAAAGACCAAAAAAAAAAAAAAAAGAGAGAGAGAGAGATTCAAAGCTGAATTTTGGATACTAATCAGATTCATTTCCACTGAGCCACAACAGGAACTCCCCTCAAAGTTGAATTTTAATAATGATGAGCTGTGGAGCAGCGAAGTGTTTCAATGATAGGAAGGATGGCACTGAAAAGGTTGCTGGATCTGCTACATCATGGTTCAGTGACGGTGTTAGAGCAGTTTCAGATGATGGTGCCAATTGCAACCAACCTTTGGGGAGTTTATGAATGAGCACATGGCAGGTATGGAATAGCAAGGCGGTTAACTTAGTTTGTTCTTACAAAATCCCCAGTTAGTGAAAGCAAGGAGAGAGCTGGGAGCTGGTGACTTGAGCACAAATTGTTGATGTGCTTTTTTGTTTTTCAATGGCTAAGAGACCCAACTTTACTTGAGGCTCACTGGATAAAGATAAAATAAAGTTATAAAAAGGAAAGAAAAGGGATAACTGATGAAAGAAGGTTCTAGAATATCTCAAGGAGAGGAAAACAAGAACACAGAGAAGTTATACCGTGTAGTAATTAAGAGGCAAGGTTAGCAAGAGTCATACAAACTACACAGAAGTGCCAACTCTGCTACTATAGGTTATGTGACCACAGTAAGTTAACCCTTCTAAGCCAGTTTCCTGTAAGGCAGTGCAAATGATGACATCTACTTTAAAAGATTGTCATAAGATTATAAAAAATAATCCATACAAAGCTCTTTAAGTATATTACCCGGAATATGATAAAAACTCAATCTTAATAACTATTATCTTTGAAAAGAAATGACATCACATTTTTTCCTCCTGTACATCTAAAATAAGTGATTAGGTGTTAGTGATAATTTTAAGTAAAAATGAATGTATAAGTATGTCTGGTGAATGAATGTTTAAGTATGTCTGATGACCCTTATTTCTTTTAAACAAGAGATAAGGTTACATATAAAAGTGAGTGTAGCAAAAGTATGCTGAAGACTAAGAGAAGAAAATTTCAAAGAGCAAGATTTAGACAAAAAATAATTTAAAGTGAAGGTGAGGGAGGTCTGATAAAGAGAAAAAACAAATAGAATGCTGAACTGGTGTCGAAGGGATTGCTGTGTAAATAGAATCCAAGGAATGGTAAGTCTCAGGTTTTGGAAAGATCACTAATACAGATGTTAAAATTATTATGATTACAAGGCTTCTAGATTTTAATAAATTGTTTGACAAAGTTAATCATAATATATTTATAAGTGAGCTGCAGATATGTATGGCAATTTAACTCACTTGCTAAATAATCATACCAAATGTGAATAAAAAGGCTGAAAAAATGAATACAATGTTCAAGGGAGATTTCTAGTTGTAGGGCTACAAACTCTTCTTCCCTCATCCTAGTCAAATTTTCATAAATGATTTCATTTATTAGAAGTTGCAAAATCAAATGCCTTCAATGGCTAAACAACAAATGTAAATGTGTGATGAGGTAAAGAGGAAGAAATTGGTAAATTAGTACAAGACTTACCAAAAAGCATTCTAATGTTTTAAAAAAATTAACAGTGTGCTACCGAAATAAAACACACCAAGGGATGGATTTGGCAGTCAGTGTACAATTTTCTGACTTTAACACACCACCTAATATTGGCTTAAAAGACCAAATTCTTATTTGGTCTTTTAAGCTATTCTTCTTAGGTTTGACACAAACCTAAGAAGAATAGCTTAAAAGACCAAATAAGAATTTAAAGTCTGGAATGCTAAGCCAAACCCACAGTATAAAATTAAACAAATTTTAATCCTTTAAAATCAAATGATTAATTCATTATGTAGAATGACAGATAAGACTTGACAGTAATTCACCTGGAAAATAAATGATAGGTATGACTGAACAGAGTTCAAAAGGAATCAAATAATGAGACACAGCTAATGAAAAAATTTGATACAGTATTAGGCTACAGTAGAAGTATTATATTCAGATCAACAAAGATAATTCCACTCTACTTTGCACAGTTCAGGCTTCATTTGACAATACTGATGCTATCCATTTTTAGGCAGTATATGTGATTCATAATATTAACAAAGCAGAATACATCAATGGAAGGTTAATTAAACCAAGTCTGCTATAGGTCGAATGTCCCAAGAGAAATACGGAGGCTAAAATTATATTTAGACTAGCACTTTTCAGATTAACATAAGCCTATCTTTCTGCTCAAATAATATTTATTCACCTCATTAATTATCAAAAACTTGCCAATTTTCTTTATATAGTAAAGAGGTCTGTCCATTCTGTAGGTATAGTGTTAACTGTCTCTTTGATATTTGAAAGCTGTCATTTTTTTTTTGCCTTTTTGTCATTTTAGGGCCGCACCTGCGGCATGTGGAGGTTCCCAGGCTAGGGGTCTTATCGGAGCTGTAGCCGCTGGCCTACGCCGCAGCCACAGCAACACAGGATCCGAGCCGCGTCTGCAACCTACACCACAGCTCACGGCAACGCCGGATCGTTAACCCACTGAGCAAGGCCAGGGATCGAACCCGCAATCTCATGGTTCCTAGTCGGATTCGTTAACCACTGCACCACAACGGGAACTCCGAAAGCTGTCATTTTGACTATTCTTTTTCTGAGACACTGGAGGTGTCTCATTGCACTCAAAGGCACTGTAAACTACCTTTTACTTCATGGTTCTGTGCTTGTATTCAAATTAAATTCACCTTAAAAAAAATCTAATTGGGTCCTAAGACGAACACCCAAAAATAACCAATAATACTACCACCAATATTGATTTGAAAAAAATGGGGTCAACAACATCATATTCTTTAAATGCTCTTGTTAAACCTACAAACGTTTTGCTGTAAATCAGCCTCAGGAATAATCCCTGAGGGAAGAGTGCTCATTCCAAGGAAACATCACAGCAGAGAAAATACTAACATTTTCACATTCCCAAAATAGTTTTGTTTGTAGGTTTATGCAAAAGGTAATTCCTGAGACTGGGGATACTGATATTTCAAGATGAAATAAGGACCAGGTTTCAGTATTTCTATCACTTGTAATTCTTTGGAAAAATCTCAAGTTTGCTGTTTTCTTAATGTAATTTCTCCATTTTGGGTTATCAGACAAAATACCTGAATATTCACAGATTAACAGTAAGTTATAAAAGCCAAGTACAAAACTACAACATATAAAGTGTATCATTTAGACAGAGATACTGAAAACAGTTTACTAAGAGAAATTGCTAATTTCAGTGAGAAAGTGCTAATTTCAGAGAACAGTTACCAGGTTTCCAAATTATATGACATAACAGTTTTGGGAATATTTCTCTCCATGCTTCAGTTTTCCTAGTTATCATTTTTATTAACAAACTATTCTCTTAACTGTTGGTAATCCCTGCCTCTTCGAACTCCACTCTAAAACCATTCAATGAGTTAAAAAATTTAGATGACAAAAGGTTGACCATACCCAACAAAAACTCAGCAAAACCTGGGAAAATTCTACCCCTTAGAAAACAGATTACTACCTACTATGATGCTCTTACTCCCAGGTAATTTTTCAAGTCAAGGAAATAAAATTTCTTAAAGCTGCAGTTTTTAAGCAGAATCATGCTATCATTCTAAAAATCTGATGAGATGCAAAACAGTATATCAGAGAATTCAGTAATAAGACATTCAGCAAATTATCATGGTAGCCCACGATTCGCCTCAGAATTGGGTCTGGGGAACCTGCATGAGGAGGAAAACCTTCAAAGTAAATGCCTTTTTTCTGACGAGTGTGCCAGGCTGGCAAAGATGGGAATGATCCCAACAGTAAAGTGGATGTGGATTATGCAAAAAGTATTCTTTTGGGAGACCTGGAGAGAAAATGACTAGAGAGAGATGAGCATCTAGCAAAATACAATGGCTATGGTAAGCTTCATCCTACCTCATACCTTCAAAGAAACTAAACACCAAAATTACATAAAGTTGGCACAATTATATAAATGTACCAGAAGAAATGATGTGTTTGAAAATACTGAAAGACAAAAATCCTTATAAGTAAGTAAAATAACGCCAATCTGACTACATAAAATGTAAAACCTTTATACTACTTATTAAAAAAAATAAACCAAATAAAAATACGACAATTTGGCAAAAAACTAAGCTTACACATTGCAAAGAGGTAATCTGTTTTTGTTTAAAATACAAATAGCTCTCAAACTCAATGAGAAAAGACTAACATTCTAGTGGAAAGGGACATTAATAGATGGCCATACAAATGGCCAATGAAAATGTAGAAAGATGCTGAACCTCATTTATAATTAAAGAAAAACAACAATGAGCTACCACGTCCCATACATCAAACTGGGGTAAAAAATTCAAACTGAGGAAACTAAGCATTGGAACAGTGTCACTATCCAAAATGCACCATAATATACTTCTGCTGCAAGCTCAAACTCTTGCCACCTTTTGGTAAATCAATGGTTCATTCCTCCAAAAGGGAAGATCCACAGATAGCCAATTGGACTCAGTGATACCATTTCTAGGAACAAAGTCTATGAAAACAACTCTAAGTGTGTGCCTGTATGTATGTGTATGTGCACATACAAAGATGAATGAAAATTTGTGAAAATAGAGATTGGATTAAGATGGCAGAACAGAAGGACTGAAGCTCAACTTCTCTCCCAAAAAACAACAAAACTACAACCAAATGCCAAGCAACCTTCAACCAAATGGACTGGAAACTTTCAAAAAAAGATACTCTACTCCAGAAGACAAAGAGGAGATGACATGAAGAGGTAGGAGGGGCAATTACGTGATAGAAGCAACCCCATACCTCCCGGGTGGGAAGTCCCACAGACTGGAAAGTAACTGTATCAAAGAGACTCACCTACAGGACTGAGCGTTCTGGGCCCCACGTCAAATCCCCACGCCTGGGGACCTGGCACAGGGAGAAAGAGCCCCTGGAGCATCTGGCATTGAAGGCCAGCAGGGCTTGTGTGCAGGAGCTCCACAGGACAGGGGGAAAGAGGAGACCCCATTATTAAAAGGTACACACAGACTTTCACGTGCACTGGGTCCCAGGGCAAAGCAAACTCTCCACAGGAATCCGGGTGGAACCTTACTGCAATTGTGGGAGGACTTTCTGGGAAAACGGGGGTGACTGTGGCCTGTGGTGGGGGAAGGGCATTGGAGGTGAAGCTCTCGGGAACATTCATCAGCCTGCATTTCTCTGGAGGTGGCCATTTCTGGGGAAATCTGATCCCTCCCATCAGCACTGAGAAGGCCCAGGCCAAACAATAATCCAGGTGGGATCACAGCTCCACCCAACAATAAACAGCCTGCCTAAAGACCCTTTAGGCACACAGCCAGCCTCTAATCTCACCCACAGACAAAGCCCCACCCATCAGAGGGATAGGAATCAACCCCATCCACCAGTGGGCAGGCACCAGTCCATCCCATCAGGAAGCCTACAGCAAGCCCCACCCCCCCATAACAACTTTAGCCACAGGGAAGGTAAACGCCAGAACTGAGAGGCTACAACTCTATTGTCTGAGAAAAGGTCACCTCACCATAAACCTATAAAAATGAAAAGACAGAAAACTATAACTCAGATAAGGGAGAAAGAGAAAAACACAGAAAAACAGCTCAGCGATGAGGAGATTATCAGCCTCCCAGAAAGAGACTTTAGACTGTTGATGCTGAAGATAATGAAAGACAATGGAAATAAACTGGAGGCAAAGATTGATAATTTACAGCAAACACTGAGCAAAGAAATACAAGATGTAAAAATTAAGCAAGAAGAGATGCAAAATACAATAACTGAAATTAAAAATTCCTTAGAAACAGCCAACAATAGAATACAGGAGGCAGAAGAACAAATCAGTGAGGTGGAGGACAGATTAGTGGAAATCACTAATGAAGGAGAGAAAAGAGATAAAAGATTGAAAGGAAGTGAGAAGAGTCTCAGAGAACTCTGGGATAATGTTAAACGCACCAACACCCCCTATTATAGGGGTGCCAGAGGGAGAAGAGAGAGAGAAGGGGACAGTAAAAATATGTGAAGAGATAATAGCTGAAAACTTCCCTAATAGGGGAAAGGAACCACTCACTCAAATCCAGGAAGCACAATGAGTACCATATAAAATAAACCCAAGGAGGAACACACCCAGACACATATTAATCAAAATGACCAAAATTAAAGACAAAGAGAAAAATTTGAAAGCAGCTAGGGAAAAGAGACAAATGACATACAAGGGAACCCCAATAAGGTTAACAGCAGATTTTTCAGCTGAAACTCTGCAGGCCAGAAGGGAGTGGCATGATATACTTAATGTGCTGAAAGGAAAAAACTTCCAACCAAGATTACTTTGCCCACCAAGGCTCTCATTCAGATTTGAAGGAGAAATCAGAACCTTTACAGATAAGCAAAAGCTAAGAGATTTCTGCAACACTAAACCAGCTTTACAACAAATACTAAAGGAACTTCTCTAGGCAGAAAAGAAAAGACCACAACCAGAAACAAAACCACCACAAATGACAAGGCTCACCAGTAAAGGCATATATACAGTAAAGATATTAAATCATCCATGCACAATTATGCCCCCAAAATCAGAAAAAGTGAAAAAAGAGCACAAATGCAGGACACTGGAGATGCACGTGCAATTAAGAAACCAACAACTTTAAACAATCTCATTTATATATAGACTCCTATATCAAAACTTCAGGGTAACTGCAAACCAAAAATCCACAATTGATACACAAACAAAGAAGAAAAATCAACTCAAATACAGCATTAAAGACAGTCATCTTGTGAGAGGAGACAACAAGAGAATAAGAGAAGAAAGAAGAGCAACAAAAACCGAAAATAGTTAATAAAATGGCAATAAGAACATATATATCAATAATCACCTTAAATGTTAATGGACTGAATACCCAACCAAAAGACACAGGGTAGCTGAATGGATACAAAAACAAGACCCATATATATGCTGTGTTCAAGAGACCCACTTCATTTCTGGGGACACATACAAATTGAAAGTGAGAGGATGGAAGAAAATATTCCATGCAAACGGGAATCAAAAGAAAGCCGGAAAGCAATACTCATATCAGACAAAATAGACTTTAAAATAAAGAACATTTTAAGAGACAAGGAAGGGCACTACATAATGATCAAAGGATCAACCCAAGAAGAAGATATAAAAATTTTAAATATCTATGCACCCAACATAGGATCACCACAATATATAAGGCAACTGCTAACAGCCTTAAAAGGAGAAATCAACAATAACACAATCATAGTGGGAGACATTAACACTCCACTAACAGCAATGGATTGATCATCCAGACAGAAAATCAATAAGGAAAAACAGGCCCTGAATGAAGCATTAGATCAGATGGACTTAATAGATATTTATAGGACATTCCATCCAAAAGCAACAGAATACACATTCTCTCAAATACACATAGACATTCTCTAAGATTGATCACATCCTGGGCTACAAATCAAGTCTTGATAACTTAAAGAAAACTGAAAATCACATCAAGTATCTTTTCTGACCACACCACCATATGACTGGAAATCAACACCAAGAAAAAAAACTGCAAAAAACCCCACAAACATTAAAAAAGACCTAGAAGCAAATGACAACAAAGATACGACACTCCAAAACCTCTGGGATGCAGCAAAAGCAGTTCTAAGAGGAAAGTTTATAGCAATACAAGTCTACCTCAGGAAACAAGAATTCCCACTGAGATCAGGAACAAGACAGGGATGTCCACTCTCACCACTACTATTCAACATAGTTTTGGAAGTCCTAGCCACAGCAATCAAAGAAGAAAAAGAAATAAAAGGAATCCAAATTGGAAAGGAAGAAGTAAAACTATCACTTTCTGCAGATGACAGGATACTATACCTAGAGAATCCTAAATACTCTACCAGAAAACTGTTAGAGCTCATCAATGAATCTGGCAAAGTCGCAGGATACAAAATTAATGCACAGAATCCTTGCATCCCTGGGAAATTATTATCCCTTAGAAACTATCATGCGAAGTGAAATCAGCCAGACAATTAGACAGCAACACCCAATGCTACCGCTTACATGTGGAAACTAAAAAAACACAATGAACCTCTTTGCAGAACAGACAACGACTCACAGATTTTGGAAAACCTTGGTTTTTCAAATAAGACAATCTGGGGGGTGGGGGGATGCACTGTGGGTTTGGGATACAAAATCTGTAAAATTGACTTGTGATGATTTATGTACACCTATAATTGAAATAAAATTCATTAAGAAAAAACAAAATAAATGATATTACAAATAAAAAAATAAAACAAAGTAAATTCATTGAGAATTTATTTAAAAGGGGGCTATTTAAAAAGAATTAGGCATAACGTAGTTAAGGGAAATAATGCAAAGCTAGTGAAAGGTCAATTAACCTTAAGACTGAAGGTCAAGAGGAGGGAACATTAGTTTAATTCAGAAGCAAAGAGTTATAAAAAGTAAGATGCCTTGAGGGAGGCAATGACTCCCAGACAACTCAAGATAGATAGGAAAAGGACAGAGGAATAAATCTGACTTCACCCTCTTTCTTCCTTCCATGCTCTTGCCTTGGAAGAGTCATTCTTATCAAAATGACTATACTACCCAAGGCAATCTACAGATTCAATGTAATCCCTATCAAATTACAAAGGACATTTTTTATAGAACTAGAACAAAATATTGCACAAAAAAACCAGAATAGCCAAAGACATCCTGAAAAATAAAAATGGAGCTGGAGGAATCAGGCTCCCTGACTTCAGTCAATACTACAAAGCTTCAGTCATAAAAACCGTATGGTACTGGCACAAAGACAGAAATATAGATCAGTGGAACAGGATAGAAACCCCAGAATTAAACCCACGCATTTATAGTCAACTAATCTACGACAAAGGAAGCAAGAATATACATTGGAGAAAAGACAGCCTCTTCATAAGTGGTGCTGGGAAAACTGGACAGCCACATGTAAAAACATGAAACTAGAACACTTCCTAACACCATGCACAAAAATAAACTGAAAATTGATGAAAGATCTAGATATAAGACCAGATACAATAAAACTCTCAGAGGAAAACAGGCCAAACACTCTCTGACACAAATGATAGCAACATCTTCTCAGATCCATCTGTCAGAGTAAATACGATAAAAAGAAAAATAAACAAATGGGACTTAATTAAACTTCAAAGTTTCTGCACAGCAAAGGAAACCCTAAACAAAATGAAAAGACAGCCCACAGAATAGGAGAAAATATTTGCAAATGAATCGACTGACAAGGGATTAATCTCCAAAATTTGCAAACACCTCCTACAGCTCAATACCAAAAAAACAAACCCCATCAAAAAATGGGCAGAAGATCTAAACAGACAATTCTCCAAAAAGACACACAGTTGGACAAAAAACACATGAAAAGATGTTCAACATCACTCGTTATTAGAGAAATGAAAATCAAAACCACCATGAGGTACCACCTTACACCGGCCAGAATGGCCATCATCAAAAAGTCTACAAACAGTAAGTGCTGGAGAGGGTGTGGAGAAAAAGGAACCCTATTACACTGTTGGTGAGAACGCAAACTGGTGCAACCACTCTGGAAAACAGTATGGAGATTCCTCAGAAAACTCAAAATAGAATTACCATTTGATCCAGCAATCCCACTCCTGGGCATCTATCCAGAGGAGACCATGACTCGAAAAGACACATGTACTCCAGTGTTCATTGCAGCACTCTATGCAATAGCCAAATCATGGAAACAACCTAAATGCCCATTGACAAGAGGAGTGGATAGGGAAGATATGGTACACACACCCAATGGAATATTACTCAGCAATTAAAGGGAATGAAATATCAACATTTATAGCAACATGGATGGACCTAGAAATTATCATGCGAAGTGAAACCAGTCAGACAATTAGACAGTAACATCCAACGCTACCACTTACATGTGGAAACTAAAAAAAAAAGGACACAATGAACTTCTTTGCAGAACAGACAATGACTCACAGACTTTGAAAAACCTATGGTTTCCAAATAAGACAATCTGGGGGGTGGGGGTGGGGTGCACCGAGGGTTTGGGACAGAAATGCTATCAAATTGAGTTGTGATGATTTTTGTATACCTATTACTGTAATAAAATTCATTAAGCAATGGAAAAAAAGAAAAAAAGTTAACAGGTACATAAAAAAAAAAAGAAGAGGATATTACACTTGTCAATATATATGCCCCTAATATAGGGGCACCTAAATACATACAACAAATACTAACAGACACAAATAATAACAGACATAACAGGAGTAAGTAATGGAAATACAACAGCAGTAGGAGATTTTAACATCCCAGTCACATCAACGGACAGATACTCTAGACAGAAAATCAGTAAAGCAACAGAGGTCTTAAATGACACATGGAACAGTTAGATTTAATATATATTTTCAGGACATTACATCCAAAAAAACCCAAGAATATACATTTTTTTCAAGTGCACATGGAACATTCTCAAAGACTGACCATATCCTGGTCATAAAACTAATCTCAACAAATTTAAAAGTACAGAAATTATTTCAAGCTTTTTCTCTAAACACAATGGCATGAAACCAGAAATCAACCAAAGAAAAAGAAATGAGGAAAAAATGACTACATGGATACTAAACAACATGCCACTAAAAACAAAAAAAAAAAATCAGTGGGTTAACGAGGAAATCAAAAGGGAAATAAAAAACACCTAAATACAAATGAAAATGCAAAGACAACCATTCAAAATCTATGGTATGCCGTGAAAGCAGTTCTTGGAGGGAAATTCATAGCAATACAGGCCTTCCTCAAAAAACAAGAAAAATCTCAAATCAACAACTTAACATACCACATATATGAATTAGAAAAAGAAGAACAAACAAACATGAAGTCAGCAGAAGGAAGAAAATCATGAAGTTCAGAAAGGAAATCAACAAAATAGAGATTCAAAAAACAATAGAAAAAAAATCAATAAAACCAATATCTGGTTCTTTGAAAGGCTAAACAACACTGACAAATCTCTAGCCAGACTTACCAAGAAGAGAGAAAGAACCCAAATAAACAAAGTAAGAAATATGACATAATAACTACATGCACTGTGGTAGTCTAAATGGAATCAAGGAAGAGAGAAAAAAGACATTAGGTAAAAACTAAGGAAACCTAACAAACTACAGACTTTAGTTAATAATAATTTATTAATATTGGTTCACTAATTGTAACAAAGTACCACACTAATATTAAATGTTAACAATAGGGGAAACTGGGTGTAGTGTCTATGCACACAGACACAAAAGGTCAAATTATTATGCTGTTAGTACATGAAATACGTGCTCATAAAGGCACACAGGAAATTTACCTCTATGGAGAGGGATTTGGGGATTAGGGTAAAGAAGATTCTACTTTCGTCTACTGCCCTTTTGAGTTACTGCATTTTTTTTTTTTTACAGTATGGATGTAATAATATTTTCATTTCCCTAAAATATTAAAATAACATGAAAACAAAATAATGACTGATATTCAAAAGAAATTCCTAGATTCACATTTTCAAGAAGATGATAGTATCATACTGCTGTCAGTAACACTTATAACTTACGAGGAGATCTTGATGATTCATCTACCTCGAGAATTTTACATTACCTATATATTCATTCCAATAGGTCACATTCCAATAAAAATGTCAACACTTCATCAGCAGAAGTTTCTTCTAGATAATCAATGCACAACTTTAACAGAAATCACCAAAAAATTCTAGGGAGGATACAAAATTTGGCTTATTTAGACAACCCTCTTTATTTCAGTGAATAAAATTCCCTGCTATCAGTAATTTTCACACAGTAAGAAAGGTGAGAGAGAGAGAAAAAAAAAGGAAGGGGGTTTATTTTGTAAACTTGGCCATGTATACACTTACCAATAACTTTTTAAGCATTTCTATATGTACATCATTTATATAACTTGGGGCTTCGTTTAATTAAAAACAATAACACAACAAAAAAATCCTATTCATATAAGGAGGCTGACCTTGATCCAAACAATTCTGAACCCACTTTTCCTCAGTCCCCAAAATTTCTTACTTCATACACCTGAAATTTCAAAATTCCTGTATCTCTATACAGACTATGCTGTTTAATCTCCAACAAACCATTCAAATATCCTGTACTTCTACCCTGACACATACCAATTCTGCATTATGTATCAAAAAATCTCTTATCTGGCCTTCAACATCCTGTGTAAGCACCACTCTCCTATGTAATTCTTTTCTGACCCCTCTGGATAATTTATTTCCTCCCTACTATTTCTGTTCATAGTACAAATAATTATCATTCCATGTATCATTTTGCAGAATATTTTTCTTCCTGTCCTTCTCATACTAATTTAGACAGGTCTTATAATTTGTACAGTCTTTGTACCTAAAATACCACGCAGTGCCAGTAAATTGAAATAAACTTTCAAGAGAACAGGTGGTTGGAAAGAATATAGACTTTATAGCTAAAGGATCTACACGTGAAATTGCTTCCCATGGTTATTAACTATTCGGCATTGGGCAAATCCTAATTTTTAAATCACACAAGACTCTGATTTTCCCAATGATGAAAGTAACACAATAGTATTATCTATCTAGTACATTTTATGATGATTGAGAAAAACGCACTTAAAAAGCACTTTATAAATCATAAAAATTTTTAATTGTATTTTTATTCATGATTTAAGACATTATATAATCCTACAGTTAATCAAAAGAATATCTCAAGATTGTGAATTGGTTGCACCTGTGGCACATGGAAGTTCCTGGGCTAGGGGTCGAACTGGAGCTGCAGCCAATGCCACAGCCATAGCAATGCCAGATCCAAGTTGAATCTGTGACCTACACGGCAGCTTTTGGCAATGTCAGAGCCTTAACCCACTGAGCAAGGCCAGGGATCAAACCCACATCCTCACAGACATTATGTTGGGTTCTTAACCTGCTGAGTTACAAAGGGAACTCCTATTTGATGTTTCAAAATATTTATTTTGGTTTATGTTTTATAAAGTATTAGTACAGTGGTACCAATTTTTTGTGTTTGCTTAAAACTTTTTAGGCTGATGAGGTAAAAAAGATATGACAATTTGCATATGCTCAGTCTAAATTATTTTTTAGTCTATCCCTCTACACTACGGTATGCACCCGCAATAGCTGGAGACCTATTTTACTGATCTTTTCTACCTAGCATAACAATCTCACTAAGCAGTCCACAAAGTGTACAAAATAATAAGGAATAGCAGAGGAAGAAGGTCAGGTCTCTTTAGCAAAGCAAAATGGTAAAAGGATTAGTAAACAAACGTGTAAGGTATTTGCAAATTGTTCTCAGGGCACACAGCAAATTGTAAGAACTGCAAGAGTCTACTGCATTTTAGTGAAGACTTGCTCCTTTACCCTGCCATTTATCTCCATTTTTGGAAAGCTCTCTCCCCTCAGCTTCTAATCAGGGGTTATGATTTCACCCCATGAAGGACAAGCTGTGTCCCAAGTTGCAAAATATTTTTCCCAGATGGGCATAGCAAAGAGAACTGTGTCTCCCTTCCCCTACTCAGTTCCCCTTAGTAAGTCAGAGAAGTTCTACTTCAGATAGAGTGTGCTGGGGCACTGAGAGCCTCATCCTCAATTTCCTCATAAGGCAGAGCTTTTATTCTGGGAGGGCCAAGTTGTGAAGGACAGGGGCTGCCAATTGCCACTGCTCCTCCTCCAGTGCTCTCTCATAAAGTGGAGGTGTGGAGTTCACTGTGGCACAGCAGATTAAGGATCTGGTGTTGTCACTGCAGTGGCCAAGGTTGCTGCTGTAGCATGGGTTTGAACCCTGGCAGGGAACTTCTATATGACATAGGTACAGCAACAACAACAAAAAAGCATAAGTGTTACTCTAAGAAAGGTGAATCCTCACCTCAGTTCTAGGGCACAAAAGGCAGGCTAAATATTCTCCTGAAAGAGACTAACTATTTGTAACACAATAAGAAGAACTTTAGCATACAGGCATTGCTCAAAAATAATGGAGATCTTTGTGGAGACCAAATAGGAGGCTACTAGGTCCATGAAAAATCAAGGCAAGGCACCAGAAGTTTAACAGAAAGGTCCAAGGAAAGAAGTAGACAAGAAGAGCCTACTTGGGATTATAGTCATCTTTGGAGGTCAGTAAAGACAGGTGCTAGCTGGGTAGCATGTGGGACGAACTTGAAACATTCCCCAAGTTGCATACAAATATATCAACATATAGCAGAACTATCACTGGTACAAAGGGCTTATAAGCAACCTCTGACAAAATCCTTGACTAAACAATAAACTACTCTAACCTAAGAGCAACTCCTAGGAAGTAAAATCACATTCATCCTGGCAGTCTGAAAGACTGTGAAGCCTCATGGCTGTACCCTCTTAGGAGCAAACAGAGAGGAAATTCCAAACTACTAGCCCCTGGTTTGACGTGTGGCAAATAAATATGAACTCCCTAATCTACGGCAGTAGCATCCAAGCCACTCACACATCCAATGGTAAAGGATAAAACTATAACTAGCTAATGGGGCTTTAAGCACCATCTTTGACCAGTAAGAGACAGTTAAAAAAAAAGAAAGATCTCTAATGAATAACCTTAACTTCTATCTTAAGAAAACAAAAGAAGAAAAGAAGCAAAATAATCCCACAGCAAACTGCAGGAAGAAAATAATGAAGACTAGAAAAGAAATAAATAAATTAGAGAACAGAAAAGCAATTTTAAAAATTAATGAAAGTGGAGTTCCCATCGTGGCTCAGTGGAAATAGTATCCATGAGGCAGGTTCGATCTCTGGCCTCGCTCAGTAGGTTAAGGATCTGGCGTTGCTGTGAACTGAGGTGTAGGTTGCAGATGCAGCTCGGATCTGGCATTGCTGCGGCTGTGGCATAGGCCAGCAGCTACAGCTCTGATTTGACCCCTAGCCTGGGAATCTCCATATGCCATGGGTGTGGCCCTAAAAAGAAAAAATAATGATGATAATAATAACAATAATGAAACCAAAATGTTGGTTCATTGAAAAAAAAAAATCAACAAAACTGACGAGTCTTTAGTCAGACTGACCAAGAAACAAAAAAGAAGACTCAAATTATCAAAACCAGGAACGAAAGAGGGAACATCACAATTGCTCTTACAGAAACAAAAAGAATTCTGAGGGAAAAATATGAATAACTTCATGCCAATAAACAAGATAACTTAGATGAAATGAACAAATCACCAAAACGGACAAAAGAAAAAACAGAAAATCATGGTACACCTATTACAAGTAAAGTAACTGAATTAGTAATTTAAAATTTACCACAAAAAGTGCCATGGTACAGATGGCTTCACTGGAGAAATCTATCAAACCTCCAAAGAAGAATCAATACCATTTCTTTATAAATTTCTTCAAAAAAAGAAGAGGAAAATACTTTCTAATCCATTTTATGAGGACAGTATTACCTTGATACCAAAACCAGACAAAGTCATCACAAGAAGGGGATGTGTGGGAGGTGAGAAGGAAGGAAGGAAGGAGAGAAGGAAGATGGACAACTAATTTATATTCCTTATCAATACAGATGCAACAATTCTCTGAAAATATTACCCAGAAACACTAAAATTATATACTATGACCAAATGTCATTAATTCCAGAAATGGAAGGAAGGTTCAGCATTCAAAAAAACAACGTGAAACATCTTATTAATAAAGGACAAAAACACCAACAGACGGAGAAAAAGCATTTGACAAAATTCAACATTTCATTACAAAAATGCTCAACAAATGAGGAATAGAAAGGAACTTCCTCAACCTGATAATGACATCTACAAAAAAAAGCCACCACTAAAATCATACTTAAAAATGAAAGACTAAATACTTTTCTACCTAAAACTGGAAACAAGACAAGGATGTTTGCTTTCATTCTTCTCCACATTGTACTTGAGGTTCTAGCCAGGGCAATTGCAAGAAAAAGAAATAAAAGGCATCCAAGACATTATATTTTGATAAAAGAGTCAATTCATCAAGAAGATATAACTTTTATACATATACATATATGCTGTAAACAAATGAGTCCCGAATACATAAAGCAAATACTGATGGATCTGAAGGAAGAAATACATAATTCTACAATAGGAGATTTAATATAATTCTTTCAATAATGGATAAGACATTCAAACAGAAGAGCAATAAAAAAAATAAAGGACTTCAACAGCACTGTAAGTCAACTGGACCTAACAGATACATATCTGGCATTGCTGCAGCTGTGGCATAGGTTGATATGGCTTGGGTTTGATCCTTGGCCCAGGAACTTCCATATGCTGTGAGTGCAACCATTAAAAACAAAGTAAAATTACGTAAAGTATCTTCTCCAATCACAATGAAACAAAAGTAGATATCAACCAAAAAATTCACAAATGTGTAGAAATGAAACAACACACTCTAAACAACAGGCCAAAGAGGAAATTAAACAACACACTCTTAAACAAGAAATTTACAAATACTCAAGAAATAAATGAAAAAAATAAAATATACCAAAACTTAGGTAAGGCAGTGAAGGCAGCACTCAGAAATCTACAGCTGTAAATGTCTACATTAAGAAAGAAGATCTCAAAGTTCCTATCATGGCTCAGCAGAAATGAATCTGACTAGCATCCATGAGGACACAGGTTTGATCCCTGGCCTCATTCAGTGGGTTAAGGATCCAGTGTTGCCATGAGCTGTGGTGTAGGTTGCAGACCCAGCTCCGATCTGACATTGCTGTGGCTGTGGTGTAGGGACAGCGGCTACAGCTCTGATTCGACCCCTAGCCTAGGAACCTCCATATGCTGCAGGTGTGGCCCTAAAAACTAGAACTAGAAAAAGAAGAGGAAACTAAGCCAGAAGATACCATAAGAAAAGAAATAATAAAAATTATATCAGAAATAGGAGTTCCCGTCATGGCACAGCAGTTAACAAATCCGACTAGGAACCATGAGGTTGCAGGTTCGATCCCTGGCCTTGCTCAGCGGGTTAATGATCCGGCGTTGCCGTGAGCTGTGGTGTAGGTCGCAGACGCAGCTCAGATCCTGCATTGCTATGGCTCTGGTGTAGGCTAGCGGCTACAGCTCCGATTAGATCCCTAGCCTGCGAACCTCCACATGCCGCGAGTGCGGCCCTAAAATGACAAAAGGCAAAATAAATAATTAAATAAATACATACATACATACATACATACATACCAGAAATAAAATAAAAGAACAGAAAAAAGCAACAGATTCAAGAAAAAGAAAAGTTGGTTCTTTGAAACAAAATTGACAAACCTTTAGGTAGACTGACAAAGAAGGAGAGAAGGCAGAAATAACTGAAATTAGAAAAGAAAGTGAGGACATTACCACTGATCATAAAGACATAAGGACTCTAACGGAATACACAGTTGAACTGTGTGCCAACAAATTAGATAATGTAGATAAAAGTGATAAACTCCTAGGAACATACCAATCACTAAACTGACTCAAGATGAAATACAAAATCTCAACAAACCCATGCAACAAGTAGAGATTAAATCAGTAATTAAAAACTTTCCAAAAAGTAAAGTTCAGAACCAGATGGTTTCAATGGTAAATTCTAACAAACATTGAAAGAAGTAACAATCCTCTCAAGCTCTTCCAAAATGAAGAGGAAGAGGAAGGAGGAGGAGGAGGAGGAAGAGGAGGAGGAGAACAACAAGAACTATTATTATTATTATTATTATTATTATTATTATTATTATTATGGTCTTTTTGCCTTTTCTAGGGCCACACTCACGGCATATGGAGGTTCCCAGGCTAGGGGTCTAATTGAAGCTGTAGCCACTAGGCTACACCACAGCCACAGCAATGAACGCTGCATGTGTAACCTACGCCACAGCTCACCGCAACGCTGGATCCTTAATCCACTGAGCAAGGCCAGGGATCGAATCCGCAACCTCGTGGTTCCTAGTCAGATTTCATTAACTACTGAGCCACGACAGGAACTTCAAGAATTATTTAAAAAAAGAGTTAATTTAAGTGTTTAGATTAATGCCTGGCATATAATAAGCACCATATAAGTTTGGGCTATTATTACTACTATTTACTATTACTATCATACAGCAAAAAGCTCTTTATTCTCTAAAAGTTCTCCAGGAGTTCCTGCTATGGTGCTTTGGGTTAAGAATCCAACCGCAACAGTTTGGTCACTGCAGAGTGAGGGTTTGATTCCCGGCCAGGTGTAGTGGCTTAAAGAATGTGGCACTGCTTCAGCTGTGGCTCAGATGCAGTCCCTGACCGGGAACTTCCATATGCCCGGAGGTACAGACATTAAAAAAAAGTTTCCAAAGTAGACACTGTACAATCTCTCCTTCTTCAACACTCATTACACTGAGATACTTTTAAGTGTTACATTTCTGACACATTACTTCTAGGGAAATCTATTTTCTATGCTAAATAGTAGAGCAATACTATACAGACTCTGCAGCCAGACTGCTTAGAGCTGACTCCTAACTTTGTCACTCCATAGTTGTATGATTCCCACATAACTGTGAATGCCTCAGTTTCTTTTTCTATAAAATAGGGGCAATAACAGTATACATACTCTTCAGAGTTAGTATGAAGTTTAAAGGCAGTTGCAAAGTAAGTGTAAAGGGCTTAGGGCAATGTCTGATACAGAGCAACTAAAATATACATTTGCTATTATTAAATAATAATTTGTAAAACATTTATGTGTTAATTATATGCCAGGTGCTGTAAGTATTTAATAAACATTATTACATTTTTTTCTTACAAAATCCCTACTGTACAGATGACAAAGAGAAAAGGGCTTATGAAGGTAAATACCTTGGCTAGTCATACTACTATCAAGTGGCAGAAATGGGATGTGAACCCAAATACTTCTGGATACAAAGCCAGAGATCTTTACTTTTCAGAATGGATTCACTCCTACCTCTTCCTCTCCAGGGCTAATGACAGAAAGACATGGGCAAGCACAGCATTCTCCTCCCTCTTCCCTGAAGCAGTGGTATAATCTTCCCTTTCTAAACAGAGCCTTCCACAGTTACTACTGATAGAAAAACCAGTATGAGGAACAAAATCAATTTGCCATTCTTCCTGTTTAAACTCTCATACAAACAGAGGGAGTTTTATTTATTAATCAAGAAGACTGCCTCTATTAAGTAATCAATCTATGATGAACTACAGGTAAAAACATCTTTATATGTAAGGCTACTTAGAGAAATATTTCTCAAAGAAAACTATTAATTGGTTTAAATAAAGTTTAAGGCTCCTGTAAAGATAAAATATGGTTTACATACTAGGTCCTTCAGATAGCTAGGGTTCTATAAAGGTAAGCTGAAACTCATGGAAGGCAAAATCAGCTCATCCCACACCCTAGCTTCAAACAGAGCAACTTTGCTTTTTATCTGTTCTATCTGTAGAATAGGAGTGCTTCATAAAACTTCATTTGGGGGAAAGGGGTTTCTATTGCTAAATATTGATACTGAAAAAAAAAACGCCATTATATAGGATACTTAGAATTCATAAAAGTATTAAACACCCAGATTTTCAAAATACAAAAAAAATTCCACTTCTCCCTGATTAAGAGGGATAATACCGTCCTCGTAAGAGTTAGGAAATGTTTTCCTCTTCTACTTTTTTGAATTAATTTGTAAAGAAATGGTGTTGATTCTCCTTTGGAGGTCTGATAGATTTCTCCAGTGAAACCATCTATACCATGGCACTTCTTGTGGTAAGATTTTAATTACTAATTCAGTTACTTTACTTGTAATAGGTGAGAGGCATTTCAAATTACTAATTTATTATTTCCTCCCCCTAAACTCTTCTAATATATGTACATAGGCAATACATAATGCTTATATTAGAAAAATGCCTACCTAATATAGGACTGCCACAATCAGAAAGAAATCATCTTTAAGGATTTATAGGAGTTCCCGTCATGGCTCAGTGGTTAACGAATCTGACTAGGAATCATGAGGTTGCAGGTTTGATCCCTGGCCTTGCTCAGTGGGTTAAGGACCCGGCGTTGCCGTGAACTGTGGTGTAGGTTGCAGACGTGGCTCGGATCCTGCGTTGCTGTGGCTGTGGTGTGGTTGCTGTGGCTGTGGTGTGGGCTGGCGGCTACGGCTCTGATTAGACCCCTAGCCTGGGAACCTCCATATGCCGTGAGTGTGGCCCTAGAAAAGGCAAAAAAGACCAAAAAAAAAGAAAGGATTTATAAGAATCTTATAAGATATTTAGATCACTTTGTAAACATCAGCCCTGAGTCTATTCTCAGTAATCTACCTTAGAGAGTTAAAACTGATAATAACAAATCTGAGCTCTCAATCCTGAAGCAGAATCCATCTTCTCATATGGAACATATTAGTTTACCACTTGGTCTCTTGAGTGATATGTTAGTCCTGCCAGAACAATTCAGAAGCAAGAAAATGGAGGTGGTGAGTAGGACAAGAAGTTATCTTTTTTGGTGGCTGGAAGATTATGTAAGTTTCTGAATCTATGTACTGCCTGTCTTTAGAAAACCTCTTTTTTTGACAAGGGAGTATCTTTATTTTAGCAATACATCACAACTTTTCTTCCATCCTTCCTTTCTTCTCTCTCTCTCATTCTTTCTGTTTTTTTAATGGAAAATTACAAGGGTTTTTTTTTCACTTTACAAAACATACAACACTCACGAGAAAGCTCTAAGATAAATGAAATATTAGACAGTATATTTCTGTTTTATAATAGACAGAGGTACACTGCCCTTCTGGTTGATTTCCTCAATATCTTCTCAATAGCTCTTTATCTATAAGACCATTTAAGGTAAACAAGCACCTCTGAACAGCAGCAGGGAGGAAAATCATCCTCTGAGGTACACAGATTAGCGTACTGTCTCTCCTTAGACAGGATTAAGTGAGAGTAAGGGCAGACTGTGATGGCAGCTTCCACCAAACCAAAGCCAGACAGGTGAGCCTATAGGTTACCACTACAAATAGAACCTGCTATTTAAAGGCTTGTTCTTCCCTTTCTGCTCTTTGTTATCGTAAGAGCTGAATCAGTAATTGTAATGCACTAAGACAATGCCTGGCATATAGGGAAAGCTATATAAATTAAGTAATCAAGAGAAGATGTTTAACAGGCTTTGCAAGGAGGCCTTCACAAACAAATCTACACACAATTCAGTGGTTCATGGAACAAATAATTCTGACCTTTACTTTCCTCTCTGTCTAGCATCTAATAACAAAAAGCCACAGGGATGCAAAATTCCATTATAAGAGTGCTGTGAACATAACAGATGCTCCATAATTTTATTTGGGAAGGGACAGGAAAAAATAAAGACATGTCAAAAGAGATAAGATCAAAGACATAAAAGGCAGTTTGCTGGTTAAAAAAAGGTAGCATGAAACCAAGTAATGGGCCTTAGAAACAAAAGAACTCAAATACTTACGAGAGTTTACAGTCCCTAATACAAGAAGAGGCATCATTTAAACAAACAAACAAAAAAAGACACCTAACAAATAAGAATCACTAAAAAGCCAATTGTTAATTATGGCTGTTAAAACATTAGGTTCTTTCTCCCCAACCCCAAAAACAATTATATATCTGTAGGCATGTATATCAAAATCCTGGCTTCATACATAGATACTTTTCTATATCACAAATTCTGTTATGAAAAAAGAATTTCTTTTTCTTCCTTCCTTATTTATTTATTTATTTATTTATTTTTTGCTTTTTAGGGTCACACCTGTGGCATATGGAAGTTCCCAGGCTAGGGGTGTCAAATCGGAGCTGCAGCTGCCGACCTATGCCACAGCCACAGCAATGCAGGATCCAAGGTATGTCTGACCTACACCACAGCTCACGGCAACAGTGGATACTTAACCCACCAAGCGAGGCCAGGGATTGAACCTGCACCCTCATGGATACTAGTTGGCTTCGTTACCACTAAGCCACAACAGGAACTCCATGAATAAATAATTCTAAGGAAATAATCTAAATAAAATTTAATAGAAAATGCTTAAACAGTGGGACACTAGGAAATATGTGAAGTAAAAAGAACTGGACTAGGAATCAAGAGGACTAAGAACTTTAGGACAGTATATGTATGGAATGTGAGGTCCAAAATATCAAGTGAACTCATCCAAAAGTGACATTTACTTAGCCAAAAAAGATAAAGTATTTATTACTTGCCTCCCCTTACCCTAAACCAGTGAAAGAAGAATGTAAAAAAAAAAAAAAAAGATTGAATCTGGGAAGAACATTGACAGTGAACAGACAGAAAGAAAGAGACCATGGTAAAACAGAAGAAACTCTTTTCTATGCTTGCAACTCCAGTGAGTACAAAGACATTAGTTATTACATCTTCTAAAGAGAAAGACCAAGGAGTTTAGGGCAGGGGCTAAGGGGGTTCAAAACGTGAAATCTTAAATATCCTTTGCTTTCACAGAATTAAATGTGATCATAAATAGTGACCACTTATCAGAATCTCTGTAATATTATATGTTTTCCAACATTTTCCTTCACCAAGAGTAAGTTTTTTAAGTCTCATTCTGGACCTACCAAAATCCTCCTGCTTCCCTTTCCCCCTTAACAAAATGACATCATTTCCTTCCTCCAACAAACAGGTGAACTATCACGGGGCTCCAGGAGCACATAAGAAACATAAAAGGTTTTAATATATATACAAATTTGCTTTAGAAACTGAATTCAAGTGTTTAAAATAGAAGAAAAATCTCAAAAAACTAATCCCCTCTATCATTTCATTAACATTTTCTTGACGTAACTAATGATATTCAATAATCATATCCTGAGGTCAGAATCACTAGGGCATGTGTTTTGAAATTCTTCCATTCAATTAGCAATACTGTTTCAGGGGGAGGGGGGGAATGAACTATCTCTAGAAGAATAACAAGTCTATTACAATATTCAATATACACTTTCTACAAGACCTACCTTTTCACCACTTGAGTAGAAGAAATAACGCAATCGGACTATGTTACAGTGATCTAGCTTTCTCATGATTTGGAGCTCTCGGTTCTGAAAAGGAAACACATTAAAATATTTTTTAAAGGATAACTGCTAATTCATTATATTAACTAAGTTGCTTCTGAAATAACATTAAGCACTACAAAGAGCTGGCTATATACATGATATTAAAAAGTATCATCTGTAGACCAGTGCTAAACTACAAACTTTGTTACTGGTCTATGAATTATTTATTACTGCTCTACAATAAGATATATACAGAAATTGAGAATAAGTATTTAGAATCTTTTACTGTAATCTGACACAACTATATGAATTTTATACTTAAAAGTGGGGCCTATATTTTACGTTTTCTTAAATTTCACTTTTCTTATAATTCATTTTTATTGTATTTTACAAAAATGTTAGTCTTCAATGAATTGGAAATTTTTAAAACTGGTATTTCACTACAAATAGCTTGAGAAGCACTGGTCTATAGTATGTAAGAGATAACTGAAATGTGCTATTATTACTGTAATTTTTTGCAACCACAGAAAAAATCAAATTTCTCACCAAACAAATGAATTTGGGTGCAAAGAAAACTCTAACAAACCCTACTGTTTTCCAAGATACAGTGAAAAATCAGAGGGTTAGCCCCATTACAAAGCCTCAGCTGTTAAGGTTTAACAGTTAAAATATGACATACTAGAAACTGTACAGTCTTGATAAATTTATAGATCACACAAATAATTTTCCCTCTGAGGAGTTTCAAGATTACGCTTCAAGAAAATAAAACATTAAATAATACGATGACTTCCCAACACCATAAATTTTGCAGTAATAAATTTTGAGGAGTACATATATATTAAGAAGATAAATTCCAACAATAACTTTGGCTGTCAGAAATCTAGTTAATAAAGTTCAAGTTATACAAGCACAGAGAAAGAACACTGCTAAGTGTACAGAAAAGACAAAATTTCAGTTAAAATGATGATTTAGAAGAGCTGAAAACATAAAGTTTATACTTGGGAATTTGGAAAGGAAATTCCGTTAGGGCTAGAAAACAAGGCCAAAAAAAAAGTGGGGTGGGTGGTATAGAGCAGATGAAGAGCCTGATGAGCAGAATGGGCCCCAATTCTTGGAAATGGTAGCAGAAATAAGCAAATCTTCTTCCTTCTCTAGAAACTTCCAAGAGACTCTGATGGGTCTAACATGTCCTCTGAAAGGAAAGAGAAAACTCGAAATGACTTCCCTTCTGTCCCTTTAAACTGACCGTGAGAGCTGGGCTTACACATATAGTGACATTTAAAATCCTTTTATAAAACATTAATCTTTCATTCCACTACTTGGTATAAACTGTTTATAGCTGAAGCAACAGAAACCCAGGACAGTATCTCTGGTTTTGACTATTACAAAGAAGGACATAGAAAACTTTCAAATTTCAAAACCGTATTCATTTCCATTGCATATTGAAGCAATACTGAAGTCTGTCTATACTATGCCAATTCATATTCAGGTAACTAGTTTTGTTGGAGAACTGCTAGTAAGCTAAGACTCACTCCTCTCAGATACTAAGACTTTTTTAGCATAGCCAACTACATTAAAATAAGCTATTTTTCCAGACTCATTAGCCAAGATAACAGAGTAACTATTAAATTCCCAGTTGTGTTGAGATTATGCATATGATCTTTTATCAAAATGAATGCATAACTGAAGCAAGCACATGGACCTAAATATTCATCTACCCTTACTTTCTGGTCATATTCTATTATTTATAAAAAGAGGTTTAAATTTTCTCATTTTAAAATTCCCTAAAAGAGGAGTTCCCTTCATGGCTCAGTGGTTAATGAATCCAACTATGAGGTTGTGGGTTTGATCCCTGGCCTTGCTCAGTGGGTTAAGGATCTGGCGTTGCCGTGAGCTGTGGTGTAGGCTGCAGACGTAGCTCGGATCCCACATTGCTGTGGCTGTGGCGAAGGCCGGCAGCTACAGCTACTGTTAGACCCCCTAGCCTGGGAACCTCCATATGCCGCAGGTGTGGCTCTAGATAAAAGGCAAAAAGACAAAAAATAAACAAATAAACAAATAAATAAATAAAATTCCCTAAAAGATCCAAAATACAAATTTCATAGAGTAGTATTTTAAGTATTAATCAAGCCAATACTAGACAAAATTCATGACTCGGATACATTTAATATGCAACTACCCGAGTCTAACCATGTTTATGGAGTCATTATTTAATGGTTCACTAATGATATACTAATTCTATGGAGGAAAAAACTGTTATTCTACAAATATAGTGCACCTATTCTGTGCCAGGCTAAGCATCATTCACAGTGATAAGGATATGGCAGTGAATAAGATTAATCAAGTTCCTGTCCTTATAAAACTTACAGTCTATTGGGGACAGGGAGGAATGAACAATACATTTTCAAGTAAAGAAAGAGGAGAGATCATGATAGAGAAAAGGAGCTATATTTTAGATAAGGAATAGCAGACACACTTCACAAAGAATGTAAAGCCTGAACACAAACCCGAATGATATGAAGATGAGAACCACGTGAGGACATGGGAAGAGAGCACTATAGACAGGGAATTCCAAATGTAAATGTCTAGAGGTGGGTTTGGCATATTCAAAAGTAGCTAGAAGAATAATGTGATTGCAACATGTTGAATAAAGGAAGAGGTGGGAGATAAGTACAGAGAGATAGTCAGGGGATATGTCATATAAACTCTCACTAATCACGGTAAGAAATTCAATTTCACTATAAATGTGAAGTAGAGCCAATGAAACCAAGAAAATGACATAACTTGATCTACCTTTTTAAATCATCATTCCAAAAACTAAAAATAAGTTTGAGGGAGAAAGTGGATCAAGAGTTCTGTTTTCCATCTATTAAGTTTGAAATCCTTATTAGACATCCAAGTGAAAATACTTACTCAAGATACAAGTTGGAGCTGGAAACACATATTTGGGAGCCATCCATAGAAGTAACTCAAAGCAAGGGGACCTAATGATATCACTTGGGGTATAAAATCCCACACTATATAATGTATAAAAGGTACAACAGAAGTAAATCAAGTGATCGATGAAGTAGGATGAAAAGCAAAAGAGAAGTTCTGAGAAGCCCAGTAAAATAAGTTTTCATAAAAAAGGCAGTGACTATTTGTGTCAAAAGCTGCTAAATGGCTGATTAAGATGAAAACAGAAAACCAACAACTGGATATGGCAAATGCAGGATGCTAGTGACTCTTACAAGAATGATTTCGTTAGTGATAAAAGTCTGACTAGAGTGAATTAAATTGGGACTGGGAGACACAGTGAAAGAACTAAGAAGCCATATAGTTCAAAAAAATGAGATTTTCAGCTCTAGTGGAATGAAGTAGATCAGCAAATTCATTTCCCCAAAATACCTATCTCTAAAAAGAACTGTGCTGCAGAAGACAATCATTTCAGGGCTCTGGAAATCAACCAAAAGTAACAACAAATCAAGAAGCATTTACTCAGGAAACACAGCTAGATGATGGAGTTAGGACGGTAGGAGTGGTGAACTTCTTGTTAGGAAATACTACCATCCCTTATAATCACCTTCAAGATCAACCCACAGCTCTGCTACCCTGAGGATGGAATATCAGCTGGGGAAAATGAGAGACTGGCAGAACACTAAGAAATATAACAGGAAGATCCTGGAAATGAGAGAGGGAGAGAAGGACTAAATAAGCTCTCCATATATCCCTGAGTGATTCAGAGGCTGTCCACACCTGTGGGGGAGATCCTAGAGTGCCATGGAGAAAGTAAAAGCTGAAGATGACTTAAAAACTGTCTGAATTTCAAAAGTACTCTCCAAACTATGTACAGAATCATCCAAAAAATGATGGAATCTTTATAGTCTGAACACAATCACTAATGAAGAAAGCTGACCACTAACTAAGCCATATAAAGAGTCAATTCCTAAGAAATTAGAATAAAAATTTAACACAGAATTCAGGGGCTTCAAATTGTTGGGGGGAGAGAGTATATAGATTGGATAAAGGTAAATTATGAAAAAATGAAAAAGAAAGAAAATCTCCAAAACAAGTTTCAGGAGGATTAAAAGAAATTAACAGAATCTAGAGTTGCTACAGTATGTTATCTAAATTGACCAATTGTCAAAAAAAAAGAAATGTGAGATATACAAACAACAGGAAAAGTTAACCTACACTCAGATTCAAAAAGAAAAGGAGCCAAAAGAAACTGAGTCTGGGTAGACACAGACGTGGCTCGGATCCCATGTGGCTGTGGCTCCAGCATAGGCCAGCAACTACAGCTCCACTCAGACCCCTAGCCTGGGAACCTCCGTATGCTGCGGGTGCGGCCCTAGAAAAGGCAAAAAAAAAGAAAAAAAAACAGACACTGGATTTAGTAGACAAGAATATAAAGCAGCTATTATGCTCAAAAAATGTAAAGCCTGAAACCGTAAAACTCCTAGAAGAAAATATGAGTTAAGCTTCTTGACACTGGCCTTGGCAATGATTTTTTAGACTTAACACCAAAAGCAAAGTAAATAAAAACAAGTGGAACTACCTCAAATTAAAAAGGTTCTCACAGCAAAGGAAACCATCAACAAAACAAAATACAACCTATGGAATGGGATAAAATATTTGCAAATTATCTATTAGATAAGAGGTTAATACCCAAAATATATACACAACACAACAGAAAATAAATAAAAATAAAAAAGGGCAAAAAATCTGATTTAAAAATGGGCAAAGCAGGCATTCCTGGCATGGCTCAGCAGTAACAAACTGGACTAGTCTCAATCAGGATGTGGGTTCAATCCCTGGCCTCCCTGGCCTCGCTCAGTGAATTAAGGATCCAGTGTCGCTGTAAGCTGTGGTGTAGGTCCTAGACTAGGCTCAGATCTGGCATTGCTATGACTGTGGCGGGGGCCAGAATCTATAGCTCCAATTCAACCCCTAGCCTGGGACTTTCGTATGACACAGCAAAAGGCAAAGGATCTGAATAGACATTTTTTCCAAAGAAGATGTACAGATGGTCAATAAATACATGAAAAGATGCTCAACATCACTAATTATCAGGGAATGCAAATAAAAACCATACCTATTTAGAATGGCTGTTTTCAAAAAGATAAGAAATAAACAGTGTTGGTGAGGATGTGGAGAAAGGTAACCTTTGTGCACTGTTGGTGGAAATGGAGATTGATTGGTGCAGACATGGTAAACGGCATAGAGGTTCCCCAAAATATTAAAAATAGAACTACCATAGGATCCAGCAATTCCACTTCTGGGTATATATCTAAAGTGAAATGACTACCTCAAAGAGATACCTGTACCCCCAGGTATATTTGAGCATTATTTTCAATAACCACAACTTGGAAACAATCTAAGTGACCATCAATAGTTGAATGCATAAAGAAAATAATGGTGTGTGTGTGTGTGTGTTTGCATGTGTGTATGTGTGTGTGTGTGTGTGTGTGTGAGAGAGAGAGAGAGAGAGAGAGAGAGAGAGAGGGAGAGATGGAAGGAGGTGGAGTATTATTCAGCGATGAAAAAAGGACATCCTGCCATTTGCAACAACATGGATGAACTTTTTAGGGCATTATGCTAAGTGAAATAAGAGAAATACAAATTCTATATGATAACACTTACATGTAGAATCTAAAAAAGCCAAACTCATGCAAACAGACTAGAAAGGTAACTACCAGAGGCTGGAGGTTAAGGAAAAGGGGGATGGTTAAAGAATACAAACCTCCAATTACAACCTAAACAAGTTCTGAGAGCTCCATATACAGTATGGTGACTATAGTGAACAATACTGTATTGTATATTTGAAAGTTGCTCAGAGAATAAACCTTTAATGTCCTCAACCACGAAAAAAGGAACAGTGAAAGATGTGACATGTTAGCAGATGCTATGAAGGTAATCATTTGCAATATTATATGAAATCAAGATGTTGTACCTTAAACTTAATATTATATGCCAATTACATCTTAATAAAGCTTAAAAAATTAAATATAGAAATAATATGTTCAAAGAATTAAGGGAAATCATATTTTTACAATTAAAGAAAAATACAATGACAATTACATAAGAAGAAAAATTCAATATAGAGATATTAACATCAAAAATCTGGAAATACTAGAGCTGAAAAGTATAATAACAGGAGTGAAAGAATGACAATGGGCTCAAGATAAGAGCGGAGATGACTTTTTTTTTTAAATTCTGTGAATTTGAAAACAGAAATAGAAATCCTTCAACTGAAAAACAAAAGAGAAAGACAGCAAGAAAAACAGAGGCTTAGAGACCTGCTATAGGATAATATCACACCTACCAAACAGACTAGAAATATGTATAAAAGCAGTTACAAAAAGACCTAACAAAATATGGATAAAAGCAGTATTAGGAAAGAGGAAAAAGAAAAGGGAGAAAAAAGATATTTGAAAAAGTAATTGCTGAAAACATCCCAAATTTGATGAAAAACACCAATCTAGTGACCATAAAGCTTAATGAACCCCCAAAATGATAAATAAAGAAATTTACATGGAGGCACATCACTTTTGAACTGAAGTCACAAAGGAAAAATAAGGAAAGCAATAATAAAAAAATGATTCATCACATACACAGGAAAACAACGTAATTATCAGCTAACTAACCATCAGCCTAATAGAGGCCAGAAGGCAATAAAAATTTTTTTCTTTCAAACTACTGAAAGCAAAAAAACCACAACCCTGTCAACCAAGAATGCTATAAACAGAATTACTGTTTTTCAAACATGAATGGAAAAATAGACATTCTCACACACTGTAAATCAACTATACTTTATAAAAAAGACATTCTCAGATTTTTTAAAAATAGAAAATATTCTATGGCAGAAGGCCTATCTTTAAAAATACTGCTGAAAGTCTCTCAGACTGAAGGGAAATGACACTCAAAGGAAATTCAAATACACGAGGAGAAATAAGACCACCAAAAATGATAAATATAAATGGCAAAATAGAACAAAACTACATATTTTTTCTTAATTTCATTAAAGACAGAAATAATATAAAACAATATGACAATAGTGTGTTTCTAAGTTTAAAACAGAAATAGATGTGATACATATGACAATAATAGCAGGAAGGAGAGAGAAGAAAACGAAGCTATATTAGAAAAAAGGTGCTGTATTTTACTACAATTAAGCCAGTAAACAACTTGAAGCAGATTGTGATAAATTGAAATGCACACTTAATTCCTAAAACAGCCATTAAGATAAAAATGGTGGGGCTTTTTTTTTTTAGGTTCCACACCTGTGGCATATGGAAGTTCCCAGGATAGGGGGTCGAATCAGAGCCACAGCTGCAGCTACGTGGGATCTGAGCCTTGTCTGGGACCTACACCACAGTTCATGGCAAGGCCAGATCAGCAACTCACTGAGTGAGGCCAGGGACTGAACCTGCATCCTCATGGATTCCGGTTGGATTCGTTATTGCTGAGCCACAATGCGAATTCCAAAAATAAATTTTTTAATGTTAAAAATCAATACTGGACCTAAAATGGTACACTAAAAACTTACCCAACACAAAAAGAAGCAATAAATGAGAAGAAAGGAACAAAAACAAGACGAGGGATACAGAAAACAAAGAGCAACACGGCACAGGAAATTTCAATTACATGAAAAACTATATAAAATGTGATTAAGCACACAAAGGCAGAGATTGTCAGACTAAATAAGAAAGCAAGCTTCAACTATATTCCTTCTACAATAGGGATGTTTTAGATTCAGATTCAAAGACAAACAGCTTGAGAGTAAAATGATGGAGAAAGACCACGTAAATACCAACAAAAGAGATCTGGACTGGCACGGTTAATAGCAGACGAAGTAAATTTTAAGAGACAAACAGAAATAACGCTTTTTTCCTACCAGATAAAGTCTCAGTCACTTCATAATCTAGTCCCTCTTTATGAACTTAATCTTATCCTCCACTCAAGACCAATGTGATAATAATCAGATCCTATTTTTACTCTTTTGAAAATATTATTTAATTCCTAATTCTAAGTCACTGATCACACTTAGATCATGCTTACCATCACTGGAATGTCTCAACTCTCCCTCTCCCCATACCTATTCTACCTATCTTTTAGGTTCCTTTTCACTGCTACCTCTTTCACAAGGCCATCCCCAGCAGCCCCCACTCACACTAATTTTTCCCAATTCCTGCGGTACCTAGAATTATTCTGGAATTTATTATATATTCTGTTTTGTTTTTACAACTATAGTTCAATGGTGTTATATAAAATACTGCTTTGCAAAAAGTAGCTTATGAAAATCAGGTATTATACTACTGCAGATACACAGACACAACTTGCCCAATCAGCTTACTACATAAGTGCCTTTTGTGCAATATGAATTTTGTATTTTTCTGTGTTACCCACAGAGCTCTCAAAGCAGGTTACTCTCTCACAAAGTAAACTCTCTGTTCCTGTAATAACTTCTACCTTAAAACCTGCTGTAGACCAGTTTTTTCTAAACGATGGGTCCCAGCAATTAGCAATGAGAGGGGAATGGGGAAGGAAAATGACTTGAATCAAATAGTATAGAATTTTAAACATAGTAAGAATAAGAACTCTTCCATTTAAACTTGTCTTAGTTACTTTTCTGTGCACAGGGGTGCAATGTAAAATCTGTTTCTTACTATAGGATCATAATTAAAAATATGAAATCCACTGTAGCAAACAACTTGTTTATAAAGGTAATTTGTTTCCAATATAGAAAAGATTTAAAACTGTTTGTAAACTACATTCTTATTAATCATTCCCATCTAACAAACAAACCAAAATGACTACTCAAAATGGGAAAAAAAATAGGAATTCTCGTTGTGGCTCAGCAGCAACAAACCACAACCAGTATCCACAAGGATGCGGGTTCAATTTCTAGCCTCTGTCACTAGATTAAGGATCCAGCGTTGCCATGAGCTATGATGTCGGTTGCAGATGTGGTTTGGATCTGGCATTGCTGTGGCTGTGGCATAGGCCAGCAGCTGCAGCTCTGACTCAACCGCTAGCCTAAGAACTTCCATATGCTGCAGATGCAGCCCTACACCCCCCCCAAAAAAAAGCAAAAAGCAAAAAGCAAAAAAAAAAAAAATCAGTTAACCAAGATGAAAAACTATCACACCAGTATAAAAAAACCTGAAAGGTTCATTTAAAGGAAAAATCATCCTTTTGTTTTAACCAATAACCACTAACATATATCCACCTCTAAACTAGAAATCGTTTTTTTGTTCATTTCTATATCATTTGACATTTCACACTTTAAGAAAGAACAGGATGAGGAGTTCCAGTTGTGACTCAGTGGTTAGCGAACCTGACTAGCATCCATGAAGACATGAGTTCGATCCCTGGCCACGCTCAGTGAGTTAAGGATCCGGCATTGCCGTGAGATGTGGTGTAGGTCACAGACGACGCGGCTCAGATCCTGCGTTGCTGTGGCTGTGGAGCAGGCCGGCAGCTACAGCTCCGATTGGATCCCTAGCCTGGGAACCTCCATATGCCGCTGGCATGGCCCTAAAAGAGACCAAAAAAACAAAAAAAGACCAAAAAAAAAAGAACAGGATGAAAAAAAAAAAAACTTCTCACAGATTAAAAGATGGAGTCAAAGGATCCCCCAAAGGGTACTTTTTATATACCCTTATATAAACTGCAGTAAAGGAAATGTGGACTTTCAGGTGAAGCAACAGCCAGCAAGCTTAACACTGTGTGGGTGTATATCAGGCAGCACATGGCTGTCATCTTTTCTTCTTCGCCAAATTTCATTCTTCCAGGAGACCTTTTTTCCCACCACAGAATGCTTCACTTTCATAAAACTACTAGAACTGGATTCATTTGAAAAGCTTTGCTCCAGGCAGTTCCCACTGTCGTTCGGTAGAAACAAACCTGACTAGTATCCATGAGGATATAGGTTTGATCCCTGGCCCTGCCTCAGTGGGTTAAGGATCCTGCACTGCTGTTGAGCTGCAGTGTAGGTCACAGACATGGCTTGGATCTGTTGTTGTGGCTATGGCACAGACCAAAAGCTGCAGCTCTGATTCAACCCCTAGCCTGGGAACTCCCATATGCTGTGGGTGTGGCCCTTTAAAAAAAAAAAAAGTTTTGCTCCAAAGACTATTTTCCCAGAATACATCTTTTTCAAAATATAAAGATTTATCCAAAGTTCTTCCTTCCATTCATCCTTAGTAATGACACAAGAATTAAAGTGTTTAATCCATCTCTAGATCACTGATCTCACAGTAAATTCAGATGCCCCCAAAGCCTCTACATTTGACTAGAATATCACATCATAGTAGCTCCATGTGAACAACAAATATCTTAAAGTGTCAGAGCCAGGGTTCTGCATTTACGCAAATTCATATTCCTTATAGGTTTCATATCCTAACGGGCAAACAAACCCAACAACCATAGTGCAATGTGAAAATTCTAGCTCACTCAGAAAGTGCTATAGGTAAATGAGGACAACTAAGAGAAATGTGCTTACTACTTAGAAAATTCTAAAAAGGGATCAGGAGCAAAATCTTAAATACAGTGCTAAAACATAATGAATATTAGCCATAGAGAAGCAATGATGTGTTTTAAGCAAGAGATTTGTTTTAGGAAGAACACTGCCTATGAAGAAAAGGTTACTAAAGAAAGGGGAAGATAAACTACAACCTGCAGTGAGGTAGAAAAAGTGAAAATGGAAGAAAGAGAATGGCTTTGAGAGGTAGATCAGTAGTTGTTTGATCACCTAGCTCTATAGGTTTGGCAAATGGAAGGAGGGGAGTGATAACTATGTTATTATTAACATGGCAGTAGAGTTCACTGGCCTAGGAACCTGTTTTTGAAGCAGGAAGGAATGAGTTCAGTTTGGGACGTATTCAGTTTGAAATGACTGAGGAGCAGTGAAGTGGAAAGGTCCAGAAAGCCATCTGTTATGTTCATCTTATCCTTTAGCAAGAGGTCTGGATGGTTCTTGAAGCCACCACAGGAGTAGCTAAAATTGCCTATAAAATAAGAAAAAAAAAGCAGCCAGAGTCTCCAGCACCAGAAAAGTCTATTAAAGACACTTAAAAAGAAACTGGTCAGGCAGTATAACCTAGACAGTGGTGTCGCTTAAGCCCCAAGACAAGATGTTCAAGAGAGGAATCTGGAGAATACAAACCATTTAGGCAGACAGATGAAAAGGAATCATAAGAGACTGAAAATGAGCAAAGCTGGAAAAGAACAGCTACAAAAATAATACCCTAGAACAGGGAATGGCAACATTTTCTGTAAAGAACCAGATAATAGGAGTTCCCATCGTGGTGCAGCAGAAACCAATCCGACTAGGAACCATGACGTTGCGGGCTCAATCCCTGGCCTTGCTCAGCAGGTCAAGGATTCGGCGTTGCCGTGAGCTGTGGTGTAGGTTGCAGATGCAGCTTGGATCTGGTGTTGCTGTGGCTGTGGCGTAGGCCGGCGGCTACAGCTCTGATTAGACCTCTAGCCTGGGAACCTCCATATGCCATGGGTGTAGCCCTAAAAAGACAAAAAGACCAGAGATTGGATTAAGATGGCGGAATAGAAGGACTGGAGCTCAACTTCTCTCCCGAAAAACAGCAAAAACTACAACCAAATGCCAAGTAGCCTTCAACCAAATGGACTGTAAACTTCCAAAAAAGATATTCTACTCCAGAAGACAAAGAGGAGACCACATCAAGAGGTAGGAGGGGTGATTACGCGATAGAAGCAACCCCATACCTCCTGGGTGGGAAGCCCCACAGACTGGAAAGTAACTGCATCACAGAGACTTAGCTACAGGACTGAGAGTTCTGAGCCCCATGTCAAAACCCCATGCCTGGGGATTGGGCACAGGGAGAAAGAGCCCCCGGAGCATCTGGCATTGAAGGCCAGCGGGGCTTGTGTGCAGGAGCTCCACAGGACTGGGGGAAACAGAGACCCCATTCTTGAAAGGCACACACAGACTTTCACGTGCACTGGGTCCCAGGGCAAAGCAGTCTCCATAGGAATCCGGGTGGAACCTTACTGCAATTCTTGGAGGACCTCCTAGGAAAACAGGGGTGACTGTACCTTGTTGTGGGGGAAGGGCATTGGAGGTGAAGCTCTCGGGGACATTCATCAGCCTGCATTTCTCTGGAGGGGGCCATTTCTGGGAAAATCTGGTCCCTCCCATCAGCGCTGAGAAGCCCCAGGCCAAACAATAATCCAGGTGGGATCACAACCCCACCCAGCAGTAAACAGGCAGCCTAAAGATCCCTCTGGCACACAGCCAGCCTCTAATCTCATCCAGAGACAAAACCCCACCCATCAGAGGGAGAGGAATCAGCCCCACCTACCAGTGAGCAGGCACCAGTCCCTCCCATCAGGAAGCCTACAGCAAGCTCCGCCCATACCAGCTTTAGTCACAGGGGAGGCAAACGCCAGAACTAAGAGAGGCTACCACTCTATTGTTGGCAAAAAGGTCACCACACCAAAAACCTATAAAAATGAAAAGACAGAAAACTCTAACCCAGATAAGGGAGAAAGAGAAAAGCCCAGATAAACAGCTCAGTGACGAGGAGATTACCAGCCTCTCAGAAAGAGACTTTAGACTGTTGATGCTGAAGATGATGCAAGGCATTGGAAATAAACTGGACGC
This sequence comes from Catagonus wagneri, assembly GCA_004024745.2. NCBI lineage: Eukaryota > Metazoa > Chordata > Mammalia > Artiodactyla > Tayassuidae > Catagonus > Catagonus wagneri. The sequence goes on along the minus strand of PVHT021183693.1, from coordinate 58,352,529 downwards.
AAAGATTGATCATTTACAGGAAACACTAAGCAGAGAAATACAAGCTATAAAAATTAAACAAGAAGAGATGCAAAATACAATAACTGAAATAAAAAATTCATTAGAAGCAGCCAACAGTAGAATACAGGAGGCAGAAGAACAAATCAGCGAGGTGGAGGACAGATTAGTGGAAATCACTAATGCAGAAGAGAAAAGAGATAAAAGATTGAAAGTAAATGAGCTGAGTCTCAGAGAACTCTGGGATACTGTTAAACGCACCAACACCCCCTATTATAGGGGTGCCAGAGGGAGAAGACAGAGAGAAGGGGACAGAAAAAATATTCGAGGAGATAATAGCCGAAAACTTCCCTAATATGGGAAAGGAACCACTCAGTCAAATTCAGGAAGCACAACGAGTACAATATAAAATAAACCCAAGGAGGAACACCCCGAGACACATATTAATCAAAATGACCAAAATTAAAGACAAAGAGAAAATATTGAAAGCAGCTAGGGGAAAGAAACAAATGACATACAAGGGAACCCCAATAAGGTTATCAGCAGATTTCTCATCAGAAACTCTGCAGGCCAGAAGGGAGTGGCATGATATACTTAATGTGCTGAAAGGAAAAAACTTCCAACCAAGATTACTTTGCCCACCAAGGCTCTCATTCAGATTTGAAGGAGAAATCAGAACCTTTACAGATAAGCAAAAGCTAAGAGATTTCTGCAACACTAAACCAGCCTTACAACAAATCTTAAAGGAACTTCTCTAGGCAGAAAAGAAAAGGCCACAACCAGAAACAAAAACACCACAAATAACAAGGCTCACCAGTAAAGGCATATATACAATAAAGATACTAAATCATCCATGCACAACTATGCCGCCAAACTCAGAAATCGTGAGAAGAGAGCACAAATGCAGGTCATTGGAGACGCGTGTGCAATTAAGAAACCAACAACTTAAAACAACCTCATTTGTATATAGACTCCTATATCAAAACTTCAGGGTAAAAAAAAAAAAACAAACAAAACAACAAGAACCCCAAACAGTTAATACAATGGCAATAAGAACATATATATCAGTAATTACCTTAAATATTAATGGACTGAATGCCCCAACCAAAAGACACAGACTAGCTGAATGAATACAAACACAAGAAAACAACCAATGGATCACTGAAGAAATCAAGGAGGAAATTAAAAAATACCTAGAAGCAAATCACAACAAAGACATGACACTCCAAAACCTCTGGGATTCAGCAAAAGCAGCGCTAAGAGGAAAGTATATAGCAATACAAGCCAACCTCAGGAAACAAGAAAAAGCTCAAATAAACAACCTAACTTTACATCTAAAGCAGCTAGAGAGGGAAGAAGCCAGGTCATGGAAACAACCTAAATGCCCATCAACAGAGGAGTGGATAGGGAAGATATGGTACATACACACAATGGAATATTTCTCAGCCATTGAAAGAAACGGAAGAACAACATTTATAGCAACATGGATGAACCTAGAAATTATCATACGAAGTGGAACCAGCCAGTCAATTAGACGGCAACACCCAATGCTACCGCTTACATGTGGAAACTAAAGAGACACAGTGAACTTCTTTGAAGAACAGACAATGACTCACAGATTTTGGAAAACCATGGTTTTTCAAATAAGACAGTCTGGGGGGTGGGGGGATGCACTGTGGGTTTGGGACACAAAATCTATCGTATTGACTTATGATCTTTGTACACCTGTAACTGAAATAAAATTCATTGTTAATATGGAAAAATAAATAAATAAATAAATAAATTCTAAAAAAAAAAAGACAAAAAGACCAAAAAAAGAAAAAAAGAAGTAAAAAAGAAAAAGAACCAGATAATAAATACTTTAGGTTTGCAAGGCCATAGTCTCTGTTACAATTACTCAATTCTGTAGTTACAGTTGAAAAGCAGTCAACACCAATAAGTAAAGGAATGGGTGTGGCTGTGTTTCGATAAAACTTTATTTACAAAAACAGACAACAGGACCACAGTTTGCCATCCCCTCCTTTAGAAGCCAAGGAAAGAAAAATCTCTTTTGCACTTAGTATATATAAATATAAATTATATACATAGTAGACTTTCTAATATTAACTTAGTGACTAATGTAGGAATTTCTGGTAATATCTGGTAGAATTTCTGGTAATGTAAACATTACTATAATTAGTATGTAAACAAAAAATCTAAACTGTAAGTTATAGTTATAAAATATATACTGCTCAGGTAGGCTTACAATTTTCTACAGAGAAATCCCAGATTTGTAGAAAGAATAAACATGCATGCTAACTTTCTCAATCAGCCACACAACTTGCCCAGCACAGAAAGGGAAAGGGAGACAAAAGAAAGAATGCTTAGAGAGCCCAAACGAAAGAATGACTGGAAGCCTCTCAGCTACTAAGGGTTGCTGAGGTAAACAAAAACCAGTTCTTAAAACCCTTAGTGTTCAGAGGCACCAGCATGTAAGTCAACTCTAACTTAAATGCAACACTCCCCCAGCCCTGTATCTTTGAAAGTCAGTATGACACAGGCATACCATGGAGATATTGCCATTCAGTTTTGGACCACTGCAATAAAGCAAATCACGAATTTTTTGGCTTCACAGTACATATAAGTTACATTTATACTATACTGTAATCTATGAGGTGTGTAATAGCATTATGGATAAAAACAAAACAAAACAAAACAATGTGTGTATATATATATATATATATATATATATATATATACCTTAATTAAAAAATACTTTGTTGCTAAAAAATCCTAACCATCAACTAAAACTTCAGCTAGCTGTAATCTTTTTACAATAGTACCATCAAAGATCACTGATCACAGATCTGTTTAACAAACATTAGTAATAATAAAAAAGATTGAAATATTGTGAGAATTACTAAAATATTAATGAGACACAAAGTAAGCAATTGCTGTTGGAAAAATGGCACCAACAGAGTTGCAGGGTTGCCTCAAGCTTCCAACTTGTAAAAAATGCAACTGAGAAGTTAAATAAAGCAAAGTGCAATCAAATGAAGCATACCTGTAATAGTGTATTATTATTATTAGCATAACAGTGACAGTGCCAACAAAAACAGATTGAGAATCAGGATCCAAGCCCTGTGCTAAGAGTTTTATCTTTGTGACTTCATCTGATCCTCTCCACAAACCAACCCAGTAGGTAATATTATTATCCCCAATTACAGAGGAGATGAAGGCACAGAAAGGTTATAGAATCGGTAGTAAAGAACAGAGGCAAATTTAAACCATGTGCATCAGATTCCTAAGCTCATGTTCTTAACTACCATAATGAAATGTAAATCAATTCCATCAACTTTCAATTATTATTTATTGTAAGCTTGCAGAACACAATGAAAATAAAGCAAAACCTCAGTATTGAAAGTACTTATAATTCACAATAAGACAAGTATATAAGTGTGCAAATAAGGATAACGATTGACAGAAAATGTAAAATGTAAACAGCTATCAGAGGTGTGCAAAAAATGATGCAAGAGCTTTCTTTTTTGTTTCTCTTTTCTTTTCGCCATGTCCGCAGCATACAGAAGTTCCCAACCAGGGATTGAACCTGTGTCACAGCTGTAACCAAAGACACACTGGATCCTTAACCTGCTGAGCCATGAGTGAACTCCAGTAATATGAAGGTTTTGAAAAGGAAAAAAAAAAAAAAAAAAACACTTTTGTCTGAGATTTAAAATATTTTTCATGAAAGAGTACAAACTTAAATTGAATCTTAACTAGCAAGATTCGGTCTCTCTCTGGGACCATTACATTTCCGAAATACATAAACCAAAACTTGAAAATTCCCTTTTTTCTTATTAAGAAGAAACTAGAAATGGGGGATTTCATTGTAAATACCACTAGAATACAGCCCAACTAAAATCTCAGGTTACTACAGAGAATATGCCTATATGCTGTAACTGTGGTTTCCACAAAAAAAGATGATCGGTTGGCTTTCTCCAATTAACTTCTAGGACAAAAAATTCTCTTGGTTTCCCTCTTTGGCCAAATCAATAGTTTAGTTTGCTAGTTCATCCTAATCTCCCTATTTTTTAGACAGTGGAATAGCCAGGGTTTGGCGTCTGAATGATGACTTCTAATATTATATTGCCAGACCAAATCTCTCCTGTGTACTCCAGAACCTTTTAGGTCAACTGCCTACTCGACAATTTTTTTGTCGAATATACATCATGTCATGAACGGTTTCTAATCTTTCTGGAACCTGCTCTATCCACAGCTTTCCTGTCTCGATTGTTGATAATTCCATTGTTCCAGTTGTGCAGGCCAAAAATTTTGAAGTCTTGGTTCCTCTTTCATTCTGACCTCACCTTCAGTCTGTCAAGAAATACTGTTGGCTCCATGTTCAAAATATATCCAAGATCCCATCAGTTGTACTGGGGCATCTACTAGAAATGGAAGTTTATGTTATACAAAAACCTGTAGATGAATATTTACTGCTTTATTCAGAATAGCTACCAGATGTTTTTCAATGGGTAAGTAAACTGTGGTACATCCATACTACAAAACACTAGCTAATAATTTTAAAAAAGAAGTAATTATTGAAACAACTTTGATGAATCTCCAGAGAATTATGCTAGCCAAATAAAGTCAATCTCAAAAGGTTACATACTGTATATGATTCCATTTTTAGAGCACTCTTGAAATAAAAACATTGTAGAAACAGGGAACAGATTAACTGGTTGTTGCAAAGGGTTAAACCAGAGGTTAGGAGTTCCTGTCGTGGCACAATGGAAGAGAATCTGACTGAGAACCATGAGGTTGAGGGTTCGATCTCTGGCCTCGCTCTGTGGGTTAAGGATCCGGCACTGCCGTGAGCTGTGGTGTAGGTCACAGATACGGCTCGGATCTGGCATTGCTGTGGCTGTGGTGTAGGCCAGCAGATACAGCTCCGATTAGACCCTTAGCCTGTGAACCTCCATATGCCACGGTGTGGCCCTAAAAAGACAAAGAAACCCACAAAAAAACAAAACCCAAAAACCTAGAGGTTAGAAGTGGAGGGATGGTGTGGACATAAATGAGTATGGTTATAAAACGTTGATAAGAAGGTCCTTTCAAGATGAATCTGTTCGATATCTTGATTGTGGTAATAATAAACACAAGCCTACACATATTATAAAATGGCGTAGAATTAAATACACATACACACAAACACATACACACAAGGTAATTCCAGTAAGTCCGGGGATATCTAAATAAGACTGGTGAATCATATTAATGTCAATATCCTGGTTGATATTCTACTATAATTTGCAAGATGTTATTACTGAGGGAAACTGGGTAAAGCATAAATCAGTTCTCCCTATTATTTCCTACAATTGCATAGTTATCTACAATTATCTCAATATAAAAACATTTATATGTGTGTGCATTGTCTGTGTATGTCCACACATGTGTGTGTATCTCTAGGATTTGATCATTTTTCACCACCTTCCTGGTACAAGTCTTTTACCTAAATTACTAAGTAACTTAAAAAATGATCTTTTAGTTTCCCTTGTTTACTTTCCATATGCTCAACAAAGCAGGCAGAGTGATCATGCATTTAAAAATGTAAGTTGGGGTGGGGGTGGAGGTGGGAGAGGATAGGCTGGTGGTTTGGGATGGAAACGCTGTAAAACTGGGTTGTGATGATTGTTGTGGAGTTATAAATACAATAAAATTCATTAAAAATAAACAAATAAAAATGTAAATCAGTTCGTGACATTTCGCTACTCAAAACCTCCAGTGGTACCCCTTTTTGAACAGAGTTAAAGCCGAAATTCTTACTACGGCTAGCAAGGCTTCTACCAACTGCTCTACCTACCATCACCCTCTACTCTCCTTACTCAGTGACCTCACTACTTGCTGCTCCTTTCCTTATCACCTACCATCCTAACCATCCAGTTGTTCCTCATATACTTCAGACTCCCCTGTCAGGGATTTGTATTTGCTATTCCCTCTATCTGGAACCATCTTCTCCTAAATATCTGAGTATCTAACTCCCTATCACCTTCTTTATTTGTTTCCATTTTCAAATGCCACACTGTTAACACCCTGACACTCATTCCTAGCATTCCTTTTCCCCCTCTTTTTTGCTTTTTGTTTTTTAGGGCCACACCCGTGGCAGATGGAGGTTCACAGGCTTGGGGTCCAATCGGAGCTGTAGCCACTGGCCTACGCCACAGCAACGCAGGATCTGAACTGTATCTGTGACCTATATCACAGCTCACATCCATGCCGGACCCTTAACCCACTGAGCGAGGCCAGGGATCAAACCCACAACCTCATGGTTACTAGCTGGATTCATTTCCGCTGAGCCACAACGAGAACTCTGCTTTTGTTTTTTTCTGTCCAGAGCAACGAATCATCAAATATATTACATCTACTCCAGATATTTTTTTTTCATTTTGTCTACCTCTATCCATTAAAATATAAGCTCTAAAATGGCAGATTTTTGTTTGTTTTGTCCATTGTTGTATTATCCCCCATACCTACAATAAAACCCAGCTCAGAGTAAGTACTCAATTAGTAACTGCTGAATGATTTGAACTGATGACAAAAAATAATACCTTATTGACAAAAACAATACATTACAACGATGCACTTCACTGTAAGAAATGTCACTGCCAGTCAGAAAAATAAAGGAGGAACTACAGAGACAAGTAGTTCCCAAATCATGAACCCCAACACCTCGCAACATACATGAAAGACTACTTCCCATTCAGGATAAAGTTGTGATGTCTACTTTCTCCCAAATCTCTCTCCAACTCTCCATTTAAGATTAAGACCTAGCCAAGGGCCTTATACTCAAAGGGCAATGATGCAGGTCTGAAAATATCCCTCCTTCAGCCAGACTCTAGCTCATGAAAAGATATATACATATTCTTTCACTGATATATTCTCATATATGTCAGTGAAAGAATACACTTACAGGTCAATGAAAGAATATGCTTCTAAGAGTTTATGTCAATGAAAGCATATCAAGCAAAGAACTCAGAAAGATATGATTACCTTAATAAAGTCTTGTAAGATGCACTGTTGTGAACCTACCAATCCAAATGCAAAGCCCCCATGCCTGATTCTCTACCCTCACCCACCCACTCCCCTGCAAACCCCCTCAAGTTTTAATACTCAATATTGACGCATCACCAATAGCCAGGTACTCTATGGTAATGACCAGATAAAACTGTCCTCAATAAGTTAAAAGTTCCACTTAATTGTTATCTAGCTCAAACAGTGACTATGAATATAACGCAGGTTCTCTAGGATTTTATGTAACCACAACTCTGAGAGGAATCCACAGGAAGATATTCCATCATACAAATCATGAACTTCCATATTAATACTTCACATTTCAAATGTTTGTCTTCTCATCCTACATGGACTGTAAACTCCGTGAATGTTCAGATTGTACTACATCCCTTCTTGTGACCTATACAACATATAATTTAGTCCTCTCCACAAAGTAAGTAGAGACTGAGTTGGCTAGCCTTAGTTTACACTTGATCCTGAAACTCAAAAGTCACTGAAGGTTTTTTAGTGGAAGGATAAGGTAAAAAAAGCTTATTGAGATAAATCAGACTAGATTATCCCATGCTAAAGATGGTAAAATCTAATTTGAAAAGAAAAGGCCCCTCATATTTGGATACTGTTTCACAGTTTTAAAAGCTATTTTATATAACTTCTCTCACATGATTCTGAGGAAAAAAATCTAAGTATTAAATATTATCTCCTATATCTTTCTACCAGAAAACAAATTCAGATAAATGAAATAACTTGTACAATTTATTTAATAAAAAGCTCGATTCAACATTCTTTGAACATTAGGAAAATGAAAAATGGTGGTAAAGAGGCATAAACAAGTACAGATACTATAGTCACCAAGCACATTAAGGAACCACAAGAGACTAATTAGGGGTTAACAATGAAGTCTTTCTCAAATAATTTAAGTAAAACAAAAATCATACCCCATGGTTCAGGAATTGCTCTCTCCCACTACCACTCTTTATCTGGTTTACAGATTTTTATCTTAGGGTGACCATTTATAAAACTTAGCCTACTATAAAAATGAACTCTAGGAGTTCCTGTTGTGGCTCAGCAGGTTACAAACCCAACTAGTATCCATGAGGATGCGGACTCAATTCTTGGCCTTGCTCAGTGGGTTAAGGATCTGGCACTGCCATGAGCTGTGGTGTAGGTCACAGACACAGCTTGGATCCTGCATTGCTGTGCCATGGTGTAGGCCGGCAGCTACAGCTCCAATTTGATCCTTACCCTGGGAACTTCCATATGCAGCAGGTGTGGCCCTGAAAAGCAAAAACAAAACAAAACAAAACAAAACAAAACAAAAACCAAAAAAACAAAACCCAAAACTCTAAACACAGGTTAAAAAGGTATATATGCTGAAAAAGTGCCAAAATAAATAGCACTACCAAAGAATATTTTCAAAATAAATTTAAGAAAAAATTTCCACTCAACATAGCATCAGAAAGAATACTTAAGAACAAATTTAGCAAAAGTGTAAGATCTGTACATTGAAGAAATTAAGAAATCAGAATAAAGAGAAACACTCCATAATCATGGACAAGAAGACTTACTGTTAAGATGGCAATGCTCCCCAAATTTAATATATCCTATTTAAATCCCACCTGGCTTTTTTAAAAAAGAAGATAATTACAAGATGACCCCAAAATTCATATAAAAAGGCAAGGGGCTTAGAAGAGCCAAAATAATCTTGCTAAAGAAGAAAAAAGCTGGAGGATTCACACTTCCAGATTTCATACCTTACTACACAAAGCTAAAGTAAGTAATCAAGTGAGTATGGTAGTGGCACAGACAGATACATAGATCAATGGACTTAAATTGAAAGTCTAGAAATGCCTACATTTACAGCCAACAGATATTTGATAACAGTGCCAAGATAATTCAATAGGAAAAAAAATACTGTTTTCAACAAATGCAGCCTGCACAACAGGATATCCACCCATTAAAAAGAATTATAAAACTCTTAGAAGAAATCACAAATCTTTGTGGACTTTTGTTAGGCAAAAATTCTTAGATAAAACAGTAAAGTACACACAAAAAAGAAAAAAATTTGGCTTCATCAAAATGAAAAACAGTTGTGCTTCAAAGGATACTATCAAGAAAGTGAAAAGACAACTTAAGATTGAAGAGAATGCTTGTAAATTATATATCTGATAGGACATCTGTCTCCAGAATTAAGAACTCTATTCAACAATAAAAAGATAAGTAAATCTATTTTTAAATGAGCAAAGGAAGGATTTCTGGTCTCTAGTCTGGCACAGAAGGAGCTTGGAAATCATCCCTGGTATCTTCATAACAAGAAAACCAGTCCACTTCTTAAGTCCATCAGATAACTTATGTCACAGGGTAAACTGCTGCCCTAAAAACTGCAGACAAATAGGCAGATGCACAGAATCACTGCGTACTGCAGAAGCCAAGGAACAGTAAATTGCCTGTGGAGCCGGTACCAGTACAAGGAAAACTAAAACTGTAACCGAATGGGGTGAAAGTGTTAACAAATCTGAGAGTCAAAAACACCAGTGAATGAGTCACACTTTTCACATTTTTACCTCCAGGAGCCCTACCATGTTTTCATAGTGAAGATCTAAGAAAAATCTCCTGGAAGCAGGAAGAACAAAAAAAAACAGCTGCTTAAAAACAGTCTAGAGCATTCTTAATACTCATCTCAAGGAAAACTATTCTAGTAGAGCTAACTGAACTGGAGGAGAAATAAATGCGCAACTCTAGCCTTCTCTAGACTTCCAAATTGAAGAAGGGAAATAACCAATTCTAGTCTCATTTAGCTTTCCATGTGAAGGAAGGAAAATAAAAACCCCAGACCCCTCAAGCCTTCCTGTCTAACCTATTAAAGCTGGGAGGAACAAAAGATTGAGATGCATTTATAAAGGTCAAGCTCAGAACCCAGGCTAAGAGACTGAGACTTAATTTTAGGAATACAGAACAATTGCCCTCCCTCCACACCTTACTACCACTTATACAGAGCTCCTCCATAACAACAGGAGACTACAATGGCAAGAATGCAAGTCTCCAGAAATGAAAAAGGAGAAGTAATAACAGACATCACAGAAATACAAAGGATCATAAGCTACTACTATATGCAACTCTATGGCAATAAAATGGAAAACCTAGAAGAAATGGACACATTCTTAGAAAAGTACAATTTTTCAAGACTAAATCAAGATGAAATAGAAAAGATGAATGGACCAATCACAAGTACTGCGATTGAAACTGTGATTAAAAAATTTCCAATAAACAAAAGTCCAGGACCAGATGGCTTCACAGGAGAATTCTATCAAACATTTAGAGAAGAGCTAACACCTATCCTTCTGAACCTCTTCCAAAAAAATTGCAGAGGAAGGGACACTCCCAAACTCATTCTATGAGGCAGCCATCACCCTGATACCAAAACCAGACAAAGATACCACAAAAAAATAAAGTTATAGGCCAATTTCACTGATGAACATAGATGTAAAAATCCTCAACAAATACTAAGCCAACTGAATCCAACAATACATTAAAAGGATTGTACATCATGATCAAGTGGGATTTATCCCAGGGATGCAACGATTCTCCAATATCCACAAATCAATCAGTGTGATACACCACGTTAACAAACTGAAGAATAAAATCCATATGATCCTCTCAATAGATGCAGAAAAAGCCTTTGACAAAATCCAACACCCATTTCTGAATAAATGCAAATCTTGGACTTTATTTTAGAAGAGTCCTCTCAAGAAACACAAGACAACAGGAGAGACAAAATAAAAAGACACCAGAGGAAATTCTGACACTAGGAAATTCTGACACCTACAACTAAAGTAAATGGTAAACACAGTCTAACTCCTATCAGATAAACAGAAAACCTGACATGAAAGGCCTACTTATTTAAGTAACTTTAACTCAGTATATCATATCCAGCTTTAAACATAAAATTACAAGGAACACCAAATGGCAAAACTCAGAGTGTGACTACAGAGAGCAGGTATCACAAACAAACACAGCAGAGATGCTGGAATTATTAGACTAGAAATTTTAAACAACTATTAATATGCTAAGGGCTCTACTGGGAAAAGTAGATAACATTCAAGAACTGACGGGTAATGTACACAGAAAGAGATGGAAACTCTAAGAAAGACTCAAAAGGAAATGACAGAAATCAAAAACAACATAACAATGAAAGATCAGAAAGAGAAGTTAAGAAACCAATCCCACTTACCATGGCATCAAAAATAATAATAATAATACCTAGGAATAAACCTACTCAAGGAGGCAAAAGATCTGTCCTCTGAAAAGTATAAGACACAGAAAGAAACTGAAAATGACACAAAGAGATGGAAAGATACAGTGTGCACTCACATTGGATGAAAAAATATTGTCAAAATGACCACACAACCCAAGGCAATCTTCAGATTCAATGCAATCTCTATCAAATTACTGATGGCATTTTTCACAGAACTGGAACAAAAAAACTGTTTTAATTTGTATGGAAATACAAAACACCCTGAATAGCCAAAGCAATCCTGAGAAAGAAAAACGGAGCTGGAGGAATCAGGCTCCCTGACTTCAGACTACACTACAAAGCTACAGTCATCAAAACAGTTTTGTACTGGTGCAAAAATAGACTTATAGATCAATGGAACAGGACAGAAAGCCCAGAAATAAACCCAAGCACCTACGGTCAATTAGTCTATGACAAAGGAGGCAAGAATACACATGGAGAAAAGACAGTCTCTTCAACAAGTGGTGCTGGGAAAACTGGACCACTACATGTAAAAGAATGAAAAAAATAAACTCAAAATAGATTAAAGACCTAAATCTAAGACCAGATACTATATAACTCTTACAGGGAAATATAGGCAGAACATTCTCTGGCATAAACCGCAGTAATATTCTCTCAGATCTACCTCCTAGAGTAATGAAAATAAAAACAAAAATTTTTAAATGGGACCTAATTAAACTTAAAAGCTTTTCTGCACAGCAAAGAAAACCATAAACAAAAGGAAAAGACAACTCAGAGAGTGGGAGCAAATATTTGCAAATGAAGTTACTGATAAAGGATTAATCACCAAAAAACACAAATAGCTCATGCAGCTCACTATCAAATAAACAAACAATCCAATCAAAAAGCGGACAGAAGATCTAGGATTTCCCATTGTGGTGCAGCGGAAATGAATCCGACTAGGAACCATGAGGTTACAGGATCGATCCCTGGCCTCACTCAGTGGGTTAAGGATCTAGCATTGCTGTGAGTTCTGGTGTAGGTCACAGACATGGCTTGGATCTCACGTTGCTGTGGCTGTGGTATAGGCCGGCAGCTGTAACTCAGATTCTACCCCTAGCCTGGGAACCTCCATATGCCACAGGCAAGCCCCTTAAAAAAAAAAAAAAAGTGGGCAGAATATCTAAAAAACGCATTTCTCCAAAAGACATGAAAAAGAAAAACAGGCTAAAAAAGACCAAAAAACACATGGAAAGATGCTCAACCTCAGTAATTATTAGAGAAATGTAAATCAAAACTACAATGAGATACCACCTCACCAGTCAGAATGGTCATGATCAAAAAAATCTACTAACAAGAAATGATGGAGAGGGTATGGGTATGGAGAAAAGAAAACATAAGCTGGTACAACTAGTATGGAGAAGAGTATAAAGATTCCTCAAAAAAATAAAAATAGAACTACCATGTGATCTAGGAATCCCACTCCTGGGAATCTATCCAAAGAAAACCGTAACTCAAAAAGATACATGCACCCCAATGTTCACTGCAGCACTATTTACAATAGCCAAGACACAGAAGCAACCTAAACATCCACTGACAGAGGAATGGATAATGAAGATGTGGTACACCTTAGCCATAAAAAAGGAATGAAATGATGTCATTTGGACAAAATAGATGGAGCTAGCGATTATCATGTAAGTGAAGTAAGTCATATGGAGGAAGACAAATATCATCAGATATCTTTTATATATGGAATTTAAAAAGAGATGAATTAGAAGTTTGAGATTAACATATACACAGTTATATATAAAATATATAATCAACAAGGGACTACTGTATAGCACAGGAAACTACTCGATATTCTTTAGTAACCTATATGGGGAAAGAATCTGAAAAAGAATGAATCTATGCACATGTATTACTGAATCACTTTGTTATGCACCTGAAACTAACACAACACTGTAAAGCGACTCCAATAAAAAACAAAACAAAACAAAACACTATAACAGTAATTAACAATGCCTTTGATAGGCTAATCAATACACTGGGCATGGCCAAGGAAGGGATAAATGAGCTTGAAGAAACATCAAGAGAAACTTCCAAAACTGAAATGCAAAGAGAAAAAAGAATGAATAAGATAGAACAGAATATTCAAGAACTATATGGGAAAATTACAAAAGGTGTAGCATATGTATAATGGGAATAGCACAGAAGAAGAGAAAAGCACTTAAGCAACGACTGAGAATTTCTCGAAATTTATGTCGGACACTAAATAACAGATTCAGGAAGAGGATAAACATCAAAAAATCTACACCTAGATGTGCCATATTTAAAATACAGAAGATAAAAGACAAAAAGAGGAAACCCTGAAAGAAGCCAGAGGAAGGGGAAACACCTTACCTAGAGACAAGCAAAGATAAAATTGAACTTCTCTTTCAGTTACATTGAACTTCTCTTCAAAAGTTATGCATCCAAGAAAAAAGCAAAATATATAAAGTGTTGAAAGAAAAAAGCCATCAATCTAGAATTCTGTATCCACCAAAATCATCCTTCAAATGTAAAGCTGAAATAAAGATTTTTTCAGAAAAACAAAAACTAACAGATTTTGTCAACAGTAGACCTGCTATCCAAGAAGTGTTAAAATACAAAATTCATTAGAAAGAACTTGAAATGACATAAGACTGGGTCTGCATAAAAAAAGAAAGATCATTATGGATATAATAACAAAAGTAAAATATATTTTATTTTTCTTACTCAATTCATCTAACAGATAACCACTTGTTCAAAATAATGACAGCTGCAATTTATTCAGTGATGACATCATACAGATTAGTGATATTAATGACAGCAATGTTTTGTTTCATTTTGGCTGCACCTGCCAGATACAGAAGTTCCCAGGCCAGCAATCAAACCCGCACCACAGCAGTGACCCAAGCAATAAGCGTGACAATGTCAGATCCTTAATCTGTTGGGCCACCAGGGAACTCCAATGACAACAATGTTATATGTAATGGAAAGGAGGAATTGGGAATACTTTGTCAAAAGGTACTTCCACTATTAGTGATATAGTGTTACTTGAAAATGGACTTCAAGTAAAAATGTGTACTGTAGACTTAAATACAACCACTAAAAAAGGTTAAAAGAAGTATAACAAATACACTGGGGGGGAAAGGGTTACATAAAATGCTCTACTAAAAACAGAGAAAGCAAAAGAAGGAGAAGACAAAAGAAACAAAGGACAAGGGCAACAAATAGAAACAGTAACAAATATGACAAAAATATGATTCAACTGTATCAATAATCTCTTTAAATATAATGGCCTAAATATACCACATGAAAGACAGCTTCTCAGTAGATTAAAACAAACTAACAAACAAAAAACACTAAGTCTGCACAATATTATACATCAATTATATCAATTTAAAAACATAAAAAATAGGAGTTCCCATTGTGGCTCAGCACTAACAAATCTAACTAGTATCCATGAGGATGCGGGTTCAAGCCCTGGCCTTGCTCAGTGGGTTAAGGATCTGGTACTGCCATGATCTGTGGTGCAGGTCACAGCTACAGCTCAGTGGATTAAGGATCTGGCATTGCTGTAGCTGTGGTGTAGGTCAACAGCTACACCTCTGACTTGACCCTTAGCCTGGGAACTTCCATATGCTGTGGGTGCAGCCCTAAAAAGCTAAAATAAATAAAATAATTAAATTAAAAATAAACACATAAAAACATTTAAAAAAATTTTTTTTGTCTTTTTGCCTTATCTAGGGCCGCACCCACAGCATATGGAGGTTCCCAGGCTAGGGGTCTAACAGGAGCTGTAGGCGCCAGCCTTCGCCACATCCACAGCAACGCGGGATCCGAGCCGCGTCTGCAACCTACACCACAGCTCATGGCAATGCCAGATCCTTAACCCACTGAGCAAGGCCAGGGATAGAACCCACAACCTCATGGTTCCTAGTCGGATTCATTAATCACTGAGCCACGACGGGAACTCCATAAAAATGTTTTTAAAAAGACCCAACTACACACACACACACACACACACACACACACACACACTTTAAATTCGAAGATACAGGTACATTAAACACAGGGATGGGCACAACTACAACCAGTATCTCAGATGGATATTGATGCAAAAACCCTCAACAAAATACCAGCAAACCAAACTCAACAGCACATTAAAAGGTTTATATACCAATATCAACTTTTATATCTGGAATATAAAGATGGTTCTACATACAAAAATCAATCAATGTAATCCTTCATCCTTTAATGAAGGACAAAAATCAAATGACCATCTCAACCTATACAAGAAAAGCATTTCACAAAATTTAGCACTCTTTCATGATAAGAATGTTCAACAAACTAGAAATGTAAGGAAACTGCCTCAACGTAATAAGCTATATATAAAAAGGCCACAGTTAACATCAAACTCAAAGTTTTCCCTCTAAAATCAGGAACTAGACAACAATGCCCACTCTTGCAACTACAATGACACTGTATTTGAAAAAATTACAAAAGAAAAATAATACTTAGAAAAAAGTCCTAACCAAGGAGGTAACAGACCTGTACACCAAAAAGTATAAAACACTGTGAAAAGAAATCAAAGAATTGGAAAGGCATTTTATGCTTATAGACTGCAAGACAGTTTCATTAAAATGTCCATACCACTCAAAACCATCTACAGATTCAACCCAATCCCTATTAAAATCCCAATGCCATCTTTTGCAATAAAAAACACAATCCTAACATACAGACTTTCAAAATACCCCAAAGAGCCAAAGTAATCTTGAAAAAGGAGGACAAAGTTGGAGGTCTCGACACTTCCTGATTTGAAAACAAGCTACAAAGCAACAGTAATCAAAACAGTATAGAGCTGGCATAAACAGAGATACACATACCAGTGGAACAGAACAGAGAAATCAGAAATAAGCCCCTACATATATGAACAAATAATTTCATGGGTTCCAAGGCCACACAAAGGAAAGAATAATCTCTTAAGCAAATGGTATTGTGAAAACAGAATATTCATAAGCAAAAGCAAAAAAAAAAAAAAAAAAAAAAGATGGACCCTGACCTTACACCCTACACAAAAATTAACTCAAAATGGATCAAAGACCTAAATGTAAGACCAAAACTATAAAAATTCTAGAAGAAAACAAGGGAAACACTTAAGGTTATTAAAGTTGGTAACATATTTGACCTGTGGGGACTAGCTTCTTTCGCATGGCATAATGTCTTTGAGGTTCATCCATGTTGCGGCAAGTGACAGAATTTCTTTCTTTTGATGACATTAAAAAGTACAAGTGACTAAAGCAAAGATAGACAAATGGGACTACATCAACCTTAAAATTTATGAGTGTCAAAAGAAATTGAAGCATAAGCTAACTTGGATGTGAAATCCTTCTAAAAAAAGTCAAACTCATAGAAAAAGAATAGAAGAGTGATTACAATGGGTAGGAGAAGTGGGAGAAATGGAAAGATGCTGGTCAGACGGTACATGCCTTCAGTCATGAGATGATGTAGTTCTGGGGATCTAATGCACAACATGGTACCTATAGTTGACAGTACTGTGCTGTAAACTTAAAATCTGCTAAGAGAATATATCTCAAGTGTTCTCACCATGCACATAACAAGAAAGATAATTATGTGAGGTTATGAATATGCTAATTAACTTATTAGGGCGATCATTTCACAATGTATACCTATTACAGATTATCATGCTATAGACTTTAATACAGGTAACTTTGTCATTTATACCTCCATAAAACTGGGAGGGGGGACATTCAGTTTTTTAAAAAAAGTTAAGTTGGTAAGTTTATATTTTTTATAAAATAAAGTAAAGGGATGGAGAACAATATACACGCTAATACTAATCAAAAGAAAACCATAGTTACATTAATTTTGGACAAAGCAGACTACATGGCAAAACTAATCATCAGGGATAAAAAAAAGGGGCATTATGTAATGAAAAATGAATCAATTCTTCAAAGAGACATAACAAATCTTAATGTGTATATACCTAACAGTAGAGTATCAAAATATTTGAGACAAAAACTAATGGAATCGTAAGGAGGAACAGACAAATCCATTATTATAATTAGAGAATTCAAACACATGTTCATCAGTTATCAGTTACTGATTGATCCAGCACACATAAAATCAATAGTGTATGACACCAATAATCAACGGGATCTAATTAACTTAGTCACAGAAAATTTTACCAACAGTTGAATACAGTCTTCTCAAGCTCATACAGAATATTCATCGAGACCAAATTCTGAGCCATAAAACATACCTTAGCAAATCAAAAAGAATAAACATCAAAGTATGCTCTGAGACCACAATGAAATTAAATCAGAAATTAGTACCAGAAAAACAGCCAGAAAAAAACCAAAACACCTGGAGCATAAATAACATACTTCTAAAAAACATATGGGTCAAGGATGTCTCAAGAGAAAATCAGAAGTATTCTAAGCTAAATCAAAGTCCTGTGGTTGCAGTGAGAGCAGTGCTTAAAGGGAAATGTATAGCATGACTGCATATATTACGTAAGAGGAAAATCCAAAATCAATAATCTTAGAAAACTAGAAAAAAAACAAACTGAAAGTAAGCAGAAGAAAAGAAATAATATAAAGATGAAATTGGAAACAGGAAATCAATAGAGGAAAATGAACAAAATCAAAAAATAGTTGAAAAGGTCAATAAAACTAGCCAGGTTAACTGAGAAAAAAGAGAAGACATAAATTATATCAAAAGTAAAAAGATGCCATCACCACAGACCGCATGCACATTAAAACAATTTGACATATAATTAACCACCTTTCAAAACAGAAAGCACCACACCCAGACGAGTTCACTGGTGAATTCCATCAAACACTTAAGGAAGAAATCCTATCAATTCTCTACAGTCTCTTCTAACAGACAGAAGCAAAGGGAATATATCCCAATTCATTCTATGAGACCAGCATTAGCCTAATACCAAAAACAGATGACATTACAAGAAAGTAAAATTACAGACCACTATCTCATTTAAACATAGATGCAGAAGTCCTCAACAAAATATTAGCAAACTAATTCCAACAATGTATAAAAAGATATATACACCAAGACCAAGTAGGATTTATTCCAGATACAAAAGGCTGGTTGAACATTTAAAACTAATTGATATAATCCATCACATCAATTGACTAAAGAAGAAAAATTATCTGGGGTTCCTTTGTGGTGCAGTAGGTTATGGATCTGGCATTGTCACTACAGTAGCTCGGGCTGCCGCTGTGGGCAGGTTTGATCCCTGGCTCCCAGATCCCATGGGCGTGGCCAAAAAATTATATGATCATATCTACAGATGTAGAAAATGTATTTGACAAAATTCAACATTCATTCATGATTAAAAAAAAAAAACCTCTTAGGAAATGAAGAACAGAGGGAAACATTCTCAATCTGATCAAGAACATCCACAAAAATTTTACAACTAACTTTATACCTAATGATGCAAAACTATATGTTTTCCTGCTAAGATCAGGAACAAAGCAAGAAAAATTAAGATTCTCACCACTCCTAGTGAACATTTCATAGAATGCAGTAAGCCATCTCCACCTCCTACTAAGAAGATAAATAGTATACAGACTGGGAAAGAAGGAAAACTATTTTTGTTCACGGATGACATGACTGCTCATAAAAAAGATCCCAAGGCAACAATAATACAAAATTAAACAGAACACAAACAAAAATGACCCTGGAACTAATAAGCAATTACCACAAAGTTGCTGGATACAAGATTAAGGTATAAAAACTGATTTTTAACAGACTAGCAATGAACTGAAAATTTTTATTAAAGTATAGTTGATTTATAATGCTGCGCCAATTTCCGCTTTACAGGAAAGTGACCCATACACACACACACACACGCACTCCCTTTCTTATATTATCTTCCATCGTGGTCTATCCCAAAAGAATGGATCAAGTTTCCTGTGCTACACAGTAGGACTTCACTGCTTAACTGTTCTAAATGTAATAGTTTACATTCTACTAACCCCAAACTCCCAGTCCACTACACTCCCCCCCCACTCCCTCTTGGTAATGACAAATCTATTCTCTGTCGAACAACTGAAATATGAAATTAAAAACATAATACAATTTATATTGGCACTCCCTACCAACAAAAAAAGAAATACTCAGGTACAAAGCAAACAAACTGTGTACAAGATTTATATGAAGACTATAAAACTCTGAGGAAAGAAATCAAAGATTTAAATAAACGGAAACATTTCATGTACATGGAGATTTAATACTGACAAGATGCCATTCTTCCTAACAAGATCTATAGATTTAATGTAACCCCAACCAAAACCTCAGTGAGTTATTTTGTGGAAATCAAAGAGTCAACACAATACTAAAGAACAACCAAAAGACAGACACTAACTGACTTCAAGACTTACTATAAAGCTACAGTAAACAAACAAACAAACAAACAAACAAACAAAAACAATGCGATACAATGGAACACTACAGATAGCCCAGAAATGGCCATCAGATAAAATCAACTGAACTTTGACAAAGGAACAAAAGGCATTTCAAAAGAGAAAGGATAGTCTTTTCAACAAACATTTGGTGCTGGCATAACTCAACAGCAAAGAAATGAATCTAGACACAGATCTTAACCTCTCACAAAAATGAACTCAAAACGTATCACAGACATAACTGTAAAGGGCAAAACTATAAAACACGTACAAGATAACAGGGGAGAAAATTTAGGTGTCCTTGGCAGGGACTTTTCAGAAGCAACAACAAAAGCATAATCCATGAAAGAAAAAAGTTGTTAAGATAACTTTTCATTAAAATTAAAAATATCTGCTAAAGATAGTACTGAAAAGACAAGTCACAGATGGGAGAAAATCTCTTATCTGATAAAACACCTGATAAAGCAATGTTATCCAAAATATATAAAGAACTCTTAAAACTCAATAGCAAGAAAACACTCAACTGTTAGAAATGGACAAAAGACTTGGACACTTCACAAGAAGATATACAGATTGCAAAGGGGCATATGAAAAGATACTAAACATCATGTGTATTATCAAGGAACTGCAAATTAAAACAACAATGAAATACTACTGCACTCCTATTAGAATGGCTAAAATCCAACACACTGACAACACCAAATGCTAGTGAGGCAAGAGGAAATCTTACTGCTGGTGGGAATACAAAACTATTTTGCACAGCCACTTCGGAAGACAGTTGCTCAGTTTCCTGCACAAATGAACTATATACTCTGACTATGCAATCTAGCAATTATGCTACTTGGTATTTACTTAACTGAAGTGAAAACTTATATCCACACAAAAACTTGTACATAAATGTTTAGAGTGACTTTATTCATAACTGCCAAAACCTGGAAGTAATCAAGATGCCCTTCAATGAGCAAACGAGTAAACAAAGTGCAGTATATGTATACAATGGTATCTATCTTTCAGTGTGAAAGAGAAATGAGCTATCATGTCATGAAAAGCAGTGCAAGCACATTACACTGCTAAGTGAAAAAAGTTAATGTGATAAGGCTATATATGATTCCAAGTATATGACATTCTAGAAGAAGCAAAACTATGGGAAAGTTTTTTTTTTTTTTTAAATCGATGTTTCTCAAGGGCATGCATGAGGGAGAAAGGATGAACAAGTGGAGCTCAGCAAATTTTCAGGGCAGAGAAACTACTCTACATGACAGTGTACTGATGGAAAAATACATCTGCCAAGCCCACAGACTATACAACACAAATAGGGAACCGTAAGGCAAACTATGGGCTTTAATTATTACAAATATATCAATATTATTTCAACTGTAACAAATCTACATTAATGCAAATGGTAAACAAAAGAAAACTGAGGAAGACAAGCATGCATATAAGAATGCAGTACTTTCCATTCATTTTTTTCTGTAAAACTAAAACTTTATATTTTATAAAGTTATCTATTAAAAAAGAAATCTTTAAATGAAAAAAAATCAGTGGGCAAAGCAACTCAAGAGACATTTTTCAAAGAACCCATACTAATGGCCAATAAACACATGAAAAGATGCTCAACCTCATTAGTCATCAGAAATGCAAATCAAGACAAGGATATATCAGTTTAAGATATCACCAATAACAACAATTGGCAATGACGTGGAGAAACTGTAATGTTTATACAGTGCTCACTAGACTGTAAAATGGTAGAATGGCTTTGGAAAACAGGTTAACACTTCCTCAAAATGTTAATCACAGAGTCCCATATGATCCACCATAATTCTTAGGTATATACCCAAAAGAACTAGGGAAAAAAAAAAGTCCCCACAAAAACTTGTATGCAAATGTTCAGAGCAGCATCATTTACAATAGCCAAAAGTGGAGACAACTCACATGTCCACCAAATGATGAATGGATAAACAAAATATAGCATAGCCACAAAATGGAGTATTATTCATCCACAAAAAGGACTTACATACTGAGACATGGTACAACATGGATAACCTCAAAAACATTATTCCAGTGAAAGAAGACAGAAACAAAAATGTCACATATTATGATTCCATTTATATGAAATGTCCAGAATGGGCAAATCCATGGAAACAAAGTAAATTAGTGGTTGATAGGGCCCGGGGGAAGAGGAGGATGGAGAGGGACCATTAGTAAGAACAGAGTCTCTTTCTGAGGTTATGAAAATATTTTGGAATTAGTAGTTCCCATTCTGGCTCAGCGGAAACGAATCTGACTAGTATCCATGAGGATGTAGGTTTGATCCCTGGCCTTGCTCAGTAGGTTAAGGATCTGGCATTGCCATAGCTGTGGCATAGGTCACAGACATGGCTCAGATCTGGCATGGCTGTGGCTGTGGCATAGGCAAGTGGCTACAGCCCTGATGCGACCCCTAACTTGGGAACCTTCATATGCCATGGGTGCGGCCCTAAAAATACAAACAAACAAACAAACAAACAAACAAACAACTGGAATTAGATACTAATGACAATTGTACAACTTTGTGACTATATTGAAACCAATGGACTGTCTACTTTAAAAGAGTAAAATTTATGATACAGGAATTATATGTCAATAAGGCTGTTACAAAAAAATAATCAAGCGGCTGACCATCCACTAAAATTGTGAAGGCTTTAGTAACACCAGTCAAAAGAGTAAATTTAACTCCTAATGCTAAACACTTCTTTGGAACTTAGCACAGACACATAGGAATGCGAAAAGCTATAAACACTAAAGAATAGTAAATTTTAAAAGAAAAAAGTGAGAAAACTTAGAAGCATACTAGCTTGATGTTAAAATTAGGGGTTTTTTTTGACCATACCCATTGCATGTGGAGATTCCTGGGCCAGGGGCTGAACCTGTCCCGCAGCTACCCAAGCCACTGCAATGACAACACTGGATCTTTACCCTACTGTGCCACAAGAGAACTCCTAAAGTTTTTTTTGTTAGTTTTGTTTTGTTGGTTTTTTTTCCTATTTGCCTTTTGACTCTCTTCACCAATTTCTCCCACCTCCTGCCTCTGACAACCACCGTTCTGTTCTCTATGTCTACAAGCTTGATTTCTGTTGTTGTTGCTGCTGTTCATCTTTTAAGATTTCACACATAAGACAGAGTATATGGTATTTGTGTTTCTCTACCTGAGTTACTTCACAATGTCAAGATCTCCTTCTTCTCATGAATGAATAATGTTTCATCATATATAGCACAAACACACTACATTACAACTTCATCATTCCATTGACTGACACTTAGGTCATCCATCTCTATGTCTTGGTTATTATAAATAACGCTGCAATGAACATGGGGTACCCATATGTTTTCCAGTTGAGTATTTTCATTTTCTTCAGATAAATGCCCAAAAGCAGAACTGCTGAATCCTATGGTAGTTCTATTTTTAATACTTTGAGGAACCTCCATACTGTTTTCCACAGTATCTGCACCAATCTACTTTCCCACAGTGCACAAAAGTTCCCTTTATCCATATCCTCACCAACATTGGATATTTCTTGCCTTCTTGATAATAGCCATTCTAACAGGTGTAGTTTTTATTTGCATTCCCTGATGATTAGTGATGTTGAGCACTTTTTCATGTAGTTGTTGGCCATCCATACATCTTCTTTGGAAAAATGTCTACTTAGGTCCTTTGCCCATTTTTTAACTGGATTGTCAGGGTTTTGGTTTTTTTTTTTTTTTTTTTTTTTTTTTTTTTGGTTTTTTGGGTTTTTTTTTTTTTTTTTTTTTTTTTTTTTTGCTATTGAGTTGTATGAGTTCTTTATATATTTTGGATACTAACCTTAATCAGATACATGATTTTGCAAATATTTTATTTCATTTAGTGGGCTGCCTTTTCATTTTGTTGATAGTTCCCTCTGATATGCAAAAGCTTTTTAGTTTGATGGAGTTCCACTTGTTTATTTTTCAATAAACAAGTGGGACTCCATAAATCTGCTTTTGGTGTCAGATTTAAACAAAAACCATAGACAAGACCTATGTCAAGGAGTTTACTACTCATGTCTTGAGTTTTAGGGTTTCAGGTCTTATATTGAGGTCTTTAATCCATTTTGAGTTAGTTTTTATGTATGGTATAAAATAGTAGTCGAGTTTCATTCTTTTGCACATGGCTGTGCAGTTTTCTCACACCATTTACTGAAGAGGCTATCCTTTTCCACTGTATATTCTTGTCTCCTATGTCACAAATTAACTGGCCATATACGCATGAGTTTATTTCTGAGCTCTCTATTCTGTCCCACCAACTTATATCCATTTTTTGTGCCAATGCCAGACTGTTTTAATTACTGTAGCTTATAATAATATAGTTTGAAATCATTAAGAATTACGTCTGCAACTTTGTTCTTTCTCAAGACTGCTTTGACTATATGGGGTTCTATGGTTTCATACAAATTTTAAGACAATTTGTTCTATTTCCTTGAAAAATGCCACTGGAATTTTGATACTGGTTGCATTAAATCACAGACTGCTTTTGGTAGTATGGATATTTTAATAATAATGATTCTCCCAATCCATGAGTACTCAGTAACATTCCATTTATTTGTCTTCATCAATTTCTTTCATTAATGTCTTGCAGTTTTCAATACACAGGTCTTTCACTTCCTTGGTTAAATCTAATCCTAGGTATTTTATTCTTTTCAGTGCAAATATTGTGTGTGTGTGTGTGTCTTTTTAGGGCCACACCTGAGGCATATGGAGGTTCCCAGGCTAGGGGTTAAATCAAAGATAGTGTTCCTGGCCCATGCCACAGCCACAGCAACATGGGATCTGAGCTGCGTCCTCAACCTACAGCATAGCTCACGGCAATGCAGGATCCTTAACCCACTGGGCGAGGCCAGGGTCAAACCCACGTCCTCATGGATGTTAGTTGGGTTCATTAACCACTGAGCCACAATGGGAACTCCCAACTTTTCAATGCAATTGTTAATGAAATTATTTTATTTCTCTTGCTGATAGTCTGCTATTAATGTACAGAAATGGAAGCAACTTGTGTGCACTGATTTGTATCCTGCAACTTTACTAAACTGGTCTATTCTAACAGTATTTTTTAACAGAGTCTTTAGGAATTTTCCTACATAATATCATGTCATCTGTAAATAGTGACAGTTTTATTATTCCCTTTCAACTTGTATGCCTTTTATTTATTTCCCTTGTCTAATTGCTATGGCTGCCTTCTATTAAGTTTTAGTTCTCTTTCTCTCAAGCCATTCAAAGACAGAAAGAAGACATTCAGGACTGCAAGTATTATGTCTCCATTTTTTTCTCTCTGGAATAATTGAGGCAATAAAACTACACATAATCTTTAAAGCAAAATCAGCAGAATCCTTACCCATCAATCTTTGTACAATCTCTGAAAATTCAACTCAATTAAAAAAATATATATATGTATATATGTATATATATGTATGTATGTGTGTGTGTGTGTGTGTGTGTGTGTGTGTGTATATATATATATATATATATATATGTCTTTTTGCCTTATCTAGGGCTGCATCTGCAGCATATGGAGGTTCCCAGGCTAGGGGTCTAACAGGAGCTATAGCTGCTGGCCTTCACTACAGCCACGGCAACGCGGGATCCAAGCCGCGTCTAAAACCTACACCACAGCTCATGGCAACATCAGATCCTTAACCCACTGAGCAAGGCCAGGGATCGAACCCGCAACCGTATGGTTCCCAGTTGGATTCGTTAACCACTGAACCACGACGGGAACTCCTAAAAAAAATATTTTACCAGTGACCCTACACAGGCACTTGGGAAAATAGCAAAAAACAATTTGTATCCTTAAGAGGTGTGGTATGTTAGCTGTGAAAATGTGCCTCTTAACCCACTGCAGGAAACATTTTCACCAGTGGTGCCAGCTGCTAAGCTCTTAAAGCTTTTTTCTTTCTTATTCTCTTGTTTGAGGCCAGCCCAAGCTAAGCTTCCCATGAGCTGTTCCCGACCAATAACTTGGCATAGCAGAGATATTTAATGAAGACCTTTTCCCGGGAGACACTGAATTCTTCCGAAGTTCAACCTTGACATGATGATTCTGTATTGGTTTTGCTGTAATTTTCTTAGAGCTGAACTGTTGCTGTTAAGACTCTTCCTACCTAGACTGCCGCTGTCTTTCCCTCTCTCCTCCAGAGGTCAAGACCTGTTTTTTACCTTCCACTTGATAATCACTAGTTTTCATGACACAATGAACACAGTTCCATATACCATAACTAAAGAGTACTATTTCTTTAAGTTGTCTATCAATTTTGTCAAGAAATAGATTCTCCACAAATGACTTAAAATATAATTATAAATAATTAGGTACCTAAGAATAGGATTACCAAATTTTAGAGAACATAACAAAAGAGGAAAAAAATCCAAAGTAAATAGTACTTTGTAGTAATTCAGAAGCCTAACAATAAAAACAACAGAAGTTAATTTTTTTGTTCACGTCCACGGTTTTAAGAAGTTCCTGGGCCAGAAATCAAGCTCCACACCAGAGCACTGACAACACCAGATCCTTAACTACCAGGCCACCAGGGAGCTCTGTAATACAAGACAACTTAAGTATAAGGAGTTTTAAAATTTAGTCAATGTTCTATCATTTCACTTGATTCACACAACCTCAGAGTAAAAACGAACACAGTATTTACTCACTTTTTATACACTAAACATTGGACTAGGGCATTGCCCTACTCTAGTAATGGCATTCCCATTTTACAGATGATGAAACTGAGGCTCATAAAGTTAACAGATACGCTCAAGCTTAGAAAACTATTAATTAGCGGACCAAGGTTTTATATCTCCTTTGTTGTCTCCAGAATATCATACAGAGAATAATCACATCCCTAAGGATTGAATGCAGACACTCTCCTCACTCTTCAAAATGGTATATATTAAAAGTAGCGCTCAGGGAGTTCCCTTCGTGGCTCAACAGTTAATGAACTCAACTGTGGGTTCAATCCCAGGCCTCTCTCAGTGGGTTAAAGATCCAGTGTTGACATGAGCTGTGGTTTAGGTTGCAGATGTGGCTCGGATCCAGCGTTGTGGCTGTGGTGCAGGGCAGCAGCTGTAGCTTTGATTCCACCCTTAGCCTGGGAACCTCCAAATGCTGCACATGCGGCCCTAAAATAGCAAAAAAAAAAAAAAAAAAAAGGTGGGGCTCAGAGGCCCCTGGTGGCTACTTGTTAAGGATCCAGCATTGTCACTGCTGTGGCTCAGGTCAGTCTGCAGCAAGGATTTGATCCCTGGCCTGGGGACTTCTGCATGCCACAGGATGACAAAAAAAAAAAAAGGTGGGGATCAAATTACCCTCCATTCACAACAGAACTAAAATGATACTTCATTTCTCCACCGCCACATCCCAGCCACAGAACAAGTGAAACCAAGCAGGACACCTGAAACCTATAACTTCTGAATGTTAATGGTGTATCCTACTACTCTGATGAATTCATTGATCAGTTTGAACAGTTTTTGTGTGGAGTCCTTAGGGTTTTCTATATATAGTATCATATCATCTGCATAGAGTGATAGCTTTACCTCTTCTCTTCCAATTTGGATGCCTTTTATTTCTTTAATTTGTCTGATTGCTGTGCTTTGGACTTCCAATACTATGTTGAATAAATGTTGTGAGAGTGGACATCCTCATCTTGTTCCAAGTTTCACTGAGAAGGCTTCAGCTTTTCTCTGTTGGGGATTATATTGGCTGTGGGTTTATCATAAATGGCTTGTATTATGTTAAGCTATGTTCTCTCTGTACCCACTTTGGTAACAGTTTTTATCAAGAATGGATGTTGGATTCTGTCAAATGCTTTTTCTGCATCTATTGAGACGATCTTGTGGTTTTTGACTTTTCAAAATTATGTTAATGTGGTATATGACGATTGATTTGTGTTTACTGAACCATCTTTGTGTGAACTTGGAATGAATCCCACTTGGTCCTGGTATATAATCTTCTATATGTTGTTGGATTCGGTTGGCTAAAATTTTGTTGAGAATTTTTGCATCTATATTGGTCAAAGATATTGACCTATAACTTTCTTTTTTGGTGTAATCTTCTCTGGGTTTGGTATTAGGGTGATGGTGGCTTCATAGAATGTCTTTGGGAGGTTCCTTCTTCAATCTTTTGGAAAAGCTTAAGAAGGATGGGTGTTCTTTCAATGTTCTTCTTTCAATGTTTGTGTGTTCTTTGTATGTTCACCTGTGAAGCCACTTGTTTCTGGACTTTTGTTTGTAGGGAGTGTTTCTATTACATACTCAATTTCATTTCTAGGGATCAGTCTGTTCAACTGATCTATTTCTTCTTGATTCAGTTCTGGCAGGCTGTATGTCTCTATAAAGTTGTCCATTTTGTCTAGGTTGTCAAATTTGTTGGCATATAGTTGTTTGCAGTATTCTCTTATGGTTTTTTTTTTTTATTTCTGCAGTATTTGTTAAGATTTCTTCTTTTTCACTTTGTATTTTGCTTATTAGAGTTCTTTCTCTCCTTGGTGAGTTTGGCCAGAGGTTTGTCCATTTCATTTACCCTTTCAAAGAACTAGCTCTTGGTTCTACAGATTTTTTTTCTACTGGTTTTTGAATCTCTCTTTTATTGATTTCCTCTCTGATCTTTATGATTTCCTTCCTTCTGCTGACTTTAGGTTTTGTTTCTCCTTTTTCTAAATTCTTTCAGGTGGCAGGTTAAGTTGTTGATTTGAGTTTTTTTTTTTTTTTTCTGAAGAAGGCCTATTATCACTATGAACTTCCCTCTAAGAACTGCTTTTGCAGTATCCCACAAATTCTGAATGGTTGTGCATTCCTTCTCTTTTTTTCACTGAAACAAACTACCTCTCACTGGCACCAGCAGGTTCAGACACTGGTATATAAAACTGTGCAAGAAGGCTGTATTCCAATCTTTTTCTGAAAATACATAATTATTTAATGAAAAATACATGATTATCTAATCCTAGAGCAGCTATGTAAAATCACAGATGTGAAACTACAGAATTTTAAGTTGTCAGAAAAATTCCTGTTATGATAATGAAGAAAAATGAATTGATCGATACAATACAAAATTTTATATATTTTTTGAAACATTTAGCAAGGAGAACAAATAGTTAGGTTCCACAAAGAAAAGATGATACACTGGAAGGAACCGAGCTTGGTTTAAAAGTCTACTTTTAGTATTTAGAAGAAAAAAATAAAAACAGAATTAGACAATAGCAACAAAAGCAATAAAACACTTAAGAATAAGCTTAACAAGAAATGTCGAAAGCCTATAAGTATAATTCTTGAAAGACACAAAAGTTAACTTGAACTGATAGAAAGGTATCTCTTATTCTTGGGTAAGACAATTCATCATCATGGATAAGTGATTTAACTCCCTAATAAAATTCCAATTAAAAATATAGACAAGCTCTTCCATTAAGGTAGCCATCTGATACCAAAGTTTATATGGAAAAAAATTAAAAGTACCCAGAAAAACATGAAAAGGAAAAGCTACAAGGGCAGATTAACTGTAATCAGACATGAGAGTTCCCATTGTGGGTCAGTGGGTTAAGAAGAACCCAACTAGTATCCATGAAGATGAGGGTTCAATCCCTGGTCTCCCTCAGTGGGTTAAAGGATCTGGCATTGCTGCAAGCTGCAGTATAAGTTGCAGACGTGGCTTAGATCTGGCGTTGCTATGATGTCATAGGTAGGCAGCTGCAGTTCCTATTCGACACCTAGTCCAGAAACTTACATATGCTATAGGTACAGCCCAAAAAGAAAAAAACTACCATTTCTTACCTAGCTGACTGGCAAAAAGTGGGAAAAAAAAGTAAATCAATGCCTGTTGTCAAAGCTGTGGGTAAACAGGCATTCGTATATTACTGGAGAGAATGCAAATTTGTACAAACTCTTATGCAGGGGAGTTTAGCAGTATCATACAAAACTATGTATGTGTTTATGCTTTGATTCAATGGCCCTAGTTCTGTTAATCTGCCCTGAAGATACACATCTAATTAAAAAAATGCGCAAAGTTTTTCTTAACAGCCCCTTGGAGATTACTAAATGATGAAAAGAAATTCAGTATCCAAACATAGAAGAATGGTTGGAATCAACTCTGTACTACTATGAAACTCTAAAAGGAGAAAAGTTTCTGAATTGATAGGCAATGACTTCCAGAAACTACAGTTCACAGAAAAAGCAAAGCACAAAAGAGCATCTTTAATGTATTACATTTTGTGTAAGAAAGAAACCAAGAAAATTATCATCGGACTTCTGCCTCCATGGATTCCAAAGATTCAACCACGCTGAGATCAAAAACATTCACGGTGGGGTGGGGGGAGAGAGCTCCAGAAAGTTCTAAAAATCAAAACCTGAATTTGCTGCATCAGCAACTATTTATATAACATTTACATTGTATCTGAAACTATTTACATAGCATCTACATTGTATTAGGTATTATAAGTAATTCTGAGATAACAAAGTATATGGGATGATGTGCTTATTATTAGTTCATATGGAAATACCCATCATTTTATAAGGGACTTGAGCATTTGTAGGTTCTGTTATCGACTGAGGGTCCTGGAACCAGTTCCCTATGGGCACCAAGGAAAGACTGTACACTTACTGCTCATTTGTGCAAAAGAAAACCAGAAAAAATAAACCAACACATAATGAGACTGGCTATCCACAGGGAGTGAGTGGCAACAAGACAAAGGGAATGACATTTGTGCAAGAATTTCTGACTTTTGGAACCATGTTAGTGTTTCATAGACTGATAATATAAAATAATTTTTTTACAAAAATTTAAAAAGTCAAAAAGAATGGGGATAAAGTTCTATGAAAGGATATATACAAGAATTCCTGTTGTGGCTCAGGAGGTGTCCACGAGGATGCAGGTTCAGTGGGTTAAGGATCCGGGGTTGTCTCAAGCTGTGTAGGCTGTGGTTGCAGCTCAGATCCAGTGTTGATGTCTGTTGCTGTGGCTGTGGCGTCAGCCAACAGCTATAGTTCAGATTCAGCTGCTAGCCTAGGAACTTCCATATGCTGCAGGTGTGGACATAAAAAGAAAGGATAGATACAGAAACAGATGAACCAAACTATTTTCAAAAGAACAAGTTCTAAAAAAAAAAAATTAAAAAATTGTTAAAAGCAACAAAAAGAAGAATCAAGAAACCCAAGTACCTTCTGAATGAATACAGTGATTCAATACAGCAATGATAAACTATAATAAAACACTCTGGAATCAGAGTGCTTGGATTCAAATACCTGCCCATCCAGAGGATCTAGGCAGACAATTCTCCAAAGAAGACATGCAGATGGCAAATAAACACATGAAAAGATGTTCTATATCACTCCTCATTAGAGAAATGCAAATCAAAACCACTATGAGGTACCACCTTACACCAGTCAGAATGGCCATCATCAAAAAGTCTACAAACAATAAGTGCTGGAGAGGGTGTGGAGAAAAAGGACCCCTATTACACTGTTGGAGGGAATGTAAATTGGTGCAACCACTGTGGAAAACAGTATGGAGATTCCTCAGAAAACTCAAGATAGAATTACCATTTGATCCAGCAATCCCATTCCTGGCCATCTATCCAGCGGAAACCATGACTTGAAAAGACACATGTACTCCAGTGTTCATTGCAGCACTCTATGCAATAGCCAGGTCATGGAAACAACCTAAATGCCCATCGACAGAGGAGTGGATAGGGAAGATATGGTACATACACACAATGGAATATTACTCAGTCATTAAAAAGAACGAATTACCAACATTTATAGCAACATTGATGGATCTAGAAATTATCATGTGAAGTGAAACCAGTCAGGCAATTAGACAGCAACACCCAATGCTACCACTTACATGTGGAAACTAAAAAGACACAATGAACTTCTTTGCAGAACAGACAATGACTCTCAGACTTTGGAAAACCTTGGTTTTTCAAATAAGACAATCTGGGGGGTGGGGGGATGCACTGTGGGTTTGGGATACAAAATCTATAAAATTGACTTGTGATGATTTATGTACACCTATAAAAAATCCATTAAGAAAAACAAAACAAACCAAAAAAAAAAACAAATACCTGCCCATCTATCCACTTGCTAATTGTATGACTCTGGACAAGTAAATTTATTATCTCTTTGTGTGTAGGTTTCCCTATCTGAATAATAACTACCAATCTCACAGTAAGGCTCCTCTAAAACTACTCCTGCAAAAACTTTAGATCACTGAGCAAATACTAAGGATTTCAAAAGTATCTGCTATCATCAACTATTAATCCAAAACCACATTAAATGTGTGGATATCTAGAAGATACACACAGTAAAAGTGGAGTCCTTGCCACAAAAAAATTTGGAATTACCTAGTTTATGAACAATAAGTTTTCAAGGAATCTAGAATAGCAATATCCATAGGGCTGCTGGAATCATCTGGGAAATTTCATAAAGGAATAATCTGACATGGATGTTTACATATGCACAGGATTTAGACAACAGGAGAATGGGCGTGACAGAAGAGAAACTGAAAAAAAAGCAGATAGGCCATAAATATCAATATATTTCAAGGACAGTGACACGTATTTGTAAAAGCTGAGTATTTAGAGAGAGATAAGGCAAAACTATGGAATCTCCTGAACGCACAGTTAAAACTGGGGAGTCTTTATTTTCTAGATTATGAGGACACAGAGAAGATTTGTGTAGGAGAAACAACATGACCAAACTAGACTGTGGCATTATTTTAATGCTGGCATGCAGAAGGGATTGGAAGTGAGATCAGAGGTAGAATCTTACTAGTGGTTAAGCTAAGTAATGACAAGGGTCTAACTAGAATAGCAGGGGTGAGACAAAGAAACGTATAGTTTACCAAGGCAGTGAAGAGGGAAAAAAATACCAATGAAATTTGGTAATGATGGGTATGAAGTAAGAGAGAATGAGAATGGAAGAGTCTGAATGACAGATGAATGATAAAATCATCAGCATGGAAAAGCAAAAAGGAATGGGAACCAATAGAGAGGATTTCCTTTAAGACTGCAATTAACTTGGGCCTTGGTAATGAGAAAACAATTATCTTCAGATATCAAGATCCAGTGGATATTCAGCAACATAAGACCAGTGCTTAGGAGAGAGAGAACTGAAGACAAAACCTTTAGACTTTTTATTTTTTTAAACCTCTTTAGAATGTTGGAGACATTCTGAAGCATACAGACTAGACTGTGCGATATTTCAGAGCAGTGATCACCTCTTACTTATTTTTAAGTCGCTTAGTACTTAGCACTGTTCCTAGTACACAGGAGACTCTCAGTAAAATGTTACAGAGTGGGGAGAGTAAGGGAACAGAGCTGCATTGCCTGTTAATGGTAGAGCCTTGATTAGAGCCCAGGTCTCCTTTTTCTCCACTGTACCATAATGTCGAGACAACCTCCAACCATCAAGCATAGGATAACCTAAAGAGATCAGGTAAGAAATAAAAAAATAAACTGGACTGTGGGGAGTACTGCTTTCCAGGGTCAGAAGACAGACTTTTTTTTTTTTGGTCTTTTTAGGACCACACCCACAGCATATGGAAGTTCCCAGGCTAAGGGCTGAATTGGAGCTGCAGCTGTGGGCCTAAGTCACAGCCTTAGCAATGTGGGATCCAAGCCAAATCTGTGACCTACACCACAGCTCAAGGCAACTCCAGATCTTTAACCCACTAAGAGAGGCCAGGGATCAAATCCGCATCCTCATGGATAGTGGACTGAGCCAAAAGGGGAACTCCCAACAACTTTTTTTTTTTTAGGGCCGCACTCAGGGCATATGGAGGTTCCCAGGCTGCAGGTTGACTCAGAGCTACAGCTGTTGGCCTATACCACAGCCACAGCGCTGCTGGATCCAAACTGCGTCTGCAACCTATACCACAGCTCATGGCAGCCCCGGATCCTTAACCCACGGAGTGAGGCCAGGGATCAAACCTGCAACCTCATGGTTACTAGTGGGATTCGTTTCCACTGCACCACAACGGAAACTCTGCAGCAATATTTTAAATACATATACCACTCTTAGCAGCAGTTCAAAAAAAAACCCTGCAATCTCCAATAAATTTTATCTCTACAAAATATACAACAGAAGATAAAGTCACTGCAATAGTTGAGCTAAACAAAAATTTGAGCAGTAAACAAAATTTGAAGCAAAGAGAAACAATTGAAAAAAATCATTTTCATGTATTGACAGTAACAAAATAAATGAAATACTGAAAGTCTTACCTTAAATCTCTTGTCCTGCAATACTTTCTTTATGGCAACCAGTTCTCCTGAATCACAAAGCTTGGCTTGATACACCACACCAAATGACCCATTTCCAATCACTTTAGTGTCTGTATAGCTGACTTCTTGTGGCCTGTCTGGACCCTGCCCAGGAGTTGCCACTACTGTGGTCACCTTGCTGCCATCCTTGTCTCCTAAAAGAAGAGATAGAAAAGTGAGAATTGCAAAGAATTAAACAGAGAAAACTGGCAAAGTATACCAAATAAACTATATTACGTACTATAAAATATTTTTAAGTGCTCATCTTAGTTTATCTCAGAATTACTTTAACTCCTTGTTTCAATTATAAGTAATTAGTTAACCACTATTTATTCAGTCTTTCTATAGATCAGGCACCATGCTTAGTTTAAATATACATGGTTTCATTTAATGAAAACAACCCCATAAAGTAGAGGGTACTGTTCCTACACAAAACACAGTAAGAAGAAAGTTAATTTGTCCAGTCGAGGAGTTCCTGTCATGGCGCAGCGGAAATGAATCTGACTAGGAACCATGAGGTTGTGGGCTCGATCCCTGGCATCTCTCAGTGGGTTGAGGATCCAGCGTTGCCATGAACTGTGGTGTAGGTTGCAGATGCGGCTCAGATTTGGTGTTGCCGTGGCTGTGGCATAGGCTGGTGGCTACAGCTCTGATTGAACCCCTGGCCTGGGAACCTCCATATGCCACGGATGAGGCCCTAAAATGACAAAAGACAAAAAAATTTGTCCAGTCAAAAAGGTGAATGATGGACCCACCAAAGAATCTTTATCTGAACTCTAAAGGCCCTCATTTTTTCCTCAAGGCTTTATTTTACTTGAAAATAAGATACGTGCAATTGAAAATATCTAACTATGCAGAATCTATTCAGACCACTCTGCCCTTAAGAATGAAAGGCTTTGAGCTTTTGCTTCTCCATATACTATTTATTTTTAAGAAAACAGTGATATTTCTCCAAGAAAGGTCAGATGGGTAAAAGAAATAAGGGAATGTTAGTTTGAGACAAGAGATGCAAAACTTAAAAGAAAAAATGAAATCCATTCTGAACTGAGCCTCATTCATAACTAGCTCACCAGCTCTGGGATCTCTGCCCACTCCTGGCCTTCTCCTTACCTCTTCTGCCTTCCCTCCCTACCAGTAACAATCTGAAGATTCTCTTCAATCAAGCTCAAGAGCCACCTTCTTCTTGACTTGGCAGAGTTCACAATCATCTTATTCTCTGAATCCTTAAACTACTGTAAACCATTCTATATTACCTAATACCTACCTAATTTTAAAAAGCTTTCAATTACTCTTTTAGTGGCTTCAGATACACAGATTAGTAGCCATTATGACTTGCGCTTCTTCTTACCTAAAATCAATTCTCAGTACAATGTGTCTTTAGGCTCACTGACTATACTTTTTTTCTCTCTTCTACTCCTCTATTATAGTAATTTTATCTTTAAAATGTTAAATGAATTAATACTAACATCATAAAAGAAAACTAATATTTGGAGTTCCCATTGTGGCGCAGTGGAAATGAATCCAACTAGGAACCATGGGGTTGTGGGTTCGATCTCTGGCCTCACTCAGTGGGTTAAGGATCCGGCAGTGCCATGAGCTGTGGTGTAGGTCACAGACGCAGCTCGGATCTGGCGTTGCTATGGCTCTGGTTTAGGCCAGCTGCTACAGCTCTGATTACACCCCTAGCCTGGGAACCTCCATATGCCACAGGTGTGTCCGTAAAAGGACAAAAAGATAAAAAAAACAACAACCTAGTATTTAAGCCTAGATACCTAACCAAAATTATGAAATGTGTTTATCTGTAGCTCACATTAAAAAAAGTAAAAATATAATAATCTAATTCTCCATTGGTTTGAGTTTCCCCCCAGCAAATATAAGACTGCCAGATAAATGAATATCCAAATGTTAGAGGCATACTGTAAACAATATTTTTATAACCATTTAACTTTACAGAGGTATTAATGTAGACAAAAGCCAAAAAGCAATATCTGTAACTCATGAACTCTATTGCTTGTAAGGCAGTCTTCATGACAGATACAAAAGCAACAAATGATTACCATATAAGATAGCTAGGAGGATTACAGGCAGTCTATACTACATTACTGCCAGCTATCTTAAACATGCATGTCTTTAGCTTTAAGATGAAACTCCCAAACAGATATGACTTAGCACAAATCCAACATCACCTGTACAAAGAATAAATCAAATCTTGTCAACACCATCGTTTTTATTTCCCAAAGTATTATATACGCTTTAAATGCACATAAACCCTAGCACAAGCCTACACCTACACATATAAAGCCATTCCCAAAGCTTTCAAATGTTCCCTTCACATATCACTACCCAGTAAAATAAATCTTAAACATATTTGCCAAAAAACCAATTTAATATAATCTGAGCTCTAAATTATCACGCCTCACTCCCCCAAAAATATTTCATGTAACTTTCGTTTGTGACCACATTAATCTTAACTACAAGTTTTGAGTATAAACCTTACTATGCTTTCTTCATTTGTAAAATAAACCTAAAGACAGAATCAGTCTTCTTAAACTCTAAATGAAGAGATCTAAAAAGATTAGATTCCAGAAAGATTAAAACCTAAAATACTGAATAATTTGTCAAAGAAAATAAAAAGCAGAAGTGATTTCAAACAGTTTGACTCCTCCCTCGATCATGCAAGTCAAAACTGTATCACACACGTGCTTGTGTATATATACGTATATTTCAAGAAATATGAATTAATAATTCCAATTCCACTGAAGAAGTTGCTTGCAAACTCTCACAGGTCTAATTCACAAAATAAAGCAAAATCATTTTTAAATTATAATAACAAAAAGAACAACTGTTGCACTCCATAATTTTAGTTGAAAGAAAAACCGCCTGGGGTATAAAAAATTGTGCTCTTCTACTATATAACCATATTTCAATAAAGAAAACAGTAGCTACAGCTTTGTACTTGCTCCCATAAGAGAATTTAAGCAATATAAGCATGCGTAATGATTTTCCCTACTTGCTTCCTCAGACTGCATTTCTAAAAAACCTTCGTATTTCAGAAAAAAATAGTTTTTAGGGCTTAAGAACACCTGAAAGATATCCATCAGAAACCTGGGCTTTGGCGTCTCTACAACTTTAATCATTAAGCCTGTGAATGTCTATCCCAACCTAAATAAGGTATAAACAAGGTAATTCCACAAAAATATTAAAAGTAGAGTAGAAAAAGACACAGGTTCTACAGATGCTATAGCTGAAAGAGACTCCTGAGGCCTCAATTTTAAACTGACTGGATGTGGGCAAAGACCAATCTTTTCACTCTCTTGCACATCTAGTAAAAACAATAGCAGAACAGAAATTAAAACATTTATTCTCTTTCAGGCAGTTAAAGAAACTGCTGAGACTATACTCTCTACTAGTAGAAAATTCTGGGTATATAAGAAACAGTGACTCTCACTCAGACTTTCTGCCTCGAGATTCTGGAATTTTTATTCAGAAATCATCAAGCTCTTCAGACTATTCCATCAGAGATCTGAAACAGCATAGCTGTAAAGAATGGCAAGGTAACACTGGAGGTGAGTTGGCATAAGCATCAATAATAGTGCATGGGACAGTCAGCAGCTGGTGTGCCAAGGAAAAGCATGTCACCATTTGGCCCTGCAATCTGCTGACTTGGCAATACAATAACAGCTATATAAAATTTCACTGTACAAAAGAACCTTCCAATTCATTGTTTCATCTACTCTAATACTTAAAATAAATGGGACATACTTATTATGCTTACTACGTAAATAAAGAAAATAAGATTAAATTGTCCAATATAATAAAGCTTTAAGCAGCAAAAACTCTTCACTCACCTAATGCTGCCTCTGCTGTATTTTACAACCCACTACAGCTGAAAGACCAACCTCACATACCATTACCCAACCCCCAAAGAAGCAGATGTTTCTGAAAATATAACATAAAAAGAATAGCTTCAGAGTAATAAAGGGGAATAAATAAGTAATCTTTTGCAGTTTTCAGTTCTCGATTATTCATTTATTAATAGCTAAAGAGCTATTTCCAAAGATATTTTGGCAATATTAGATTGTGAAACTTATTCCAAAGCAAAAGCATATGAAAAACGAAAATGTAAAATAACTGATTCTGTGATGTTCAAACTTGACTTTTACTACTAGAAACTGGATAACTTTGGATCTTTACAGAGTAACATTTTAAACACTGCTACCAAGAAACCAAAATCCTCATGAAAAGCTGGAATTCATTTAAAAAAAAAGTGACCACTTTGCCCAATATTAAATTCCCAAAATGCACAACAAAATTCATCTTTAAAAAATGCCACTGTCAGGAGCAATAATAGCAAAGCAGAGGTTTGGCACAGCTCAATTCCAGGTTCTTTCTCTGGCCAGAGGACTCCTGGGATCCTCTATTACAATTAAAATTCACTCAGTTGGTATGAATTTCCTACTCTAGATAGAACTAAGAATTAAATCCCCTACTCTTTACCACAATAGATAAATCTTAAATATATAAAACACAAAAGACTCCTCATAAAGCAATAGAAAGATGGTATGCAACAGCAGAAGAACCACTTTCCACTGAAAGCTGTTAAATATAGAATACAATTTTATAAAAGCTTTAGGTTTATCTCAAAATGATATGTGCAGCCTAGTTCTTGATCTCTCAAATACAGGTTCATATCTATAAGCAACACCTTGCACCTTAAAAACTTACCAGGCCAGGGATCAAACATGCATCACAGCAGTGACCCAAACTGCTGCAGTGACACCACCAGATCCTTAACCCACTGAGGCAGAAAGGAACTCCCTGACAATCTAATTTTATTGTTAATATTCAGAGCTGAGAAAAAGCAACAACTGGGACACTTTTTAACTAGGATGCTTTTAGAGATATTCATAAATCACACTACTAAAATAAACTGAACAAAGTCAGCAATGACTGTCTCTATACAATCTTCCTTTACCTTAAGGATAACACTGTTTTTAATGAAGTTTTTTAACCTAACTATAGGATTAGTAGGAACATTAGTTCTGCCTATTGTATCTTACGAAGAGAAATAATAGCTGCTTTTTATGGATGTTTGGCAATATGACACTTTTTTGAAAAAGAGTACTATATAAAGTATTCAAAAGAACCAAAGGAACCTTATTTCCAGATAGAGTTAAGATAGTCTGAAGAGAAAACACTACTATCAACTTTCCAGGTTTTTTCTCTTTGTTTGTTTTTTGTCTTTTTAGGGCCATGGCATATGGAGGTTCCCAGGCTAGGGGTCAAATCAGAGTAGCAGCTGCTGGCCTACACCACAGCCACAGCAATGTGGGATTCAAACCACATCTGCAACCTACGCCACAGCAATGTCAGATCACCAACCCACTGAGCCAGGCCAGAGATCAAACGTGCGTCCTCATGGACACTAGTCAGATATTGATCCACTGAGCCACGATGGGAACTCCCCAGGTTTTTAAAGTTCAAACAACTCTTTATCCTAAGTAAACGGAAGAACTTCTAGTAAAGATCCTAAGTAAATGGAGGAACTTCTAGTAAAGCAAGATGTGCTCCCCAAAATAAACCAAACAGCATAGAAACATGAAAACAGTATAAGAACTAATAAGCAAAAGAAATAAAAGGACTGAGGTCCACAGAAAATCAGAGTTAGACAAATTCTAAAATAAACTTATTATCATCATGAAATTGGGGTTCCACTCTATGATGCAGGAGCTCTAGCCAGAGTACAACTGCTCAAATATCTTGGAGCGAAACTATGAAGCGAGAAAGGGAATGACAACTAAGCAGCTGAATCAAGTGAATCAACCCTAATGATCAACAGTGCAAAATTTTAGGCCAATTTCTATGTAAACTTGCTGTGATAAAAATTTTTCTAGCAGGACCTTTTTCCTTATATATGATTCATCTCCACATGAATCTATCTAAAGAACTGGAAAAACAAAAAAAATTTTTACTAAATTTCCTTTGAGGATAAGAAGAGTCAACAAAAGGAGAGTCAGGGAAAACAAAATGGACAGATGTCATATATGAGCTGGCTTCTGGAGTTTTCCTGTACAACACTTCTAGAAATGAAGTGGAAACATAGGGTGACAGAGGATAAAGATGAGACAGAAAAGACTCAAAAGTCCTTGACTGTAAAATAATACCACACTTTCAATCACAGGAAGATACCATGCCAATGGGATTAATAAGCATCGATTCTGAAGAACCATAAAATTCCCCCTTAAAAAAAAATCAGTCAAGTTTTTGTCCTTAAAGAGAGGCACAATGGTGTTAATATGGGCTCTAAAGTCAGAGCAAGGTTAGAATTACATATTCTGCCACTTAATATCTATAAAATGTATATAGCTGCTACATCACAGAGTTGTTGTGATGACTAAATAACATAGGTTAAGGTGTTTTGTTTTTTAAGTGCCTAGCACATAGTGAGTGCTCAATAAATTATAGTTTCTTTGAACTCAATTATTGGCAGTGGCAATAGAAAAAAAAATATTCTTCTGTTCTGCTATGCTCTTTTACCACCTGGTACATGCCCTAGTACAACTCTTACCATGATGTTCTATAATTATTAAGAGTCTGAGTCCCTGATTAGAGCTCTTAGAAAAGCTAGACGTTATCTAAATTATTTACATTATTTAGCCCTAGGGAGGGCTTATTAGCACAGGGTTCAGCACAAGGCAGGTGCTCAGCAAATATTTGCTCTTGAATTTATATAAAAATGACTCAAGCAGAATTGTTAGGATTTGGGAACTAACTACTTCCTGCTAAACATTAAGCAGTGCTTTTACTTTTTTTGCTTGCCATTGATCAGATACAAATCCCTAGCGATAAGGTATAAAGAAGCCTTACAAATAGTGAAACAGAATGGAGGGGTTACCGAAAAAATTGCAACCAGCCAAAAGAAATAACTCAATTTGCCACAAGTGTATTTATTTAAAGGTAGGAGAATTACTTTGTTTTATAACCCTTTTCCGAATTAATTCCTTTTTTTGTTTGTTTGTTTTTTGTTTTGCTTTTTAAGGGCTGCACCCATGGCATATGGAGGTTCCCAGGCTAAGGGTCCAATCGGAGCTATAGCCACTGGCCTACATCACAGCCACAGCAACGCAGGATCCAAGCCGCATCTGCAACCTATGGCACAGCTCACGGCAACACTGGATCCTTAACCCACTGAGCGAGGTCAGGGATCGAATCCGCAACCTCATGGTTCCTAGTCAGATTCGCTTCCATTGCACCACAACAGGAACTCCAATAATTTTGTTTTTTTGAGAGCATTAATATGCAGCAGCGGATAAGAACTGGGAACATCTCTGAGGTCAATTTCAAGTTACATCAATATATATGTAAGTATATTCCTTGAGTACTATTTTATAGTTTGCATGTACCATTCACAGTGGACTTAAAGAGCCACTTGAGAGAGTTTACTAAAAGTGAAGACTATAGAATTTCACCCCTAAAAAGACTCAGTAGGTCTTCAATAGAGCTCAGGAAACTGTATTTTTAATAAGTACCAGGAGTTCCCGTGGTGGCGCATCAGAAACGAATCTGACTAGGAAGCATGAGGTTGCAGGTTTGATCCCTGGCCTTGCTCAGTGGGTTA
Organism: Catagonus wagneri; assembly: GCA_004024745.2. Classification (NCBI taxonomy): domain Eukaryota; kingdom Metazoa; phylum Chordata; class Mammalia; order Artiodactyla; family Tayassuidae; genus Catagonus; species Catagonus wagneri. The sequence goes on along the minus strand of PVHT021183693.1, from coordinate 58,310,880 downwards.
AGGGTCTGGTACTGCTGTGAGCTGTGGTGTAGGCCAGCAGCTATAACTCCAATTAGACCCCTAGCCTGGGAATCTCCACAGGCCGCGGATACAGCCCTAAAAAGCAAAAAAAAAAAAAAAAAAAAAAAAAGGTACCCCCCAAATGTTTCTTAATGTGATTCCAACTACCATACTTTGAGAAAGAAACATAACACCATTTAATTCCTATAACTTTGTGATATACTCATGATAATCATTTACCAAATGGGAAAAACTAAGATGTTTGGAAGGTTTATTGATAATATGCCCAAAGTAACCCCTTCAATAAAGTGTACCCACAAGATTCAGACCTATTGATTTACTCTAAAACCTGTACCCTACTACACTACTTTGTTTAAGATTATGTCATGAATATAACACAGAGGAGTCAAGGTCCTAAAATCAACTTCCTCTTTTCAGCAAAACTGAAAATTTCAAATATTTTTACAGATGCAAGCATCTACTAGATACCAAAAGTCTTACTTCAAAATATTTACACTCCTTTTGAACTAATTTTAACTGACTCAATTTTTTAATCTTCTCTTGAAACCCAAACTTTACTTCAAACCAGCCAAAACCCAAAATTAACCATGCTAATTTTCAACAGCCTGAACTTAAACATCATTTTACTCAAAAAACCACGAACTGGAATCAAGCATATCTTCCTTTTTTCTAACTCAAGTGAACTGTAATAAAAATCAAACCAAACCCCAAATGAATAAATATTTTACTTTGTCTTAAGCTCTCACTTGAAACAATATCAAGATGTATTTTAAAAACAGATTTATTTCCCATTAAAGTCTAAAAGGCTTGCAACGTGTACGAAAAGAGCTTTTCCTTTTAGGAATTAACATTAGAATCTTTAAGTTTTAAACATTCTTATCTGATTTACCAACTGTCCGATTTGGGGCAAGGAGAGAGTAGACAATAACTTTTTTCTTAATGAGGACATTTACCATATTACCAAACACATGAGTGGAAAGAGTAAATGGTAAACACTTAGATTAAACAAACATAATTACTTAAAAAAACACAATGACCCACTGATCCAGGGCTCACATTCCTGGCAACTTCAATATTGCTTCAGCAGCTGTGAAACCAGAAGGACAAAAAATAGCTCTCACAAAGCTGATAATTTACTCTAGTCTTAGTGAGTATAATATGAAATCAGCACTCCACAATTTTTTTAAATGGATTTCTCTTGGCCTGATACAATCCCCTCTATCCTCAATATTACCTTCTGACAAATCCAAATCTCCATAATGGAAAAGCTCACTCAGTTTTGCTTTCCTCTGAACTATGCACCAAAGGTATCTCCACTCCTAAATCTAAACTGCTTCCCTATAGCACAGCATACAAATCTGCACACATTTTAAATGGAGGTTATTAACCTAAAATTTTGTTATATTTCAAACAGTAATAAAAGGGAGAGAAGGATAGGATCTGTTTTCTCCCAGAAGACTTGTTTATGTTAGGCTGGTCCTGTATGTCTTTTAAACCAGAATTTAGCAACTAATATCCACTCCATGAAGATAAGGATCATGTATATTACACGATTACTGTACAACCCATTTTACGCCAATGTGCATAAACTGTAAAATATTTGCTCAATTATAAGTGAACAAATTCGTATAGAATTCCACTATACTTTGGAAACTGCTATAGGTCTTTAAGTTACTAAAACAAGTAATAACTTCTCCTCTAAAATGATTACATTCCAAAACCCTGTAATCTCTCAAAAGGATCGAGTCATTCAATAGACTGAAAAGAAAATGCAAAGACAAAATTCAGTGATTTGACAATTTTCCCTGGGACCAACCCTGATCACCACACACCATCACCAACATTTCTGTAAAGGACTTTAGAGTTTACAAACATGTTTAAAATCACTGCCTCAGTTTATCCAGGCAACAGTCTTATAATGGAGATAAAACCAACAGTGAACTGTAGAACTAAAACTCAAAAGATAAGCAAAATTGCTGAAAGTTATACAGTAACTACAACCCAGGCCATCCAATTCCCAAGTTTAGCACACTTTCCAATGCCTATAAAAATGGAAGCAAACGAAGCTATTTATTCCTATTCCAAAGCAAATACATAAAAGTAACTAAAAGAACCACACATTTTTAGTAAGCATCCTTACATGTTTTAATATAAACTGCAAAAATACTTTTAATAAAAAATTGCTTCATTTTGCCAGCAATATAAGGTTACCTGAGAGACAAATCATCTAAAATGAGAGCCAAAATTCTTCTGAGGAAAATCAAATTGTTGAACTGATAGTAAACATTTAAGCACTTGAACAAAGTAATAATCCACTGGTAACAACAGTTGTTACTTCTGCAGAAACTGAAGGAACACTTCTTGTGTTTCATTTTTTGTTTTTGTTTTTGCCCCCCAGGGGGCAGAGTGGCTGGTTTATTCTAAACAAGATGCCTACTGGGGATGTAAAGGGCAGAGAATGATTTTTCTAATCAAGAAACCAAAAAGAATATGAATACTAAATCTCTCTACATACACAGTTTTAGGAATCTCCTGCTGATCTGGATGAGCTACAATATCTTATTTTTCATAAATTTTAAAATAGCAGCATATTTGCTTAATAATAGTAATTTATTTTTTAAAAATACTCCAAATGTATGTAATATTGGGGTGATAGCTGCTGTCCCACATCATGAAAAATCAACTCTGAAATATGTGCATATATAAATACCAAAGTAGCACATTGTTCCTCATTCCCAGTTCTAAACAGCTTCCAAAAATACTCTGCACCAGTTACTGACCAACTCAGGGATGTCTAACCCAACATACTTTCTTATTATCACCTTCTCTCTCCCCTCAAAGGAATCATTCACATTGTCAAGCTCTCCCCTGACTCCCTTAAAGATGCATTTATCCTTATGCCGATTAAATCCACCTCAGAGGACAGATATCCTATGCTACTCCACCTTCTGTGCCCATCCCCAATCTTAGTCACCAGAAGAAACTTTTTCTCTCTTTCTTTGCCCTATCACTTCTTTCCACTAAAGAGCTAAAAAATCTGCCTTAACCACAGCTGGTGAGCAAAAGGATACTACTTCTGCTCTTATACCAGTATCAAGAGAAAGTAAAGCCATGAACAGAGAAGCCAATGTTCTTGACCTATCAAACTCCTAAAAGTACCCACAAAGATCTGCCAGCCTCCCAAAAACTCGATCTACTACTTATCCCCCCTCAAATTTAATCCCTTTACCAATCCAGTAGTACTAATATTCAGAAGAATTTTTCAACGCTAATTTTTAGGGGAGGTTTAGTTTTACTTACTACTCAATAATAATATAAAATAATGTAGAAAATACTATTATTCTGTATTATTTTTCACTGTAATATGTAGATATCTGAACTAATTATGGCTTTGGTAGGGTAACCCAGGAACCTAATTATTTTAATTTTACATATTTACAAACTTTCATAGGAGAACTGTTTTCCTAAGTTCCAAAACCACTGATGAACTTTTAGAACACAGTCTGTTTACAGGCTATATAATTTGTGGGAAAAATAAACTGTAGAATCTGGAGGGAAAATAAACTTAAAATATTACAGTTTAACTAAACTAGAAATGAGATAGAATCTCCTTAACTATGAAAAATAAAATAATCAGGTATAGCAAGAGTTCTGTCAAATCCACTTCTGCAAGGTATACTACACGCCTTCAAATAGCAATTGATTTTTAGTTTATAACTACATGAGTAATGATGCTATGTTTACAGTTAATAAGGACTATAACTAAGAAAAAAAATAACACTGTCCCAACTGATTTTAATTATATGAAATCAAATCCACATAAAAAGATCAGTTTTTATATTTGTCCCTTTCTTCCTTCCTCTAATACTTGACTTAATAACCCCAAACTCTTCCCACAAAAACGGACTTTAGAGAACCTAACGATGCCATTCAAATAAGGCAAGTCACAGGTCCATCTCTCCATGGAGAAAGAGTACTGACAGATCAACTGGGCCAAATCACAAAGCAGAGTCTACTTTGCATTTCTCCCCACAAAGCTCTGCTATAAGAGAGGCTAACTGGGCTCTGTTAAATAAAGACCCCCTGGAATGATATAGCCCTACACTCACAGTGGCACTATAATAAGACTTGGCTCCAACTGCCACTGCCTAAGAAGTATGGTTGATCCTCTTGCTAATGGTCACAGAAGATCATGCTGGGATACCCGCAGGCCAGAATAGAGTAATTCCCACACTGCCAACTCATAACTTATAATATAAGAAGCCTAAGAGGTAGGGAATACTTAAAGGTAGGGAATACTTTCTCTTGGAAAAGAACTCTAATCCTTGGGATATACCTACTTTCCGAACCCTGCCTTTTCAGACAGTCTTTGTCACCTCCTACTGTGACTTACTTGATCCAGTAATAAACCAGGACAGGACTAGCATAGGTCTGCTAATAGTAACAGCTGGCTGATTTCCTTTTTAGACCACACCTCCACAATCTGCAGAAGCATTGGAATACATAGACTAACGGGTCAGTGGAAACGCTGAGTTCCACTTACAGTGAAAGTAAGAGAGTGAGAAATGCAATTCTATACTTCAAGTACTTATATTTTGATAAATTATCTGTGTATGGCTTTATAAAATATTAATTCTCAAATGTGTTTATGCTATGTACATCCTTTCTATTTTGTAAATATTTCTCTCTTATTAATGGCACACAGTAGACTAACTGATAGAAAGTTTCAAAAATCTTGAGAACAGAAAAAGAAAGAAGATACAGCAGAATTTTTGGTTCAAATACATTGTCACTGACTAATCATAGCCTCAATAAGCATTAACTGTGTATTAAACAGGTACTATGCTAAGAACTGTGGTCCCCAAAAATGAGTAAGATAACAAGGCCCCTTCCTTCATGGAGCTTTCTAAAGATTATTTATTTATTTATTTACTTATTTATTAATGAAATTCTGGACTCAGTATTTATTCAAAATACGGGTTCAGTATTTCCCATAACATAAAAGAGTCAGGTACTTTACTAATACCTCATTTAATCTTAATCCTGTGAGGTACATGAAACTACTTTAACCTCACAGATGAGAAAACTGAGGCTCCAGGAAGTTAAGGGACTTACTGGACATCATAAACTATTAAGAGGAGCTACATTAAAACAGCTTTTCTAACTCCAAGTGATGAGTCTATTACAAATATAGCAATCTGCTTCTAAGAAAAGGCCAAATAGGAAAAGGTACCACTGGATACCCAGATTATGAAATTAACTTTAGAAATAAAATTCCAAAAATCTTTAAAAAAAATCCTAGTGTAAATATATGCACATAATAGATCAAGACTGTACTTAAGACTTTTCTGAGTTAATTCCCTCCAAGACTCTATCCAATACAGTCCCCCAGTTTGTGTACATTAATGCTTCACAGAGAAAATATATTGTTGTAAAAGTTAGTTATAAAATAAGTATCTGTAGAGCCATCATACTTTCTTACCAGTTTCCATTATAAAAAAGTGAAACTATGTATACACAAAAGAGCTCAACAGCAGATAAAGCTTAAAGCTTCAGAGATCTGATTTGGTAAATAATTCTGTGCTATAATCTTATAGATCAACAAGGTCAAAAGAAGGTCTTAACTATTACTCTTAAAATGTCACTTTAAATCTTAAGAAGAAATATACTTCTCCTATCTTTGAGACCCCTATACACACAACCCACAGTCACATATCTTTGTCTCAGGTACCTGCATTATCCAAAAATGAGCAAATAAACATTAAGGCAGAAAAGAACAAATGTTCCAAACAATCTAGGTACCATGAAAAATACAGAAGAAATGATGGACCTCAGAGGCCAGTAACAGCAGGTGAACCTTGCCAGTTTCATTAACCCGCCCATCAAAGCAGGGGAAGCAACACCTCCCTGCAGTAAACTGTGTCCCAAGTAGATAACAGAACCCATAATTTACAAATGTCCTTAGAAAACTGTAATGTTTGATTCCAAATTCTTTTAAAAAGGGGAATATTTTAATTAGGTCATTCTACTTCTTGGGTGGGTTAAATATTCCAGATAATCTAGCCAACAACATAAATGTACTCCAGAAATTAACCTGGCACTGATGTCTTAAGTTTTCCTTTAACAATAAATTTTCCACATTCATATTTCCAAGAGAGTGTAATTTACACTTATGACATACACTTATGTCAATACACACACACACGTCTAATTAACCATTACTTTTCTAATTTTTCAAATTACATTTTCAATTATGAATAGTGTTGCTTCATTAAGAGTTAATACACACAATTAATATCCTCCTCTTCTCTTCTCTAAAAAATTCCACCTCCTACTGGGTTGAGCACTTGAATATATCCATCCAAGTACTTATTTCTTCCTAGGCTAGACAGTGAAAAATCAACTATAAATAGCAAACTCCTTGCTTTCATGGACCTAGAGCCTAGTGAGAAAAGCAAAGATTATTTATACAAATAACTGTCCAATTATATAATAACTCAGATAAGGGTATATGAAAGAGAACTTACAGGATGCAATAAAGCCCATAATGGTGGATCTAGAACTCAGTTAGGGTTGGATCACCTAAAGAAAGCGATACACTTTTGGTTGAAAAGGGGAGGGGAGCAGTGGAATGGGAAAAGGCACGTTAAAAAAAAGACACTGAAGGAGCTCAGGAAAACACAAACATTAAAAAAGATTAGTCACAAAAGACAATATACTGTATGATCCTGTTTATATGAAATGTCCAGAATAAGCAAATCTATGGAGGCATAAGGTACATTAGTGGCTGCCTAGGGCTGGGAGGGAGGTGGGGAGGAGATAGGAAATGACTGGTAATAGGTCAGAGATTTCTTTGGTGGATGAGGAAAATATCCTAAAATTAGTCAATCACCTAAGACTATGGTGAGAGTTGCTTAACCCTGAAAATACACTAGAAATAACTGAGTTGTATAATTGAAATGAGTGAACTTTATGACATGAAAATACATACTCCCTAAAAGTAGGGTCCTATGAAGCCCAAAGCCTTATGGTTAAAAGTCACAGTGAGAAAAAAAGAACAGAGAGAGGGATTGAAGAGGCCCAGGAGCTGTATTATTATGCAGTTTCATAGTAGTTTTGTAGACCACTTTAAGATCAACAGACTTCTGATCTGACACCTCAGTATACATTCACTATAACTAAAAACAGATCCACTTACTTGAAGAACAGATGTACCATCTCATCCACATTTGCTTTACAGCAAAATCAGATAAATAATTTGACTCTTGCAGCAATCAGATTTTTTTTCCTCTTTTTTGGCCACACCTGCAGCACAGTAAGTTTCCAGGGATTGAATCCGAGCCGAAGCTGCCGCCACAGTTGCAGCAATTCTGGATCCTGAACCCACCGCACTGGGCCACGTATCAACCCCAGGCTGCCGCAGAGACAACACCAGATCTTTAACCCAATGCACCACTGCAGGAACTCCCTGCTAGATATTTTAAACGAAACTGGTATTACTGAGAAATGCTTTTTAATTAAGCAGATTATTTATAAAATTAGACCCATCTTTGTATATTTAGAAAAACAATGACCAGTAATGAAAATAAAACACCTGTGTTATTCTAATTAAAATTTTTATCATCTAGGTTGAGAAAGTGAAATGAATTGGTAATACTACTGTTTCTCCTTCAGGGAAAAAATTATTTTCTTAATTATCAAAAAGACCATCTGTAACTAAACAATAAGAGAAATAAACTACATAAGAGGGGAGGCCAAGGAACAATACAGAAAATATTAAGGTCCCAAGCAGTAAGTCATGGCTCCTAACGCTGCTCATACTTCTTTTTTTTTTGTCTTTTTGCCTTATCTAGGGTCGCACCCGCAGCATATAGAGGTTCCCAGGCTAGGGGTCTAACAGGAGCTGTAGCCGCCGGCCTTCGCAACAGCCACAGCAACGCGGGATCCGAGCCGCGTCTGCGACCTACACCACAGCTCACGGCAACGCCGGATCCTTAACCCACTGAGCAAGGCCAGGGATCGAACCCGCAACCTAATGGTTCCTAGTCAGACTCGTTAACCACTGAGCCACGATGGGAACTCCCTGCTCATACTTCTAAAAGCAATTCTGAAGAAAAAATGGTAAGAAGACAACATACTGAGAATTCACTATGATTGTCTTCAATGCCATAAAAAGTGTAACATGAAAATGCCACAGGCAGCTACAGAGTAGGAGTGGCAAGAGAGGGTCTAGGAAATCTGCAGCCAATGTTTTTCACCCTACACATTATCTATGAACCTCAGCAAAGGCAGAAAGGCCAGTGTTTTGCAGGTTATTGCACTAAATTGAGAGAAAAAAACAGAAGCCCACGAAAGGACAATGTACCCATGGCTTAGTGGTGGAAAAGATGTTCAGAAAGGACTACACTAGCTAGAAGACTTCTGTTTACTTGCTATACTCCTCAGGCTACAGAAGTGTCACTTAAAAATAACAGCCACTGGGAGTTCCCTTCGTGGCTCAGTGGTTAATGAATCCGACCAAGAACCATGAGGTTGCAGGTTCAATCCCTGGCCTTGCTCAGTGGGTTAAGGATCCGGCGTTGCCGTGAGCTGTGGTGTAGGTCGCAGACGCGGCTCGGATCCCGCGTTGCTGTGGCTGTTGCGAAGGCCGGCGGCTACAGCTCCTGTTAGACCCCTAGCCTGGGAACCTCCATATGCCGCGGTGCGGCTCCATATAAAGGCAAAAAGACAAAAAAAAAAAAAAAAAGCCACATTCTCAGAAGACAAAGATAACCAAAATAAGGTGAAAAAGAGAATTCACTAACAGACATCATATCAAAACAAAAGATCTAGAAAGAGCCGCCCAATTTATCCATAAGAAAGCTGAAAAAACTGACACAAACACACTATAGGAAAAACATGCAAAAGCCAAATCGAGAACTTCTCTGGAAGACAGGGAAAAATTCCTTCCAATAGTGAGAGCTTCAGAATATAAATAAAGTAGGAACCCCCCAAAGCTAAGATCATAAAACGGCAGATAAAAAACTAAAATTAGTTTGGTCCTTGTATTAGTTTCCTGTGGCTAGAGTAACGAAATACCACAAACTGGTATGTTTAAAAGAACAGAAATTATTCTCTCACAGTCCTAGAGACCAGAAGTCTGAAATTAGAATGTCAGCAAGGCTACGCTCCCTCCATAGGCTGTAGGAGAGAATCCATTCCTTGCCACTTCTGGCTTTGGGTAGCTGTCCATACCACTTAACTGCGGCTTAAATGGGCATGGGATTCCAATCTCTGTCTCCATAGTCACATAGCTTCCTCCTCTGTGCGTCTGTTCTCTTGTGTATCTCAAAAGAACATCTGTCATTTGGATTTAGATCACTCCAGCATCATCTAGGATGTTTTTCATTTCAAGATCCTTAATTTACCTGCAATCTGCAAAAAAACCCTTTTTCCAAATAAGGTAACATTCACAGGTTTCTAGAATTTGACACGGATACCTTTTGGGGGTTCATTTTTCAGCCTACCACAGTTCTCAATTTGTTCCTTAACTCAGCAAAACAACCGTAGATCTCACAAACTAGAAACAGCAAAGAATGGAAGAGAGTTGGTGAAAAATTAATGCAGGGAGAAAGGAAATCACAGTAAGGCAGAGGGAATTAATGAAGAAATTAAAGTAATTCTGGAGGAATAATCCAGAATTATTAAATGTGAAATAATTGTGAAAAACAAAAATGTGAAATACAAAAATGTGAAAAACAAAATAATAAATGTGAAAAACAAAAATGACAATTTTGTTCCAAGAATGGATTCCAACACATGAATAGAAGTATTCAAAGATACAAATTTCCTTGAAATTGAGCAAATTCTATCTTGCACCCCAAAAAGTTACAGTGTATATATACCACAAAGAACTGACTCAGAGTGACTGAAGTATCCTGGTTAAACTAAAGAATAAAAAAAGAATCTTATCAGGAGTTCCCATCGTGGCTCAGGGGTTAATGAACCTGACTACTGTCCATGAGGATACAGGTTTGGTCCCTGGCCTTGCTCAGTGGCTTAAGGATCTAACGTTGCCGTGAGCTGTGGCGTAGGTCGCAGATGTGTCTCAGATTGCTGTGGCTGTGGCACAGGCTGGCAGCTACAGCTCTGATTTGACCCCTAGCCTGGGAACTTCCATATGCCTCGGGTACGGCCCTAAAAAGACAAAAGACAAAAAAAAAAAAAAAAATCTGGCATCCAAATAGAAGGAGAATCAGTCACCTACAAGAGTTCAGGGACCAGGAGATGTCTGTGGAAAAGCCAACAGACTAGTTATGAAAAAACAAACCAAGCTTTTTTGTATAATATCACTGTTTGGCTTATGACTTTGCAAAGTCAAGGAACCTCCTTTTGAGACCTCAATTTCCCTATCTGTAAACTGAAATAAGTAAACAAATATGAGCTTTTAAACTCTTTTCAGCTCTGAAAGTATACGATTTCATGGTAAACAGATGAAAAGGATAAATTTCAAACACTAGGTTTTATAGCATAATTCTCACCTTCCAGTTTTTATTCAGTTACAGGCTGGGAAAAAAAGAACAAACTTACCTCAGTCACTCCTCCCACTCCCAAAAATACCAGCAAATTAGCAATATTAAAAAATAAAAAGTAAACACTCAAGCTTAACAAGGATACAATAAAACTAGGAATCCTCCAACACAATTAGCTCTTACTGAATTTGAGAATGGTTTTATCAGTTTACACTCTTACTCTCAAGTGTTTGAGAATTAGTATCTTTAAACTGTTAAAATGCCTTAAAATTGTCCCCAAATATCAAGTGAGAATGTTAGGAAAAAGAAAAAAAAAAAGATCACTGGATAAGAGCACAAGACTACTTGATGGGGCAGTGAGAAGGTATCAACTGGAGAAGCAGTGAGAAGGTATCTACTGGAGAACGATAAGGTGTGGAAGAGAAGTGAAGGTTTATATATCATCACCACTAGTAGTTCTCAACATTTGAGCCAAAGAGACCCTTTAAGAATCTGTTATTGCAAAGGGGGTCTCCAAATTCATATACAAACCAACCATGGTTGAAAATGAGAGATAAATAATGTCATAACCACAAATATTTATACACATATATATTGATTCTTAAATATGAAATCCTATTTTAATTAAGCATATTTTTCCTTATAAGCACCAACAACGACAAAGAACAACAAGGCCTTACCCTCTGACCCAGTGTTTCCCTTTCTAGGAATATGGTGGGAAAAAGTAATCATAAACTGACAAAAAAAGGCTGATTTATGTAGACATTCATATTCACATTGAAGCAACACAACTACCACTAAATTGGAACCAATCGAGATGCTCCAAAATAAGAGAATCACTAAGTATATATGATAAGGCTCATAGTGAACAGAATACTACCAGACACTAAAATTGATCTTCAAAAATATTTATATTATTTATAAGAAAATGTTTGGCAAAAGATTACAAATGCATACTGTACATATTACATATTGAGTAATTCCAATTTTTCCAATTTTGAAAAAAAATGTTATATAAACACATCAAAAAGTAAACAATTTTTCTCTGAATAGTGAGAATATAGACAAATTTTTATTTTCTTTTTTGGACCTCTGTAAATTTTAAGGTCTCTACTATTAAGCAAGTAAATTTTTAAAGGTGAATTTTCTTAAAGTTTGCAAAAGATATTCTTTTCACAGAAGTATTACTGTTATAATCTAACATATTATCTAAGTATAATAAAAGGAACTTCTGGAGTTCCCATCATGGCACAGCGGTTAACGAATCCAACTAGGAACCATGAGGTTGCGGGTTCAATCCCTGGCCTTGCTCAGTGGGTTAATGATCCAGCGTTGCTGTGAGCTGTGGTGTAGGTCACAGACGTGGGTCAGATCCTGCGTTGCTGTGGCTGCGGCGTAGGCTGGCGGCTACAGCTCTTGTTAGACCCCTAGCCTAGGAAACTTCACATGCCGCAGATGCAGCCCTAAAACAACAAAAGGCAAAAATAATAATAATAATTATTATAATTAAAAAAACAGGAAATTCTAAAAATAAAAATGAACAAATGTCTACTTTTTGAATGATTTGTCTATAGTTCTAAAACTGAGTATAATCAACCAGCATTATGAACAGATGGATTGAGTGTCTCATTCATAGTTAATATTTCCTTTTTCTTTTTTCTTTTTCTTTTTAGGGCTTCACCCACGGCATACGGAGGTTTGCAGGCTAGGGGTTGAATAGAAGCTACAGCTGCCGGCCTACACCACAGCCACAGCAACACGGGATCTGAGCAGCATCTGTAACCTAAATCACAGCTCACAGCAACACGGGATCTGAGCAGCATCTGTAACCTAAATCACAGCTCACAGCAACGCTGAATCCTTAACTCACTGACCTAGGCCAGGGATCAAACCTGTGTCCTCATGGATGCTAGTCAGATTCATTTCCGCTAAGCTGCAACGGGAACTCCCAGACAATATTTCTTTTTCAGTTAAGCATTGATTCTTTTATTCAATACAGAACATAAGAAAATAAGCTGGATAAATCATAACTTATTATGAGGTATATTTAAAAGATTTCCTGGAGTTCCCTGGCAGTTCAGTGGGTTAAGGATCAGGCATCGCAGTGTATGCAGGCTTGATCCCTGGCCTGAGATTCTGCATGCCATGGGAGCAGCCAAAAATAAAAATAAAAAAGATTTCCTAACTAGTGTTACCTGTACTATCTGTATTCAGATTCAATTTTTATTAACCACTCTGTGACTGTTCATTTAAGTCATAAAACAATCTATAACATATTATTACTATTTAACAGATAAAGGAATTCAACAGGTCAGCCCAGAGCCTTGCCATATCACAACTAGAACCTACTAAAGCCAATTTACCTCACAAAAACCTATTTCTCTCCCAACAAACTATTTAAATCAAAAATCAGTGAATGAATGGGAATCAGAATACGCCACTAAGGCCATAAATCCCTCCAGCCCACAAGAAACTTAAAGGACTAAATCTATCACACCTTACCCTTGTTTACCAAAGTCTCCACCAGAAATGCAAGCCTCTCTCATTTGCTATTAACACCCCCCCCCCATTCACTCAATATATCTTGATCATCCTTTCTCAACCCTTACCTCTTTCCACAATGTCCTTTGAATTCTTACTCTGATCAGCAAATTCCACCTTCTGGCCTTAAGGAAAACATAACTCACCCAAGGACACTACTTTCTTAAATCCCACAGAGGCTGAGATTAGTCAATTCCTCTACACATCTCAAAATAATGTCCTCCTTGTTCACTATCATTTCAGGACCTGTGGTCATCCAAAACAAACAAAGAAAGAAAGTCCTGCTTATTATTGAGGCACTCCTGTCTATTCTGATTCCTCTTCTACAAACTTCTAAATGCTATAGTTTTCTGGGCTTGGGACTAGACCTCCTTTCCCTTCTGCCTCTTTATGCTCCCCAACTTTATCCTACACATTCCCAGAACTTTTATACATGGTATTTAAATTATCATCACTTGAGAGTTGTCAGTTCTCAAATTTATTTCTGTAACTCAGACCACTCTTTCAATCTTTAGAGACCTCTTTATTCCACCTCCCATTTTAGCATTACACTTGTCTAGCTCACACCTCTGATTAAAATACCTGAAAGAGTTCAATATACTCTGTAAAAATGCAAAGTCTGGTTTGATTCTCATCTCATGCTAGTCTTCCCCTTGCTCACTATAATTCAGTCACACTAGGTGTCTTTCAATTTACTGGATACACAAAGCTTTTTGCCTCCACAGGACTCTTTTACATGATACATCCCTGTGCCCAGAATGTACTTTTTCTTTTGCCCATTAACTGACTCATTTTATCCTTTAGGTCTCAGCTCAAATATCACTTCCTCAGAAAAGCCTACTATGATCATTCCAACAAAGTAATTTTCCTCTGTTAACCTCTCACTGTAACCAGTTCTCTTCCTTCAAAGCATTTATCTACCATAATTTATAAGTGAGAACACAAATAATGTCCTGAACATATTAAGTATTCAAACTTTATCTTTCACATGAATCAAAAATCAGTGAAAGAATGGGGTTACCCATAACCACAGCTAACACAGAGAAAAGCAGGATCTGCCCAATATAAATCCAGTGTTCAATAAACAATAACAACCCTACAACTCCCCATCTCAAACTTAATGTAACTTTAACACTTAGCTACATTTAATAATTTACTGTAAAAAAAAAAAAAGGTAAAGTTTCAAGACATCTTAGCATATAAAAATCACAAGGCCCAGAGTGCTCAGAAATGTAATGGGAGGTCTGAATTTCTGAAAAAGTGATAAAGTAATTTTATTTCAACACTTCTCAAAGTATTTGTAAAACACTTTATCTGAATAAACAAGAGACAATAACTAATTCAGCAGAGTTCTAAATTTTCACTAATAGAACTGTTCCAGAAAAAACAGTAATTTATGTTCTTAATCCAGCCCACAAAAACCTATTAAACTCTGGTTAAATAAGCCTTAGTACTACTAGTACCAAGTTCTGAGTAGTACCAAGAAGCAGGCCCCTATAGAGAAAGAAGGATGAGGATAAAAGAATACTGTTGGAGCTCATTTGAGTCCCTGGGCAGCCTGGCTTGTTTTTTGACTCTGCTACGTCCCAAGCTTCTTTTCCCCATGCCCTGATGCATGCATTCAACAGGGGACAGAGAATACTTGACAAGCACAGTGTCGGGCATATTTCACTTACTTCCACCAACTCCACAACACACATCATCCTTTGTTTCACAGAGAATGCTTAACTCTAAGCCTGTACTCTTTCCAATACTTCTTAAGCAACCTATTCTAATTAAGTAATTATGTAATTATCTGTTTAACGTATGGTCCACAAGAAAATAAGACATTTCATCGCACTTTTCATAAACAGAAAGAGCTCAAAATTTCTTGGGTGGGTGACTGAATCAATAAAGAATAAGCAAAATCAACTAAAGTTTCACCTCTTCTGTGACCTGTTCTAACCATTCTAAATTACTACGATTATTACTCCTCTGGAGTCACACTGACTCTACCTGTGCATCCTAAAGAATAGTCACCAACTACATGAGGCTACTGAACACCTGAAAGTGCTCAGTCTGAACTGAGACATGCTATTAATACCTATCAGATTTTGGAAATTTAGTATAAAAAATTGAACATAAAAAATCGCAGTAACTTTTATGTCTATTCCATGTTAAAGTTTTAATATTTTTATATACTGGGTTAAATAAAATATTACTAAAATTAATTCAATCCATTTCATTTTTAAGGTGACCATTAGAATTTTTAATCACATGTGCCTTACAATATATTTTTACTAAGTCACCCTGATCTATAACTTATGTAATTTGTTTTATAGCATCTCATGTTAAATATTCATACATGATGTTTCCCTATAATGAAGTGTCCCTAGCCATATAAAATGACAATATGAATTGGAGTGAACTTTAAAAAAACAGCTTAAGGTAAAATTTACTCAAAGTGTACAGCTCAGTGACTTTTAGCATATTCACAGGCTTGTGCATCCATCATCACAATCAATTTCAGAACATTTTCATTATACCGAAAAGAAACTCTACACCCCTTAGCTGTCACCCCCCATTCCTCCATTCTTACTAGCCCTAGGGAAATATTAATCTACCTTCTATCTCTACAGATTTGCCTATTCTAGACATTTCATACAAATGTAATTATGTGGTCTTTTGTGATTGGCTTCTTTCTCTTAGAATAAAGTTTTCCAGGTTCACCCACATTGCGGTACTTTGATTTCTTTACATATAATTTTTTTAATTACTGCATAATACTCCCTTGTATGGCTGTCTCCCATTTTGTTTCTCATCAGTTGATAAACATTTGAGTGTTTCTTTTTGGCTATTATGAATAATGAGCCATGAACATTCATGTACATGAACATATGTGTATATATCTAGGACTGGGATTGCTGGAGCTTACAGTAACTCTATGTGTGGCCATTAAAGGAATTACCAGATATTTTTCCAAAGTGGCTGCACTTTTTGACATCCCCACCTACAGCATATGAGGGTTCCAATTTATCCACATCCTCACAAACACTTGATATTAACTGAATTCTTTATTCTAGACATCCTAATGGAGGTGAAGTAGTTGTTGTAGTTTTTATTTAGATTTCCCTGATGGCTAATGATGATGAGCACTTTTTCATATGTTTATGAACCATATACCTAGGTTCTCTGTAGAAATACCTATGCCAATTTGGGTTCCTAATCTTCCTTATTATTGAGTTATAAGAGTTCTTCATACATTCTAGATGCAAGTCCCTTAACAAATAAAGGATTTGCAATTATTTTCTTCCTTTCTATAGACCACCTTTTCTCTTTCTTGGTGTTTTGAAGCATAAATGTTTTATTTTTTTTAATTTTTAATTAATTTATTTTTCCTTTTGTTACTTGTATTCTTGATATCACATCTAAGAAGACAATGCCTAATTTAAGGTCACAAAAATTTACCCTGTATTGTTATTCTAAGAATTTTATAGTTTTAGCTCTTGCATGTAGGTCTTTAATCTATTTTGAGACAATTTTTATATATAGTGTGAGGTAGGAATTCAACTTTACTCTTTTTGAATGCAGTTATTGAGTTCTCTCAGACCTTTTTGCATGTAGTTATTGAGTTGTTTCACACCATTTGTGTGAAAGATTATTCTTTTCAAAACAAACTGACCATAATATATGAGTTTATTTCTAAACTCTCAAATCTATTCCATTGATCAATATTCCTATCCTTATGCCAGTACCACACTGTCTTGATTACTGTAGCTTTTTAGTAAGTTTTAAAATTGGGACGCGTAAGTCTTCCAACTTTGTTCTTTATCAAGTGTCTGTTTGGCTCTTCAAGGGCTATTACAGATTGAATTGGGTTCCCCAAAAAGGACACACAAAAGTTCCAACCCTGGAGTTCCCTTCATGACTCAGTGGTTAATGACCCCGACCAGTATCCATGAGGATGTATGCAGGTTTGATCCCTGGCCTTGCTCAGTGGGTTAAGGATCTGGCGTTGCCATGAGCTGTGGCGTAAGTCACAGACTCCGCTCGGATCCTGCGTTGCTGTGGCTATGGCATAGGCTGGCAGCCGTAGCTCCGATTCAACCCCTAAGCCTGGGAACTTTCATATGCCACAGGTATGGCCCTAAAAAAGCAAAATATAAAAAAATTTAAAAAAGAAGTTCCAACCCAAGTACCTCAGAATGTGACTTCTGTTTGGAAAGAGGGTCTTTGCCAAAGTAATCAAGTTACAGTGAGGTAATTCTAGTGGCCCCTAATCCAACATGACTGTGTCTTTATAAAAAAGGGAATTTTGGAAACAAACACATAGAAGCAGGTAACATGAAAACGCACATGGAAATGACATTCAGGTGAAGACAGTGATGCATCTACAAGCCAAGAAACACAGAGTACTGTCAGCAAACACCAGAAACTAGAAGAGATAAGGGAGGATTCGTCCCTAGATCTGTCAGAGAGAGCATGACCCAGCAAACCTCTTGACTTTGGACTTATACCTTCTGGAATTGTGAAACAACAAATTTCTGTTTCTTTAAGCTGCCTAGTTTTGGGTACTGTGTTATGGAAGCCCTAGGAAACTAACACAAAATTCCTTGTATTTCCATATGAATTTTAGGAACAGCTCGATTTCTACAAAAGGCACTTTTGATAGAGATTGTATTAAATCTGCAAATCAACAGGAGGACTCCCATCTAGACAACATAACTCTCCTGATCCATGAACATGGAACATCTTTCCATTTATTTACGTCTTAATTTCTTTCAATAATGTTTTGTCATTTCCAAAAAACTGTACTTTTGTTAAATATATTAAACAATGTATTGAATTTATTGTTAAATTTGTATTTTATTTCTCTTAATGCTACTGTAAATGGAACTGTTTTCTTAATTTCATTTTCAGTTTGCTCATTTCTACTACACAGAAATACAACTTACTTTTTATAAACTGTAATAGTGAATTAGTGAATTTCTTGGACTTTGTATACACATCTGCAAATAGAGTTTTACTTCTTCCTTACCAATACAGATGCCTTTGAATTCTTTTTCTTGCCAAACTACCCTGGCTAGACCCTCCAATATAAAGTTGAAGAGAAGGTGCAGGAGCGGACATCCTTATCTTGGTCCTGATTTCAGGAGAAAGCATTCAGCCTTTCACCATTAAGTATGACATTTAGCTTATGGTTTTTTTCATACATATTCTTTACCAGGTTGGGGAAGTTCCTTCCTATTCCTCATTTGTTGAATATTTGTATCATGAATAAAATGTACCTTTAAAAGTTTCTGTATTCCACACAAAACGTAGTTCACTGATACTACATGATGTGTTGAATGCCTGAAACTAGTAACAGGTACAACTTAAAAATATATGTATGTTGGAAAAATAAAAACAAGCTTATCCTAGTAATTCAGAAGTTACCCTCACTAAGAATATTTATGTTATTAAATTAATTTCAATCATTAATCTCATTATTTTATTTTGTGGGCTTTTATCTTTTAAAATATCCTCATAGAAACACCAATTATTCTAAGCGAGGGGTACCATGACATATTCAATTCCCAAATGACTCTGAGAATAAAGATTTAATTAAAATAGGGAGTTCCTGTCATGGCGCAACAGAAATGAATCCGACTAGGAACCATGAGGTTGTGGGTTCGATCCCTGGCCTCGCTCAGGAGGTCAGGGATCTGGTGTTGCTGTGAGCTGTGGTATAGGTCACAGACGTGGCTCAGATCTGGCACTGCTGTGGCTGTGGTGTAGGCTGGCAGCTGTAGTTCCAATTTGACCCCTAGCCTGGGAACTTCCATATGCCCAGGGTGTGGCCCTAAAAAAAGTAAAAAAAAAAATAGAAAGAAAGAACTACAAAAAAAAATTTAATTAAAATAACAAATCTATGCCATGTTTCAGTTTTAGGAAAGGGGCTGGTTACACAAAAATCAAAATAATTCTACATCTCAATAAAAGTTTCAGAATCACTGTTAAGACATATTTACAAGTTCCTTACCAGAGAAACTGAGTTAGCCTAAAAAATCAAAATTTTAATTGACAAAACATACTTTTTAGCTCGGTAGGATAGCAATTTCTATCAGTCCATTAAACAATTATCATTCCAATATCTTACTAGACATATACAAATGCTCAATACAGAAGTAAAGAAGTAACCATTATTCACTAGTTAGTTGCTAATATTAAAGCAAATAAAATATCTGCATAGTTTTTTACTCATGGAGTTGCCCTAAAGAATCCTTTTTTTTAAATCACTCTATCTTACCCAGCCCTAACTTTAAAAACATACAAACATTTCTTAAATTACATTGTAAATGGTCCCTTCATCAACTCTTTGGAAGAGAGAATCATGTAGTAAGATAAAGGGAAAGAATATTTTTAAAGTAATAGTTTATCCATAGCAATTAAGAAACACACTTTTCTACCTGAAGTTTTACAACACTGAAGAACTGAAGACACATTACCTTAAAACTTACACTCTTAAAACTCAAAAATAACCTGAAATAAACTATTCTTAACATAAAAGTAAGCAGATAGTGTTAACACACTGTATGCAAAGAAATGAAATATGCTTTTATAAACATGATAGCTCTTTCACCATCACCTTTCACATACAGATGTAAATCTTAAACTATTCAATATTTAATGAGGTTAGAAAACATTGAGCATGTAGAATGAAGAAATAAGCACTCGTTTTTTTACACTTTATACTCTTTAAATGATGATTTTACTAGGTTAGTCATTAAACTCCCTTATGTAAATCTGTTTCTGCCAGAAAGTCATCATCGATAACAATACAAACAATCAAACTGTATTGATTATTCTCGTTTAGAGTAATGCATTATTTCCCTAGAACACAGTGTAGGGGATAAAGTAACAGGTAAATCAAAAGCATATAAAACATTTGGAGGTTCTTTATTATTAATAATAACCTTCTGTAACTATAATACAGACAACAAACTATACCGCTTTATATTACAGTTTTCATTTAGCATAAAAATAGTTTTTATAAATGAGACTGAGACATAGTTAAGTAACTTGTACAAGGTCACAGCTAGTAAATTGCAAATTCAGAATCTAAATAAAAGAACTGACTTGTTCTAGAGCCCAAGCCCTTATTCAATATGCGACTACTTCCCTAACTTTTTTTTTTTTTTTGGGCTACAGCTGCAGCATATAAAAGTTTTCAGGCTAGGGGTCAAATCAGAGCCTCAGTCACCAGCCTACACCACAGCCACAGCAATGCTGGATCCAAGCCATATGTACAACCTACACTGCAGCTTCAGCAATGCCAGATCCTTAACTCACTAAGCAAGTCCAGGGATCGAAACCCCATCCTCATGGACACTATGTCAGGTTCTTAACCTGCTGAGTCACAATGGGAACTTCACTCCTTAACTATTTTTAAACTCTATGAGTCAAACTAATGATAATAATCTTAGGTTTCTTATTTCAATAATCACAACTCACACTTCAGCACAGCTCCACTGAAAAAGAATATCAAGGAGTTCCCTTCGTGGCTCAGCAGAAATGAATCTGACTAGTATACATGAGGACACAGGATTGACCCTGGTCTTGCTCAGTTGGCTAAGGATCTGACATTGCTGTGAGCTGCAGTGTAGGTCACAGGCACAGCTCATATCTGGCATGGCTGTGGCTGTGGCATAGGCCAGAGGCTATAGCTCCAATTCAACCCCCAGCCTGGGAACCTCCATATGCTGTGGGGGCAGTCCTTAAAAAAAAAAGGAAAGGAAAAAAACATCAAAAAGGCATGACTAGTTTTCAAAAAACTGTGCTAGGCCAACTGGACATCTACATGCAAAAGAAGAAGAATAGAAGCTGAGCTTACATATTTCACAAATGTTAACTAAAACAGATCACAGATCCAATGTAAAATGCAAAATGATAAAACTTCTAAAAGATAACAGGAGAAAATCTAGGTGGCCATGGGTTTGGTGATGACTTTTTAGATACAACACTAAAATTACATTCCATGAAAGAAAAATAAGTTGAGCTTCTGCTCTACAAAAGAGAATGAAAAGATAAACCACAAACTGGGAGAAAATATTTGCAAAACATATCTAACAATGGATTTGTATAAAAAATATATGAAGAGCTCTTAAAACTCTTAATTTAAAAGCTCCTAAAACTACCCAATTAAAAACAAGAAAAAGGGAGTTCCCATCATGGCTCAGTAGTTAACAAAACCGACTAGAAACCATACGGTTGCAGGATCCATCCCTGGCCTCACTCAGTGGATTAAGGATCCAGCATTGCCGTGAGCTGTGGTGTAGGTTGAAGATGCAGCTCGGATCCTGTGTTGCTGTGACTGTGGTGTAGGCTGGCAGCTACATCTCCAACTAGACCCCTAGCCTGGGAACCTCCATATGCCACAGGTGCAACCCTAGAAAAGGCAAAAAGACCAAAAAAAAAAAAAATTAGCCATACAGATGGCACATAAACATATGAAAAGTTGCTCAAAGTTATCTGTCATTAGGGAACTGCAAATTAAAACAAGCTTCTACTGCAAATCTAACTAGGATGGCTAAAATCCAAACCCTGGGACACACAGGGCATCCCCTTCTGAGGGCCACTTCTCCAAGGCTGAGAAATGTAACTAACCTACTACATACATAAAATACAAATAGAAATTTAAACAAATGAGATGGCAAAGAAATATGCACCAGATGAAAAACCTGAGAACATATAAGCTAAATGGCGATATCCAATCTACCACAGAAAGACTTCAGAGTAATGACAGTAAAGATGATCCAAGAACTCAGGAAAAGAATGGAGGCACAGAGAAAGAAGTTACAGGAAGTTTTTTGGTTTTTTGGGGGTTTTTTTTTTTGTCTTTTCAGTGCAGCATCTGCGGCACATGGAGGTTCCCAGGCTAGGGGTCAAATTGGAGCTACAGCTGCTGGCCTACACCACAGCCACAGCAAAGCCAGATCCGAGCTACGTCTGTGACCTACACCACAGCCACGGCAACGCCAGATCCGAGCTACATAAGTGACTTACACCACAACCACAGCAATGCAGATCTAAGCCACATCTGTGACCTACACCACAGCTCACGGCAATGCTGGATCCTTAACTCACTGAGGAGGGCCAGGGATCAAACCCGCATTCTCACGGATACTGGCCAGGTTCATTTACCACTGAGCCACGATGGGAACTCCAGGAAGTTTTTAATAAAGAATTTTAAAATGTAAAAAACAACCAGAGTTTAAGAAAATGATAACTGAAATGAAAAATACACTATAATTAGTCAGACAAAAAATGAGGAAGAAGAATAAATGACTGAGCTGGAAGACAGAGTGGTAGACCTCACTGCCACGGAACAGAATACAGAAAAAAGAATGAAAAGAAATGAGGTTGGTTTAAAAGAACTCTGGGACAATGGCAAACACACCAACGTTTGCATTATAGGGGTCCTAGAAGGAGAAGAGGGAGATAAAGGGCCTGAAATAATATCTGAAGAGATAATAGCTGAAAACTTACCTAGTATGGGAAAGGAAACAGTCACCCAAGTCCAGGAAGCACAGAGTCCCATATAGGATTAACCCAAGGAGGAATATGTCAAGACACATGGTAAATTGACAAAAATAAAAGAAAAAAAAATATTAAAAGCAACACATAATATACATGGGCATTCTCATAAGACTTCCAGTTGATTTTTTAGCAGAAACTCTGCAGGTCAGAAGGGAGGGGCATGAAATAATTAAAGTGATAAAAGGAGAAAACCTAAACAAATACTCCACTCATCAAGGCTCTCTTTCAGATTTGAAGGAGAATCAAAAGCTTTACATACAAGCAAAAGCTACAGAATTCAATACCACCAAACAGTTTTACAACAAAGGTTAAAGGAACTTCTCTCAGAGGAGAGTAAAAGCAGCCAAAACTATAATCAAGAAAACGACAAAACAGGAAAAGCTCAAGGGTAAACATACAGTAAAGGTAGGAAATAAACCACACACAGATATGATATCAAAACCAGTATGCATGAGAAGAGAATACAAATGCAAGTCATTAAAAATGCTTTTGAAATTAACACATCGTCAACTTAAAACAAATCACGTAAATATACTGACTGCTATACCCAAAACCTCATGGTAACTGAAGACCAAAAATCCTTAACGGATATTTACACAAAAAAGAAAAAGGGATCCAAACACAATACTAAAGAAAGTCATCAAATAATAAGAAAAGAGAACAAGGTGTTAAGGGAGAAAAAAAACCTAAAAAAACAAATCCAAAACAATTACCAAAATGGCAGTAAGAACATATATATCAATAAGTACTTAAATGTAAATGGATTAAATGCTCCAACCAAAAAACAGACTGGCTGAATGGATGCAAAAAATGACCCATATATGTGCTGTCTACAAGAGATGCACTTCAGATCTAGAGATACACAGAGACAGAAAAAGAGGGAATGGAAAAGTGTATTTCATGCAAAAGGAAATCAAAAGGAAGCTGGAGTAGCAATACTCAAATCAGACAAAATAAACTTTAAAATAAACATTGCTACAAGAGACACAGAAGGACACTGAATAAGGGCCAAAAGATCAACCCAAGAAGATAGAACAATTATAAATATATGTGCACCCAACACAGGAGCATCTAAATATATAAACGACAAATGTTAACAGACATTAAAGGAGAAATTGACTCATTATAATAGTCAGGGACTTCAACACCCACTTACATCAATGGACAGATTATCTAGACAGAAAACCAACAGGGAAACACAGACTAAATGATGCACTAGGCCAGATGGACTTATCTGATATTTATATAGCATTCCATCTGAAAGCAGCAGAATACACATTCTTTTTAAGTGCAGATAGAACATTCTCCAGGATAGATCACATGCTGGGCCACAAAGCAAGCCTCCATAAATATCAAGCATCTTTTCTGACCACAATGCTATATGACTAGAAATCAACTACAAGAAAAAAAATGCACAAAACCCACAAACATGTGGAGGTTAAACAATATGCTACTAAACAAGCAATGGATCATTTAAGAAATCAAAGAGGAGGAGTTCCCGTCATGGCTTAGCAGAAACAAATCCGACTAGGAACCATGAGGTTGTGGGTTCCATCCCTGGCCTCGCTCTGTGGGTTGAGGATCCGGTGTTGCCATGAGCTGTGCTGTAGGTCACAGACGCAGCTTGGATCCCATGTTGCTATGGTGGCTGTGGTGTAGGCTGGCATCTGTAGCTCCGATTAGACCCCTATCCTGGGAACCTCTGCATGCCGCGGGTGCAGCCCTAAAACGACAAAAGGCAAAAAAAAAAAAAAGGAAAACAAAGAAAGAAAGAAAAAAATCCAAGAGGAAATCAAAAAATACCTAGAGACAAATGAAAATGAAAACACAACAATCCAAAACCTACTGGATGCAGATAGAGCAGTTTTAATAAGGAAGTTTATAGCACTACAAGCTTATTTTAGGAAACAAGAAAAATCTCAAACAACCTAACCTTATACCTAAGGTAACTAGAGAAAGAAGAACAAAACCCAAAGTTATTAGAAGAGGAATCATAAAGATCAGAGCAGAAAGAAAGGAAATAGAGACTTAAAAGGCAATAGTCAATGCAATCTTGAGAAAGAAAAATGGAGCTGGAGCTATCATCCTCCCTGACTATAAAGCTACAGTACTCAAAACAGTATGGTATTGGCACAGAAACAGAAATACAGATCAATGGAACAGGACAGAAAGCCCAGAAATAAACCCATGTTCCTATGGTCAATTAATCTATGATGAAGACAATAATAAACAATGGAGAAAAGACAGTTTCTTCAGTAAATGGTGCTGGGAAAACTACATGGCTACATGTAAAAGAATGAAATTAGAATATTCTCTAAATACCATAAACAAAAATAAGCTCAAAATGAATTAAAGACGTAAACCTAAGAACAGATATTCTAAAACTCCAAGAAGAAAACATAGGCAGAACACTCTGACATAAATCACAGCACTATCTTTTTGGATTCACCTCCTAGAGTACTGGAAATAAAAACAAACAAGTGGGACATTTCAAACTTAAAAGCCTTTGCACAGCAAAGGAAACCATCAACAAAACAAAAAGAAAACCTAGAGAATGGAAGGAAATATTTGCAAATGATGCAACTGACAAGGAATTAATCCCCAAAATATACATATAAACAGATCAGAAGCTCAATACAAAAAAAAAAAAAAAAAAAACTCACTCAAAAAATGGGCAATCCAAATAGACATTTCTCTGGAGTTCCTGTCGTGGCTCAGTGGTTAACGAATCCGACTAAGAATCAAATAGACATTTCTCCAAAGAAGACATACAGATGGCCAAAAGACACATGAAAAAATGCTCAATATCACTAATTATTAGAGAAATGTAAATCAAAACTACAATAAGATTATCACCTCACTCTGGGTGGAATGACCATTATCAAAAAGTCTACATATAAAAAATGCTAGAGAGAGCCTGGAGAAAAGGAACCCTCCTACACTATTGGTAGGAATGTAAACTGGTACAACCACTATGGAGAACAGTATGGAGGGTCCTTTAAAAAACTAAGAGTTATCATATGATCCAGCAATCCTACTCCTGGGCATATACCTGGAGAAAACTTTAATTCAAAAATAGGCATGGGAGTTCCGGTCATGGCTCAGTGGTTAATGAATTCAACTAGGAACCATGAGGTTGCAGGTTTGATCCCTGGCCTTGCTAAGTGGGCTAAGGATCTGGCATTGCCGTGAACTGTGGTGTAGGTTGCGGACACGGCTTGGATCCCGCGTTGCTGTGGCTGTGGCAAAGGCTGGCAGCTACAGCTCCTGTTAGACCCCTAGCCTGGGAACCTCCATATGCCGCAGGTGTGGCCTTAGATAAGGCAAAAAGACAAAAAAAAAGAAAAAAAATAGGCATGTATCCCACCCAATGTTCACTGCAGCACTATTTACAATACCCAAGACATGGAAGCAACCTAAATGTCCTCTGACAGATGAATGGATAAAGATGTGATATACACATACAGAACAGAATGTCACTGAACACATAAAAAGGAACAAAATAATGCCACCTGCAGCAACATGGATGGACCTAGACAATATCATACTACATGAAGTAAGCTAGACAAATATTATATCATATTGCTTACATGTGGAATCTAAAAAGAAAAAACACAATGATGAAAAAACAATACAAATAAACCTATTTACAAAACAGAAATAGACCTACAGATACAGAAAACAAACCTATGGTTACCAAAGGGGAAAGGAAGAGAGGGATAAATTAGGAAGTTAGGATTAAAATATACATACTACTATATACAAATCTATAACCAACACGGACCTACTGTAAAACACAGGGAACTACACTCGATATTTTGTAATAACATAAAGGGGAAAAGAAACTGAATCACTGTGCTATAGCTATACACCTGAACCTAACACAACACTGTAAATCAACTATACTTCAGAAAGAAAGAAAGAAGAAAAGAAAAGCAAGGCAATATATTAATAACAAGGGAAACTGGGTGTGGGATGAGGGAGTACAGGAGAATTCTCTGTACTTCCTATTTAATATTTCTATAAATCTGACACTGCTCCAAGAAATAATCTATTAATTTAAAAAAAGGAACAGGAGTTCCCATCGTGGCACAGTGGAAACAAATCTGACTAGGAACCATGAGGTTGTGGGTTTGATCCCTGGCCTTGCTCACTGGGTTAAGGATCTGGCGTTGCCATGAGCTGTAGTGCAGGTCGCAGACGCAGCCCAGATCCTGCATTGCTGTGGCTGTGGCACAGGGCAGGGGCTACAGCTCTGACTGGACCCCTAGCCTGTGAGCCTCCAAATGCAGTGGGTACGGACCTAAGAGGCCAAAAAAAAACAAAAAAAACAAAACAGAACAGCATTACAGCACAACAGTTCTAAGCCACTAGAGTGTTTATTAATTGGAAATTTTATTCATTATTAAAAATTTGAGGGGAAAGAGTGGTTTGAGTTTTCATTTTGCTTTATCTAATTACACATCTGGTCCCCACTTCAAACCTAACAAAAAAATAAAAGCCTTCAGGAGTAAGACCTTAATGTGTTTGTTTACAACACTCCCCAAGTGACTCTACCATCAACATGATGCAAAAGATCCAGGAACTTTTGCGTTAAATAAACTGGCTTGACTGTTGCTTTGTCCTGAATTACCACGTAATATAACTTTTTTGCACCTCAATTTCCTCAAATATAATATGAAAGGGTTAAACTTGACAGATAATGTAAATCAGAATACTAGGATAGTGGAGTTCCCCTCCTCCATGGCTCAGGGGAAATGAAGCTGATTAGCATCTCACGACTCAGGTTCGATCTGTGGTCTTACTCAGTGGGTTAAGGATCGGGTGTTGCCATCATGAGCTGTGGTGTAGGTCGCAGACACAGCTTGGATCCTGTGTTGCTATAGCTCCATTTTGACCCCTAGCCTGGGAAGCTCCATATGCCATGAGTGTGGCCCTAAAAAAAAAAAAAAGACAAAAAAAACAGAGAAAGAAATACCATATGATATCACTTATTTCTGGAATCTGATATATGGCACAAATGAAAATTTACACAGAGAAGAAAATCATGGACATGGAGAAAAGACTTCTGGTTGCCAAGGGGGAGGGAGTGGGGTGGACTGGGAATTTGGGGTTTACAGATGCAAACTATTGCCTTTGGAACAGATAAGCAATGAGATCCTGCTGTATAGCACTAGAAACTATATCTAGTCACTTATGATGGAGCATGATAATGTGAGAAAAAAGAATGTGTATATGTATGTGTGACTGGGTCACCTTGCTGTACAGTAGAAAATTGACAGAACACTGTAAACCATCTGTAACGGAAAAAAATGTAAAAAAAAAAGGGGGGGGGAGTTCCCATTATGGCTCAGTGGTTAACGAATCCAACTAGGAACCATGAGGTTGTGGGTTCGATCCCCGGCCTTGCTTAGTGGGTTAAGGATCCGGTGTTGCCTTGAGCTGTGGTGTAGGCTACAGACACGGCTAGGATCCCATGTAGCTGTGGCTGTGGTGCAGGCCGGCGGCTACAGCTCTGATTAAACACCTAGCCTGGGAACCTCCATATGTCGCGAGCGTGGCCCTAGAAAAGGTAAAAAGATCAAAAAAAAAGACTAGGATTACCTTCAGCTCAAAATTTTTGTTCCCCTCTACATGAATTTAAGTTTGAAATAAAACAATTTCTAAACAATATCCTCTTTTATTTACCTTAAACTTAATCAAGACAAAATTCATTATTTTAGCTAAAGTGATACATAAGACCTATAAACTACACCTAAATTGGCTTAGCTGATCAAATAAATTAATGCTTTTTCTATAACAATTTCCCCACCCCACCCTGCCCCCAAGAACAAGAGTATTTAGTCTTTTGCAACTGTCTGATGTATTCAAAAAGACCATCAAGAGTGTAAGTTAAGAATTCAAGATAACTAAGAAATCAAATACTATCAAGAAGGCAATCCAACAGATAAGAGTGCCATTATCTCTAACTGGTAGCAAATTTCCTGTATTTCGTAACATTCATGTGAGCAAAAACACAACTAAATGTAATGCCAGCATGCTTCAATTTCCTTGTTTTAAAATTGGTCCAAGTGTCATGCTCAATGTCAAAAGTCTCATCTTAGAAAAACTAAAATTTACCTCTACTCCCAGCACCTAGTACATTAAACAACACTTGTGTACTACAGAATATGTAGTGTACAGTCAAGTATTTTTCATTTCTTTTACAGTTATCAAATAATTGTTGAACATTTACTATCTATCAGGCACTATGCTGAGCAATGGAATAGAACAATGAGTGAAACCAAGTCACTGTCCTCATGAAGTTCACACTCTAGTAGGAAAGACAAACTAATATATACCAAGTGGTAATAACTGAAACTTTAAAAAATAAACAAAACTAAGGGGTAGGACATTCTAGAAGAGAGCGTTCTGGAATGATGATGCAAATGTTCTGTACTTCACCTGATCTGCATGGTAGTGTACTCACTGAACTGTACACTTAGGCTTTCAGTAATCTGCTATATATAAGTTGTATCGCCAAGTGTTTTTTTAAGCTTGCTAAAAAAAGCAACACCTAGAGGCCCAACTCCACCTCAGCTCCAATGATGATTTCCTCTTGACTACCACAATTATTAATACACGACAAGGTTTACGGACCATATGTCCTCAGAGATAAAACTACACCTTCTACAGCCACATGCATGAATCTGTTTCATTAAATGTATTTAATTTTTCAAGTGTAATGCACTTGCTTCTCCTGCCCCACAGTTCTTTGCTTAAAGCCAATCATTAAGTAAGCACTTACTGTATACACACAAGTTAAGCCCAAAGAAAACCAAACTCTTGCCTCAACTTCCAGTAACAGATAAAAACAGAATAGCATTAAAAAGGAATTATAGAATTGATCATGATAAATATAAAATGGGATATATGTCTTTTTTTCTTTCTCTTTTTTGGCTACACCTATGGCATAAGGAAGTTCCTAGACCAGGGATCGAATCTGAGCTGGAGATGCAATCTACGCCACAGCTGCAATGACCCTGCATCCTTAAGCCACTGTGCCAGGCAGGGGATCGAACATGCACCACCACAGAAACAAGCCAGACCATTAACCCACTGCACCACAGCACGAACTCCTATACATGTCTTTTTTAAAATAACTATTTTTTAACCATTTAATGATTCCTCCTTTTCCCACTGACCCCAAATCTCAGAGTTTTGTTTTAAAGAGGAAGACAACACAAGAACTGTGCATTCACATCATTCCATGATCCATAAAAAGAAAGTCCAAGAGCACCTAGTCTAGGGCCAGATAGGTGGGGTTAAATTTTGGCTCCAGCACATACTAGATGTATTATTTTAGCCAAGTTTACTTATATCACTTCCCTGTACCTCAGGCCTCTCATCTGTAAAATAAGGATAACAGAATCTACCTCATAAATTATAAATGAGTTAATTTATATATTGTGCTTAAGAACAGTCACTGGCACATAACAAGCGCTAGGCAGATGTCAATTCCTACTGGTAGGAATTTTTACCAAGGCCAGCACCTAGGTCCCACAAACAGGCTATTAATCTAGTAAAGAAAAAGTATAGACAGCTAACAGCTAATGGCAACAGTAACACATTTCATTTCTGTTCCATTTACACCCAGACTAAGTTGGTACTTTTAGAATGACTCTGTCCTATAATAATGCATCAATTTATCAGCACATTCCATCTAACTCATATCTTCACTACACAGATTATATGATGCCTAATTAATAGAACAAAATATTCAATTAAAACCAATTAAATTTCCCAGTACACAAGAGGAAAAAAAAGCCTACATATGACTAGGGGGGAAAATTAGCAATTAAAGTAAATAAAAGCCCCTTTTAATGGGTTTAGTCAGATAGCCTCTCTTTGATAACTGTCCATTCTCTCCAAAACGAATCTTTTGCTTCTTCACCTGCTCTAGATGACAATTCAAATCAAGAATTT
>PVHT021183693.1:58255088-58280184 GCA_004024745.2 Catagonus wagneri | reverse complement strand
GCCCTTGCTCAGTGGGTTAACGATCCGGCGTTGCCGTGAGCTGTGGTGTAGGTTGCAGACGCGGCTCGGATCCTGCGTTGCTGTGGCTGCGGCGCAGGCCAGTGGCCACAGCTCCGATTAGACCCCTAGCCTGGGAACCTCCACATGCCGCGGGTGCGACCCGCGGCCATAAAATGACAAAAGGCAAAAAAAAAAAAAAGAATTTAACCAATAACTGTACCTACTATGGATCTAACATTTCCCTAGATATAATCAGAGGAAGTAAAAGTTGTTTAGAACATAATTCTTGCCATGACAGACTAGTTAGGAAAAGTTTAGCACAAAAGCAATCAATTTATTCAGTCAACAAACTTCTTAAAAGAGCAGTGCAATCAATATCTGGCTCCAAGCCTGGTTGAGGATTGGTTTTAAAGTCTACCAGGGGAATATCATGAAATGGATAAAATTACACAATGGGTATGTTAAACATGATAAAAGCTGTAAAAGGTATAAAGGAAGCAAGAAGAAGAAATAATCTCGAATGTCAGATGGCTTCTTTAGGAAAATAACATCTGTGCTAGATTTTGAGATATATAAATTTACCAGAAAGAGAAAAGAGAATTCTTCAGATACACACCAGAGAAACTGAGATGCCTTCTGAAAGAAAATAAGCCAAAAGAGGTAGGCATGGATGTTATGCCATGATAAGGGTCCTAAACTTTATTCTACAAGGAATGAAGAGTAAATAAAAGATTAATGCAAAGGGATGTATGGTCAGACTTCTGAATATTTACCTAGGGTAGGAGAGAAAGGCAGACATGCTAGAGACAGAAAATCCAAAGGGAGGAAAGTCTTTTCTGCAAAGTGTCTGACAGTAAATATTATTGGCTTTGCAGGCCATGTGGTTGGTCTCTGTTACAACTATACAGTTCTGCCTCTGTAGCATAAAAATAACCACAGACAATGAATCCCTAAACTAATGAGAAAGGCTGCATTCCCATAAAACTTGATTCTACAAAAAACTGGCAGCACCTAGCCATATATGGTCTTTGGGCTGTAGTTTGTGAACCTTTATCTAAGGCAAAAAGAAAGAAGGTCCTAAACTCAAGCGAGGGCTATACAAATGAAAAGGAATAGATTCCAGAAATATTTAAGGGGTGGAGTGGACTTGAAGAATGACTAGGGGCAAAGAATTAGGTATGCATATAAGGAGGAAACAACTCTGATATATGAGAACAAACCCAGGGGTCTCCATAGATGGTGGTGCCATTTACCAAGATAGAGAATTGAAGGAAGAGTAATACTAAGGTTTCATTTTGTTTAAGGAAGGAGAAAGAATAAGGAAAGAAAATTATTTCAACTTTAACATGTTTGGTTTAAAGTAACTATGAAACATCCAGGTAGTAATTCCAGCAGGTCTAGAATTCTGATGAAATACGGGCTAGCAATCTAGATTTGGCCACAGAAATAGTTAAAATCTCCCAGGGAGAAAGCAGTAGGTAGAATAAGAACAAAGAGCTATGGTCAAAATATGAACATTAGGGGGAGGGCTCTCCCCCTCCCTTCCTGCAAAAAAAGCACCTTGCAGGAGACCCAGAGGGAACAATCTGAGAAATGGAAGAGGAGTTCCTGCAGAGTGGAGTGCTAAGATTAACTGTAGCAATTTTTAAACTATAGGCTAAGAATCTTTGTGAGGAGGAAGAAATTAGTGGGCCAAATACTGAAGAGGTCTCATAGGACTTAAGCAGAAAGAAACAAAAGAACAAAATAGATGCATAGTGGTTAAAAACAAATGACAGCTCAGAAAAGATAAATACATAGGGACAAAAAGCAGATTGGTTGTTGCCAGGAGTTTATAGGAGGATTGAGTAGGTGACCGCTAGTGGATACAGCTTTTTCTTTTAAGGTGATGAGATGTTTTGAAACTTGATAAGGTGGTGGCTGCATACTGTGAATACAAATTAATGTACACTTTATTTTTTGTTGTGTCAATTTCATCTCAATTTAAAAAAAAAAAGAATGATGGGGAGAAAGCCACTGGGCAAGCCAGAGAATAGAACACTGGGAAATAAGACTGACTAGACTATGAGAAACCAGATTATTAAAATCCTTCAAAGAAAGGAAGAAAAATTAAGCAGATTAAAATAGACATCAGAGGACAATTTTGGGCATCGCTTCCAGTTTTCTTAACTAAAATGGGACATAGCTCAACTGTTTAGAGAATCCAACTGTATTATTTGGGAAAACTGTAAATGTGAAAGAAATAAGATAAAAGCTATTACAGGTATAGCACCAATACTCAGTGGAGTGAATATGTGCTTCATCACTAATAAAGGTTTAAAAGAAAGTATATGATTGGGTGATTGAAAAAAGCACTATACTAGGAGTTCCCGTTGTGGCACAGTGGAAACAAATCTAACTAGCATCCATGAGGATGCAGGTTCGATCCCTGGCATCACTCAGTGAGTTAAGGATCTGGAGTTGTGGTGAACTGTGGTGGTGTAGGTTGCAGACACAGCTCGGATCTGGCATTGCTGTGGCTGAGGCGTAGGCCAGTGGCTACAACTCCAATTCGACCCCTATTTTGGGAACCTCCATATGCCACAAGTGCAGCCCTAAAAAAACAAAACAAACAAACAAAAAGGCACTATACTAGGAGTTCCTACCTTGGCAAAACAGGTTAAGGATCTGGCAGTTGTCTCTGAGACTACAAAGTTTCAATTCCCAGCAGATCCCTAGACAATCCCTGGCCCGAGAACTTCCATATGCTGCAGATAAGGTGAAAAGAAGGGAGGTGAGGGAATGGAATGGAAGGGGAGGGAATGGAAGGGAAGGAGAGAGGAGGGGAGGAGAGGGAAGAGAGAAAAGACAAGACTACTATACTAAATGTGAAATGTTGACTGCAAAAGTTTCCCCAGTTTTTCAGAACTCCCTATATTTACAGGCTCTGCAGTGCAACTTTGTAGTTTCTGCATCTCTTAAATCTGAACTGGACTGAATGCATGCTTTGACCAACAAAAGGCAGTAAAAATGACAGTTTGCCAGTTTTAAGCCTAGGCCTCAAGAACTCCTGCATGCTTCTGTATCTCTCTTGAAAATATGCTCTGTAATAAGCCAGGCTGCTAGATATCTAAAGACATGTGGCCCAATCACCCTGTTACCCCAGCTGACATGTGGCCAACCACCAGGCAGACATGAGTAAACATGTTAACCTTAGCGAACCTATTGGCTAAGCCATGAGAAATACGAAATACGAGCAAACGTGTATAAGATCTCTTGAGTCTGGTCCAGATCAGCAGAACTACTGAGATGATCCCAAGACTTATGGCCAACAACAAATGGTGGTTGTTTTTGGTCAAGTTTTCAGTGACTTGTTGTATGTCAATAGCTAACATATACTGGAGTTCCCGTCGTGTCTCAGTGGTTAACGAATCCGACTAGGAACCATGAGGTTGCAGGTTAGATCTCTGGCCTTGCTCAGTGGGTTAACGATCTGGCATTGCCGTGAGCTGTGGTGTAGGTTGCAGATGCGGCTCAGATCCCGCATTGCTGTGGCTGTGGCGAAGGCCGACAGCTACAGCTCCTGTTAGACCCCTAGCCTGGGAACTTCCACGTGCCGCAGGAGTGACCCTAGATACGGGGGCGGGGAGCTAACATATGTTAATGACAGTAGTGATGACAACTAAAAGCCATCAATCTGGTGTAAAAGTTAGATTTATGTCATCAAATACTCATTTATTCGGTGTGGTTTAGGGTTTATAGATATACAATCTAAATCTTGAGGAGAAAAATGAAAACCTACCTATTAAATTCCTACAATTACTCTGTAATTGGGAATCTGAAAAACCAGTGTACTAAGCCACCCACTACCCTTTTTTTCTAAAACTTCAGCAACTTAAATCCATTAAAAACTTAAATGCAATTTCTGATAACATGACATGTCTTTGGAAAACAACTACCACATAATAGCCACTGACTGTACTTACAGGGGAGATATTTATATGACTAACTGAAATTGGAGTTTTCAGGTTTTTTTTCCTTTTGTTTAAGTAAGGGAATTCTCCAGGAGTTTCTAAATTTTCAATTTTCCAGGTGTCACAACTGCAACTTTTACTTTTCAGAACTATATCATGAAACAACTCTTTACTACAAGACAATCAAGTCTTACAAGTCAAAAATACTAATAAACCTCATTAATTCAATCTTCCCATAAATGGGACAATAGTTTTCTCAACTGACAAGTATCTAACATTTTTCAACAGGGGACAGAGATCCTATCTCCCCTTCAGAAGAAAATCTAGCACTGCTTTAATGGTCAAGTCACTGACCTGTCACTGACCTATCACTGCCAATTGCCAAAAAGATCTCCCTATTGCCAAAAGGGTAATTCTGTATGCAAGGCAAGAACCAAGACACTCATGATTCACTTGGTATGACTGTAGACACAGAGAGACTTGCAAATAGAAAGTACTTTTTTTTTTTAAAGGCAATGAAAACTTTAATAATTTCTTAAATCATTCCTGAATTTAATATGGTTTTTTTACTAATCCAGGTATCAATAAAAGTAAAACCTGTTTTTATGGCATTTAAAACAAATGAAAATTCATATGTAGATTTAGCAGCTTTAAACACTTTTAACACATTCAGAGAAAGTCTCAAAAGGAAACAATCTACTTTACTACTTTTACTATTTTAAACGTAACTAAATGCTCATCTCCCTTATAAAAGGGGACTGTGGGTGTTCCAGAGAGGTTCAGTGGTGAGGACAACCTTACATATGTACTTGTACATTTACAAAACTATAAGATTTTCCCATCCACTAATGTTTTCCTATACCAAAAAAAGTATAGTCTCAATAAGACTCTAAAATGTTTAAAAGAATAGTATAATTTATTTGATAGAAGGAAGAAAAGAATGACCAAACTAATGATTATCAAATTCTAGGTAATTTCATTGTCTCTTTTAAGAGCTCAAGTCTCACATAAAAAGGTGAATACAGGCTTTCTTAGATCAACTCTTAACTTCCTGCCCTCCAAGTACTGCCCTGGGTTAAATTACAAGTTACCCAGTAGTTCTGATACTAAGCCCTGCAATATTCATGAGCCTCACCAGGTTACATTAATTTCCTGTCCCAAAATAGTAGTCTATAACAACCTCTGTTCTCCTACACACACACTCTCTCTCCAAGTAAGATATCTCATATCATAATTCCAGGTCATTTTTAATTCATCTCTTATTTTAAAAAACTTTTTAGTATTCAATCCAAAAAAAAAGAGGCATATTGTGTTTTAAATGCCTCTAAGAAAAACTTTCCTTAAACAGCTCTAACAAACCAATCTATCTTACGAAATAAATCTCCTAGTTTCATATGCTGCAAATTCTCATTGCCCTCCCATAAACACAAAATCTACTCTTTTGAAATACAGTAACACCCTTTTAAATCAAGAAGTCCAGAAACACCAAGCTTAGAAAATCAAAACCCTAAAGACAGAAAATAATTAACAGCTAAGTTATTAAATCAACCGACTCTGTACCAAGTTGTGTTTTTCATGGGTTACATCATTTATCCTCCATAATGGTCCTATGAGGTAAGTACTATCGTCATTTTTAAATTTTTTTTAATTAGTTAATTTTTTGGTCTTTTTAGTGCCACACTCATGGCATATGGAGGTTCCCAGGCTAGAAGTCGAAGCAGAGCTGCAGCCAATGGCCTATGCCACAGCCAC
This sequence comes from Catagonus wagneri, assembly GCA_004024745.2. Taxonomy (NCBI): domain Eukaryota; kingdom Metazoa; phylum Chordata; class Mammalia; order Artiodactyla; family Tayassuidae; genus Catagonus; species Catagonus wagneri. Next base: position 58,274,479 of record PVHT021183693.1, on the reverse strand, counting down.
AGCAACATGGGATCCTAGCCATGTCTGCGGCCTACGCGACGGCTCATGGCAACACTGGATCCTTAACCCACTGAGCAAGGCCAGGGATCGAATTTGTGTCCTCACAGATGCTAGTCAGATTCATTTCCACTGAGCCACAATGGGAACGCCTCATCATTTTAAAAATAAACAAAGTCAACTTTTGAAAGTAAGTCATGTGTTCAAGTTAAGAGTTAGTAAGTGTTGGAGTTGGTATTCTAAAGCAAACTAACTAGAGCGTTCTTTAAGTGAAACAGCAGTAGAAAACCATATATATGGTATGTTTGTGTGCGTGTGTGTAATATATGTACACACACACACACACACCTCACAGACTAAGGTTTATGAAAGCAACCCCCAGATTTTCCTTACCATCTACCATTTAAAATCAGTATTCTCATTCAGAGCACAATTCTAAGAATTGATGAATAATACATTTCCCAGTTCACAGTTACTTAGGCAGCACATTTGCAGGAACAGGTGGTATTACTGCCAGCACTAACCACATTAATGAGTTGGGAGGTGGCGGGGGACACATGCATATGCAAGGAAAAGATGAAATTGACCATCATAAAGCTACATAATTATATTAAATAGCCCTAAACTGTTATACTTTAGAATGGGACTGTTTTTATATCCTTCAGTAGAACAACAAGAGAGTAACTGATATTCATGACAGCTGAAGTATCACAAAATGGCATCAAAAATCATAAACAGCACTACCTAAAATATATATTCTTAACAATTTTTGCAAGACAGGCAAAGAAGAGCTCCCACTGCTGTGTGGTGGGCTGGGGGTCCAGACTTGTTTCTGTGGCTTCTTCTGACTACTTTTTTGCAGGATTCATTTTCCTCTGCCTCTCTCTCAAATGTTGGAGGGTCCCTATCTTTCTTCTCTTCTCCTGTTAAGAATCCTCAGAGGATGTTACCAATCTTCATTCAGCCACTTAAGTTACAGTGCTAACTCTCTAGCCCATACAACTCTCCTAGAAGCCTTTTAATACCTCTCATGTGTCTACACCTGAGTATTTCCAGACCCATCACACTCAACAGGGCCATAATTGAACTCATCTTGGAAAAGCAAAAGAATAGAGCCTTAGAAAATATAGCTGTGCAGGGAGTTTTATTTTGCTGGGAGTAGAGTATATTCCCTATAAACATCATTATCCACCCTGTCTTTCAAGCAAAATAGCTGGGAGTCATGCTTGACTCCTAGACTCTCTTGACCTAAACAGACAAACGAGTCATCAAATACTGAAGGAAGACTATACAACCTCAATCTTTTTAAGACTACTCCCTTCTCTTCACTCCCCCATCATTTTTCAGCAACAGCCTGCTTAGACTCTCCCATAATATTCATAATCGCTTATAGCTATAACACTTATCACATAACATGTTTATTATTTCTTCATTAACCTGCAAACTTAGTGACAAGAGAAACGGTGTCTTGTTCTTTTTATCCAAAGCACCTAGAAACACACAAAAAATAATAACCATAAGTCTGTTGAGCAAGGGATTCCAAGAAGCTAAGCAGCACATCAAAAGATGTACAGTTTATTAATAATGGAGCAGGAATTTACGTGTTCAACTTGCTAGCATTTTTTAATACTGAAATAACACCACTACAGGATAGCAATAATAGCATATCTGCAGCACTCTGATACTCAAAGTAACAAAATATTCCTTTTTTTTATGCTTCTATGCACATTTTAGATTCTCTACGAGTATACAACATTTTCATAATTGGTGACAATTTTTTAGAGCACTATGCCACAATTTGTGGCATAAATAAAAAATCTTTAAGGACAATATATGGGAAGCTGAAAGCTGCGGTTGGAGGAATGCATCAGGAACCTAAGAGAACATATCAAAACAGGGATATAACATTAAGCAAAGATTGCTAAGACTACCGCTTTCAATGAATAGTTAAGCCAGGCAATAAAAATTGAAAAAAGGTGTACAGGCTTATAGCTTCATTCTAGACAGTCAGTCAACAATTTACAAGAAAATGGGACATTCAAAAGATGCTGGCTGATGGGGGGAAGGTGAGTTATATTAAAATTCATTCCATATTTAAATGCAATCATAAAAATACAAAAAGAAAATATACCTGATATATAAATATTAGCAGTTCTCAAAAGATAGTCCATCTGTGGATCCTTTCAAAGGGTCCATGAAGCCAAAACTATTTTCATAAGACAATAATATTTCACATAACATTAACAATGCTATTTCACTCTCATTCTCTTTGCAAAGAGATTTTTAAAAAAGTAAAATTTCTTTTTTGATTTGCAAAAATATAATTTTTATTAGATATGTTGTTTATGTTAACATGTACATGTATTATTTCCTATTTCATAAATTTCTCAGTTTTAATTTCTAATGTGGCAAATATCTATAGATTTAACTCACATGAACAAGAGCTCTTTAAGGTCTTCAGTAGTTTTTAAGAGTTATAAAGGGGTTCTCAGACCAGTAAATATGAGAATCGCCTATTTATTTTGTGGAAGGGCAAGCTTTACTAATAAGCATGACCCCAAAGCCAAAAGACCAACACTTAAGCTGATATAAATATTTCAAACTTCTATACAACCAAAAATAAACATAAGCAAAATTACAAGAAAAACTGACAATTTAGGGGCAATACAACATACAATGAGTTCACAATATTCATATATGAGGAGCACTTTTACATCGCTAAGGAAGAGACAATCACCCTCCAAAATGGGAATAAAGGACATGAAAACTAATAGGAAAACAGTATACAGAGCCAATATACATGTAGAAAAATAACCCTCAAACTTATTAATAACCAAAGCAATGGAAATTAAAACTGACCAAATCAATAACGATATTTTAAACTTATAATACCTAATTCAGGAAGAGTGCAGCGAAACAAGTTAGTATAGTTAGAACATAAATAATTACAGTCTTTCTAGAAGGCAATACAGAAACATGGATCAGAAATCTTTTTTTCTTTTTTAGGGCTGCAACCAAGGCATATGGAAATTCCGGGGCTAGGGGTTGAACAGAAGCTACACCTGCAGCTGTGAGCTACACCATGGCTCACGATCCCCCACCCACTGGGCGAGGCCAGGGATAGAACCAGCATCCTCATGGGTACTAGTCAGATTTGTTTCCACGGCACCACAATGGGGAACTCCATGAAATCTTAAAAGTGTACATACTTCTCAACCTCCAATTCTACCTGAATGGGATAAAAACATATGCAAAGATATGCTACAAGGATATTTACTGAGGCATTGTTTGTAATTGCAAAAGAAAAAAGCTAGAAACAAATATCCACCAAGCAGGGGATAGTTGAATATATTATGGCATCCTACTGTATGGGTTGTTATTTGATGACTTAAACTGCTGTGCTTTAAGTGAAAAGACATCTTTGATATATTAGGTTTAAAAAAAGGCAGGTATATTTTTGATAATTCATTTCAGTAAAAGATAACATATCTATGTGTAAAAGAACTAAGATGTGCCTGGAACCTTAGGCATGTGTTAATAATCATCTAATATGCTTTATCACATTTAATCTTCAAAAGCTTATGATATAGGCTCCCTTCTCTAAACCTCAGTTCTTTCATCTGCAAAACTGAAAAAAATGATTTGCCCCAAAACCCCAAATCACAAAACTATTAAACAGTGGAGCCCAGATTTGATTCCAGGTCTCAGGAATCCTGGAACCCCAACTATATTACATCAAATATCACCTATATACCGAAAGGTTAACAGTGTATCAATAGGACTATGGCTCTCCCCCTTCCAGCTACCGTTCTTTTTTCAATATCTTCTCTTCTTCCTAATCTTATATTTCTTGCCATAATTAATGCATTTTATTTTTTTAAATAGGAAAAAAAAAAAAGAGGGAACTTTATTTTTAAATACTCTGGCTCGGAGTTCCCGTTATGGACAGCAGAAACGAATCAGACTAGCAATCATGAGGTTGAGGTTTCGATCCCTGACCTCACTCAGTGGGTTAAGGATTCAGCGTTGCCGTGAGCTGTGGTGTAGTTTGTAGATGCGGCTTAGATCCCACGTGGCTACGGCTATGGCATAGGCCAGAGGCTATATCTCCAATTTGACCCCTAGCCCAGAACTTCCATGTTCCGGTGTGGCCCTAAAAAAGCAAAAAAAAAAAAAAAAAACCTAATTAATTAAATACATACATACATTCTCTGACTCAGAAGCCAGAGATTCAATTTAGGAAAAAATTATTTTTAGCACAGCTTACAAATTCAGTATCTCTTGTTATTTACCATTATCTACAGACAGAAAAAAAAAGCCAGCTTCCTCTGAAGTGCCACAGAAAGTTTACAGACCTTAGCATCAATAAAATCCACAACTTAGGGAGTTCCTTCTGTGGCTCAGTGGGACACAACCCCAACTAGTATCCATGAGGATGCGAATTTGATCCCTGGTCTCACTTAGAGGGTTAAAGGATTTGGCCTTGCTGGGAGCTGTGGTGTAGGTCGCAGACAAGGCTCAGATCCAGCTTGGATCTGGCTGTGGCACCGGCTGGCAGCTGCAGCTCTGATTTGACCCCTAGTCTGGTAACTTCCATATGCTGCAGGTGTGGCCCTAAAAAACAAACCAAAGAAATAATAATAATAAAATTTAAAAAAATTTTTTTAAAAATCCACAATTTTATAAGCTATGAACCTTAAGCAAATGACTTATCCTCTCTGAAATTCTATTTCCTTATTTGTAAAATACTAACAATAACTCCTTTCTCTCAAAATTTATATATATTCATAACCTATTCCAACTCAATAGTAAACTGATATAAATTATGCTGTGATTATACACCTCAATACTAGCGAACAGTTCATTTTTTATTTTAATTTAAATTAAATCTAAACCAGAAATAGCCAAGAAAATAAATTCTCTTGCTTTGGGGAAACTCCACACACTGTGAAACAAGCATTTTTACTGTCTCCTTATTACTGAATCCGTCCTGTTAACTTTTGTATGCACAGTAGTCTAGCAGAGTCTAGCATATAGTTGGCCTTAAATGTTGGATGAATAACTGTGAAGATCTTGGAACACCTTACACTCTGTCTCTCTACTAATGAGTCTCATTATCACTCAAGTCTAAAAGCCTTCACACTAAACTGTGGTGCTAATTAACATTCAACAACAGTTTTGATTGCAAAAAGCAATCATGCAGCAGTTTCATCCAACTTATTTCCTCAAAATTTTTTATTTCCAAAAAAATGTAACTAAAACACAAAGTCCTGGGAATAATCTTAAAATGAGAGAGACAGAGCAAGAGTGTCCTTAAACCTTAGCCCAGTTCCCTCAAAGGGACCAAAAAGGCTAGACTCTCACAGCAAACTAAAAGGTTTTTCAAGTGCTCATTTTATTAGCCTTTTCGGTATTTGTTAAGCAATAGTTCATCAACAATATCATAAAAGCTAAATTACTAATTAAAAACAATCCCTGCTCTGGAAATTAAACAGAAGTTAATCTAGAAATTTCAACTTGTCTATAAATTAAATTCTATTACTAGACTGACAATGAAACAACCACATACAACTACAGGAGTTCCTGTCCTGGCTCAGCAGTTAACAAACCCAGCTAGCATCCATGATGACACAGGTTCGATCCCTGGCCTCGCTCAATGGGTTAATGATCTGGCATTACTGTGAGCTGTGGTGTAGGTCACAGACACAGTTCAGATTCTGCGTTACCGTGGCTGTGGTGTAGGCTGGTGGCTATAGCTCTGATTGGACACCTAGCCTGGGAACCTCCATATGCCCCGGGTGTGGCCCTAGAAAGACAAAAAGACAAAAACAAACGAACAAACAAAACAACTATAGAATCCTAATCTTCTGTAAACACTTAAAATTTCACCTCCATCAACTAAATAGAATATCCATCCAATCATTCCACAAATACTGAGTACTCAGAATTCATTATCAAAAAAGTTATTTATTGAAATCCCATTATCCAGGCATTGCTCTTAGCTCTGGAAATAACACAGGGCACTAAAGAAACAAAACTCCCTGCATTCACTGTAACTTATATTTTCAGCAAAGAAGAAGGAGTTAGATACAAACAAAATAAGTAAACTGTATATAACAAAGTGATAAATGTTTTTGTTGTTTTAAGTTCAAAGGGGAATAGAAAGTACAGAATCAGGGAACAGCTACAATTTTAAACATAAGGGTCAAAGAAGGCCTTTCTGAGAAAAACATTTTAACAAGGTCTTTAAGACGAAACTAAGTAAACTAGCACAAGTTCTAGTCCTACATAGATCAGATCCATTAACGGGAACCTGGTAAACTAATTTTCTCAATTCCTGAAAAGGACTGGGACAAGACAAAGTTTAAGACTCAGGAGATTTAAAAAAAACCAGTTCTTAAGGAGAACTAAGGGAATTATCAAATTTATACTCCACGTGAAGGAGAAAATATCTGATTATAATACCATGAAAATATAGCAAATAAAAATAGAGCAAGTCCTTTTCTATTTCATTCCTTTCTTCTTTCTCTCCCCTTCTTCTTTCATTCTTTCATTTATTTATGATAAAGCTGCAATGCCATCAACCATAAAATTAACATTCGCAATACTGTCATTTTGCCATTGTCAGGCTTCAAACTTTAGATACTTAGGCTTAACTTTCTACTCTTTCCATTTCTATTTCCCAGAAACATTGATAAATTAACAGAAATCAAAGATTATGCTTTAACTCCTGTTTTATGTGTTCACCAAAAGATAGCAAAAAGAGTGAAATTAACATATTTGAACAACAGGATTATAACTGTACCATAACTGTAATAAAGGATTATAAGCATGAGTATAAATATTTGGAGAATAGGAGTTCCCTTCGTGGCCCAGCAGAAATGAATACGGCTAGGAACCATGAAGTTGCAGGTTCGATCCCTGGCCTTGCTCAGTGGGTTAAGGATCTAGCGTTGCTGTGAGCTGTGGTGTAGGCTGTAGATGTGGCTCAGATCCCGCGTTGCTGTGGCTCTGGCGTAGGCTGGCAGCTATAGCTTCTATTAGACCTCTAGCCTGGGAACCTCCATATGCCGTGGGTGTGGCCCTAAAATGACAAAATAATAATAATAATAAAAATATTTGGAGAATATTCTCAGTTTTCTCTATTTTGTTGCAGTCAGTGCACTGACACTGTACATACTATCCTTTGCAATGTGCTATTTTCACTTATTCTTATTATGAACTTATTTCTGTAAATATTCTTGCATATCATCATTTTTAATCCTATTACATAAATAACTTAAGACTGTTGAAAGGATTAAATAAATATATGGCATGGATGAAGCACTATTTAAACAGTATTACTGTTATTAGTCCCAGGATTAAATTTTACATAAACATTCATGTATATCTAAATTTATGAGCATATCTTTAATTTTTTTCCTTAAAATAAAGTCCCAGAAGTAGAACTTCTGAAACTCTGACAAAATGCCCTCCAGAAAGTCTATATAGGAACTATCTTGAGATTGGATTGAGATAGCGAAATAGAAGGACTGGAGCTCAACTTCTCTCCCAAAAAACAACAAAACTACAACCAAATGCCAAGCAGCCTTCAACCAAATGGACTGTAAACTTCCAAAAAAGATATTCTACTCCAGAAGACAAAGAGGAGACCACATCAAGACGTAGGAGGGACGATTACGCAATAGAAGCAACCACATACCTCCTGGGTGGGAAGTCCCACAGACTGGAAAGTAACTGCATCAAAGAGACTCACCTACAGGACTGAGAGTTCTGAGCTCCACGTCAAAACCCCACGCCTGGGGATCTGGCACAGGGAGAAAGAGCCCCCGGAGCATCTGGCATTGAAGGCCAGTGGGGCTTGTGTGCAGGAGCTCCACAGGACTGGGGGAAACAGAGACCCCATTCTTGAAAGGCACACACAGACTTTCACGTGCACTGGGTCCCAGGGCATAGGAATCCGGGTGGAACCTCACTGCAATTCTTGGATGATCTCCTGGGAAAACAGGGTTGACTGTGGCTTGCTGTGGAGGAAGGGCATTGGAGGTGAAGCTCTTGGGAACATTCATCAGCCTGCACTTCTCTGAAGGGGGCCATTTCTGGGAAAATCTGGTCCCTCCCATCAGCGCTGAGAAGCCCCAGGCCAAACAATAATCCAGGTGGGGTCACAACCCACCCATCAGGAAACAGGCTGCCTAAAGACCCCTCAGGCACACAGCCAGCCTCTAATCTCATCCAGAGACAAAGCCCCACCCATCAGAGGGATAGGAATCAACCACACCTACCAGTGGGCAGGCACCAGTCCCTCCCATCGGGAAGCCTAGAGCAAGCCTCCTCCATACCAACTTGAGCCACAGGGGAGGCGAACACCAGAACTAAGAGAGGTTATAACTCTATTGTCTGCAAAAAGGTCACCACACCAAAAACCTATAAAAATGAAAAGACAGAAAACTATAACTCAGTTGAGGGAGAAAGAGAAAAGCCCAGAAAAACAGCTCAGTGATGAGGAGATTATCAGCCTCCCAAAAAGAGACTTTAGAATGTTGATGCTAAAGATGATGAAAGACATTGGAAAAAAACTGGAGGCAAAGATTGATCATTTACAGGAAACACTGAGCAGAGAAATACAAGCTGTAAAAATTAAACAAGAAGAGATGCAAAATACAATCACTGAAATAAAAAATTCCTTAGAAGCAGCCAACAGTAGAATACAGGAGGCAGAAGAACGAATCAGTGAGGTGGAGGACAGATTAGTGGAAATCACTAATGCGGAAGATAAAAGAGATAAAAGACTGAAAGGAAGCAAGAAGAGTCTCAGAGAACTCTGGGATAATGTTAAACGCACCAGCATCCGTATTATAGGGGTGCCAGAGGGAGAAGACAGAGAGAAGGGGACAGAAAAAATATTTGAAGAGATAATAGCCGAAAACTTCCCTAATATGGGAAAGGAACCACTCACTCAAATTCAGGAAACACAAAGAGTATCATATAAAATAAACCCAAGGAGGAACACCCCCAGACACATATTAATCAAAATGACCAAAATTAAAGACAAAGAGAAAATTTCGAAAGCAGCTAAGGACAAGAAACAAACGACATACAAGAGAACCCCAATAAGGTTATCAGCAGATTTTTCAGCTGCAACTCTGCAGGTCAGAAGGGAGTGGCATGATATACTTAATGTGATGAAAGGGGAAAACTTCCAACCAAGATTGCTTTACCCTGCAAGACTCTCATTCAGATTTGAAGGAGAGATCAAAACCTAGCAAAAGCTAAGAGATTTCTGCAACACTAAACCAGCCTTACAACATATCCTAAAGGAACTTCTCTAGGCACAAAAGAAAAGGCCACAACCAGAGACAAAAACACCACAAATGACAAGGTTCACCAGGAAAGGCATATATATAGTAAAGATACTAAATCATCCATGCACAATTATGCTACCAAAATCAGAAATCATAAGAAGAGACCACAAATGCAGGTCACTGGAGACACACGTGCAATTAAGAAACCAACAGCTTAAAACAATCTCATTTGTATATAGACTCCTATATCAAAACTTCAGGGTAAAAAAAAAAAAACAAACAAAACAACAAGAACCCCAAACAGTTAATACAATGGCAATAAGAACATATATATCATTAATTACCTTAAATGTTAATGGACTGAATGCCCCAACCAAAAGACATAGACTAGCCACATGGATACAAAAACAAGACCCATATATATGCTGTCTTCGAGAGAACCACTTCACTTCTAGAGACACATACAAATTGAAAGTGAGAGGATGGAAGAAAATATTCCACGCAAATGAGCATCAAAAGAAAGCAGGAGTAGCAATAGTCATATCAGACAAAATACACTTTAAGATGAAGAACATTTTAAGAGACAAGGAAGGGCACTACATAATGATCAAAGGATCAATCCAAGAAGAAGATATAATAATTTTAAATATCTATGCACCCAACATAGGATCACCACAATATATAAGGCAACCGCTAACAGCCTTAAAAGGAGAAATCAACAGTAACACAATCATAGTGGGGGACTTTAACACCCCACTTACAGCAATGGACAGGTCATCCAGACAGAAAATTAATAAGGAAACTCAGGCCCTGAACAAAGCATTAGATCAGATGGACTTAACAAATATTTACAGGACATTCCATCCAAAAGCAACAGAACATACATTCTTCTCAAGTGCGCATGGAACATTCTCTAAGATTGATCACATCCTGGGCTACAAATCAAGCCTCAGTAACTTTAAGAAAACTGAAATCATAACAAGCATCTTCTCTGACCACAATGCTATACGACTGGAAATCAACAACAAGGAAAAAATGGCAAAAGATACAAACACATGGAGACTAAACAACACTCTACTAAACGACCAATGGATCACTGAAGAAATCAAAGAGGACATTAAAAAATACCTAGAAGCAAATGACAACAAAGATATGACACTCCAAAACCTCTGGGGTGTGGCAAAAGCAGTTCTAAGAGGAAAGTATATAGCGATACAAGCCTACCTCAGGAAACAAGAAAAAGCTCACATAAACAACCTAACCTTACATCTAAAGCAGCTAGAGAGGGAAGAAGCCAGGTCATGGAAACAACCTAAATGCCCATCGACAGAGGAGTGGATAGGGAAGATATGGTACATACACACAATGCAATATTACTCAGCCATTAAAAGGAACGAAATAACAACATTTACAGCAACATGGATGGACCTAGAAATTATCATGCGAAGTGAAACCAGTCAGACAATTAGACAGCAACACCCAATGCTACCGTTTACATGTGGAAACTAAAGAGACACAATGAATTTCTATGTAGAACAGACAATGACTCACAGATTTTGGAAAACCTTGGTTTTTCAAATAAGACAATCTTGGGGGTGGGAGGATGCACTGTGGGTTTGGGACACAAAATCTATCACATTGACTTATGATGACCTTTGTACACGTATAATTGAAATAAAATTCATTGTTATGAAAAAAAAATAAAACTAAAAAAAAAGTCTATATAAATTTTTCTTTCCTTCAACAACACATCTGCCCAAACCCTGTCACCAACTAAGTACTATATTTCTAATCCTTGCCAATTTCACTGGGGAAGAAGTAGTGTAATTCTGTCTCATTCTACTTTTATGTTTCATCAATTATATCAAATTGAATACTCTTTTTTCACATGTTGACTGTTTTCATTTCTCTTTACGTGAATTGCTTATTAAGATATTTTTGGGGAGTTCCCGTTGTGGCACAGCAGAAATGAATCCAATTAGTATTCATAAGGATGCAGGTTCGATCCCTGGCCTTGCTCAGTGGGTCACGGATCCAGCATTGCCATGAGCTGTGGTGTAGGTCGCAGAAGCAGCTGGGATCCTGCACTGCTATGGCTGCGGTGTAGGCCGGCAGCTGTAGCTCCAATTCAACCCTTAGCCTGAGAAATTCCATATGCTGCGGGTCAGCCCTGAAAAGAAGAAAAAAAAATATACACACATACACACACACACAAACACACACACATTTTTTTGGCAGGAGAAGCTCCCCTGTGGTGCAGCAGATTAAGGATTCACTGCTGTCGCAACTGTAGCACAGGTTGCAACTGTGGCAGAGGTTCACTCCCTGGCTGTGAAGCTTCTACATGCCAGGGATGAGGCCAAAGAAAAAAAGGTATTTTACATTTAAATACTTAATTATTTAAAGTGAACTACTCTAATGTTTATGATCAGAATAGTCATATATTAGATTTGTTTAAAGCATGTCATACGCACCACCATTCTACATAAATATTTGCTTATGTTATATACACTTTAAGGGAGTAACAAGTGTTTGTTCCATCATAATCCTCAACTTAATATCTTTTGCCACTAAGATTTTAAAAACAGAACACTAGTATCAAGGTCTAAGGCACAGAGGGATTTAAACTAAGTCTTTAAAACTACCTAATTATGTAACATATAGTATCTCCATTAATACATTCATTTAAAAGAATGAAGTGGAATCCTTAAGTACTGTCATGGAAAATGACCATGACACATTAACAAATGAAAAAGGGATACAAACATGATCCATTTATAACTATGGCAAAAGCAAAACAAATACAGTGAGAACAGGGAACCAGTTGCTGTCCTAGGTGCTAGGGACCTAGTGATGAACAAGATAAGCAGGTTCTTTTCTCATTTTTATAGAGACGGTTAGTTGTTAATAGTTATCCTTTATCTGGATTTGCTTTTAGTGTTAAACCACAACAGAATACAACAAAATTTTTCTTAATTTATTCCCAAGTTTGACTATAAGAAGAAAGTAAAGAGGAATATAGCTATACAAAAGCACTTTGATTTTACAGCAGAAATTACAACACAGAAAATTTAATAAGTTATATATACGCACAATATATTGTCGTGTTAATTGAAAGAAAAGAAAAAAGGTCTCAAAATCATTTTTAAATCTTAGTTACACTCAAGAATCTTTCATTATCCACATTTAAAGCTCAATTGATAATATTACACTAAAGAAGTCGTTATAAAATATTCATAATATGATCCGAATTTTGTTTAAAAACTGTTTGTAGCATATTAAATGCTGTACACACGCAGAAAAATATCTTGAACTAACTTACAAGCAATAATTTCTGGAGATAGGAATAAAGGGAAAGTGACCAGTAAATCAGAGAATACTTTACATATTTTACTTTGTACACTTTTATATTGTTTGAGTATCTGTGGTAAAATAATATCCTTAAGATATAAAAAAATAAAAGTTTCAGGGGCAGAAGAATCAGGAACTTGGTCCCATTAAAATTTTCCTGTGTAGGACTTTTTATTGTGACTCAGCAGGTTAAGAACCCAACTAGTACCCATAAGGATGCGGGTTTGATTCCTGACCCTGCTCAGTGGGTTAAGGATCCAGCGTTGCTGCAAGCTGCGGCATAGGTTGCAGATGCGGCTGTGATCCCAAGCTGCTGTGCCTGTGGATCAACCCCTAGCCTGGGAACTTCCATGTGCCACAGGTGCAACCTTAAAAAGATTTTAAAAATAAAAATGAAAAAAATTTTTATAAAAATGAAAAGAAGTTAAAAAAGTTTCCCTAAGCAATACCTTAATATAACCAATATGGAACTTTTTGAATTAAAAAGTCAGAGTGTTATAGAGATATGAAAAGCAGTAATGGGGAGTACCCTCTACAATGAGTGATTTTCAAGATTTTTGTTATGTAAAAAAAAAAAAGGTGCAAAACAAAATGTAAGGTTAAGAAGGAAAGAGAAATATGACTAAGTATATATGTATACGTATACACACACACACACACACACACATTAATAATAACCAAAACCTAATGAAATGGTCACCTTTAGAGGAAGGAGAGAATAAAAACTAGATTTTTCTGACTATACTTCATATTGTAATTTTGGAACCATGAAATTTATAATATTTATATTTATGATATATATAATATTTGTAGTTACAATTACAAAACAAGAGTAAATCAAAATGCAAACAGGTTATTCCCCAAAAGTGGAAGCAAAATGAATGAATGAACCAAACTATATATCAAATACTGGCTTGTACTTAAGAGAAATCACTTCAAATGATTTTAAAACAATAATTTGACTATAAATTTCTGGTAGAATTTATTAATTATTATTAATTGTAGTAATTCTTAAATTGTTTTCAGCAGCCGTTTTCTAAAATAAGCTCAAAATAATACTAATATGTATATATAAATAAAACAGCAAATAATTCACTACTCCCAAGGCTTTCAGTATAACACAAAAGAGCTATAAACCTAAATCTTATAAAAGTTAAAGGGAAAATCTTTTAATCCTAAACCCTTAAACTTGAAACAAAATCATACTGGGAAATACTGGCAGGAATTCATGGTGTATTTTCTCATTTAAATAATCACACTAAAAAAAAAAAAAAACCTCACTGGCCACGCGCCACCTCAATCAAATACTAAGGAAAACGATCAGGCATTTATCCTGTTGTTCCTTGAAATAATCATAATTGACTGAGGTAAAGAAGTTCTTTTTTACGGAAGAATTTCAGTGAATAGAACAGAAGGAATGACAGAATATCATTACCATCAGATATAATAATCTAGATCAAGGTAAGCAAACTTTTTCTACAAAGAGCCAGATAATAAACATATCAGACTTTACAGGCCATAGAGCCTCTGTCTTAACTACTCTACTTTGCCACTGTAGAAAGCAGCTACAGACAGTATGTTAAGCAAAATGTGTCTACATTATAATAAAACTTTCTTTCCAAAATACGGAGACCAAATCTGATTTGGTCTGTGGACTGCAGTTTGCCTTAATCTACGCAATAATCATCAATGTAGGAGTTCCCATCGTGGCTCAACAATTAAGGAACTCGACTAACATCCATGAGAGCAAGGGTTCAATCCCTGGCCTCGCTCAGTGGGTTAAGGATCCGGCATTGCCATGATCTGTGATGCAGGTCGCAGACACGGTTCAGATCCCGCATTGCAGTGGATCTGGCGTAGACCAGCAGCTACAGTTCCAATTCGACCCCTAGCCTGGGAACTTCCATATGCTACAGGTACAGCCCTACAAAGACCAAAAAAAAAATAATAATAATAACCACCATCATCAATATAGATGAAAGACTGATGGAGAACTTTGTAGTGGAGGGTGAATCAGGCTGACAAGAATAAAGCCAGCAATCAATCATAACATCACAAAAAAAGACAAATAAACATTATTTTCCACCTAATATTACACAATACTCAGCACCACCCCATTAAGAAATCTGACTAAAAGACTCTAACAATTTGTAGATGAAATATAGGAAATAAAGGGGAATAAAGGAATATACCCCTGTATTAAATAACCACAGCGATAAGATCAGCAAAATTCATAATGTGGGAAATCCCAAAGGACAAATGATCTGACTGCTTCAACAAATAAATGACAAGGAAAAGAGGGGGGAAAATATGATCAATTGTAATGAGATTTTAAAACAGCAACCAAATGCAACATATGGACCCTGTTTTGGACCCTCATTCAAAAGAAACCACTTCTTTTTTTTAACAGGAAAAAAACACAATTGCGAAGTGTGAACACTGACTGGATATCTGATGTCAAGGAATTTTTTGAATAACCCATGAAAGGTAGAATCATGATACTATGTTTATGCTTGTTTACTAAGCATTCATAGATATATTTTCTCCCCAAATCATATAATGTCTGAAACTTGCTTGAAAAATATTTGGGGTAGTGGTGAAGGTATAGATGAAACAAAATTGACCACATATAGATGATTACAGTAATTGGAGATGGATACATGGACATATGGTGGTTCATTACCCAACTCTCTCCACTTTTATATAATTGAAAGCTTTTTAATAATGAATAATTTAAAAATAAACACTCCAAATGGAAAAAACATTCACCATCTGTTTGGAACTACTAGGTTCCCTAAAAAACATATAAATATATTAATGAAAATTGCTCCATTCTACCAGAAGCCAATTTCAGTGCCATTAAAGAGCTAAGTGAAAAGGGAAATAAAGAAAAGAAGCGAGAAAGGAGAAAAAAGGAAACCATGACTCATTCTTCCCTTTCCTCAGCCCAGTTAGTGACAAGGCAGTGAGGTGCTTCAACAAGCTGCTCCTTTAAAAATGCCCTGGCAAGGACAAAGAGCATTTTATTTTATAGAAAAGGTTTCCCATGAAAATCACTCTGCCTCGAGCTGTGAAAACCATGTGTGTGATGTTCTTAGAACCCCCAAGAATTGTGGCTTCTTCAAAGCAGGAAATAAAATTAAGAAAAAAATTTTTCGGGGTGGGGGGAGATCTCTTTCTCACTTCCTCAGAATTGAGGAGAAACAAAAACTGAAGGAAAAAAATAGTGTACCCTACTTAATTCACAGTTAAAGAAATTGCAGAGGAAGGAACACCCCCAAACTCATTCTATGAGGCCACATCACTCTGATACCAAAACCAGACAAAGATATCACAAAAAAAGAAAATTAAAGGCCAATCTCAGTGATGAACATAGATGTAAAAATCCTCAACAAAATACTAGCAAACCAAATCAAACAATGCATTAAAAGGATTGTATACCATGATCAAATGGGATTTATCTCAGGGATATAGGATTCTTCAATATCTGCAAATCAGTGTGATACACCACATTAACTGAAGAATAAAAACCATGTGATCCTTTCAACAGATGCAGAAAAGCCTTTGACAAAATCCAACACACATTTCTGATCAAAACCATTCAGAAAGTGGCCTAGAGGGAATGTACCTCAACATAATAAAGGCCATATATGATAAACCCAGAGCTAACATCATTCTCAATGGTGAAAAGCTGAAAGAATTCCCACTGAGATCAGGAACAAGACAAGGATGTCCACTCTTGCCAGTGCTGTTCAGCACAGTTTTGGAAGTCTTAGCCACCGCAATCACAGAAGTAAAAGAAATAAAAGGAATCCATATTGGAAAGGAAGAAGTAAAACTATCACTATTGTCGGATGACAGGATAATATACCTAGAGAATCCTAAAGACTCTACCAAAAAACTGTTAGAGCTCACCAATGAATTTGGCAAAGTCACAGGATACAAAATTAATGCACAGAAATCAACTGCATTTTTATATACTAACAGTGAAAGATCAGAAAGAGAAATTAGGGAAACAATCCCATTTACCATCACATCAAAAAGAATAAAATATTTAGGAATAAACCTACCTAAAGAGACAAAAGACCTGTACTCTGAAAACTATAAGACACTCATGAAAGAAATCAAAGATGACACAAACAGATGGAAAGACATAGCATGCTCTTGGATTGGAAGAGTCAATATTATCAAAATAACTATACCACCCAAGGCAGTCTACAGATTCAATGTAATCCCTATCAAATTACCAAGGACATTTTTCACATAACTAGAACAAAACATTTTAAAGTTTGTTTGGAAGCACACAAGACCCAGATAGCCAAAGACATCCTGAAAAAGAAAAACAGATCCAAAGGAATCAGGCTCCTTGACTTCAGACTATACTAAAAAGGTACAGTCATCAAAACTACATGGTACTGGCACAAAGACATAAATACAGATCAGTAGAAAAGGATAGAAAGCCCAGAATTAAACCCACGCACCCACAGTCAACTAATCTACGACAAAGGAGGCAAGAATATACAATGGAGAAAAGACAGCCCCTTCAATAAGTGGTGCTGGGAAAACTGGACAGCACATGTAAAAGAATGAAATCAGAACATTTCCTAATACCATACACAAAAACAAACTCAAAATGGATTAAAGGCCTAGATATATAACCAGATACTGTAAAACTCTTAAAGGAAAACGAAGGTAAACACTCTCTGTCATAAACCACAGCAGTATCTTCTCAGATCCACCTCCTAGAGTAATGACAATAAAAACAAAAACAAACAAATGGGACTTAAAAGTTTCTGCACAGCAAAGGAAACTCTAAACAAAACGTAAAGACAACTCATAGAATGGGAGAAAATATTTGCAAATGAAGCGACTGACAAAGGATTAATCTACAAAACTGATAAACACCTTCTGCAGCTCAATACTAAAAAAACGAATGACCCCATCAAAAAATGAGCAGAAAATCTAAACAGACAATTCTCCAAAGAAGACATACAGAAGGCCAAAACACACATGAAAAGATGTTCAACACTGCAATTATTAGAGAAATGCAAAATAAAAACCACCAGGAGGTACCACCTTACACGGGCCAGAATGGCCATCATCAAATGTCTACAAACAGTTAAGTGCTGGAGAGGGTGTGGAGAAAAAGGAACCCTATTACCCTGTTGGTGGGAATGTAAATTGGTGCAACCACTCTGGAAAACAGTATGGAGATTCCTCAGAAAACTAAAAATAGAATTACCATGTGATCCAGCAATCCCACTCCTGGGCTTCTAACCAGAGAAAACCATTACTTGAAAAGACACATGTACTCCAATGTTCATTGCAGCACTCTATACAATAGCCAGGACATGGAAACAACCTAAATGTCCACTGATAGAGGAGTGGATAAAGAAGATGTGGTACATACACACAATGGAATATTACTCAGCCATTACAAAGAAAGAAATAATGGCATTTGCAACAACAGGGATGGACCCTGAAATTATCATGCTAAGTGAAGTCAGTCAGTCAATGAGACACCAACATCAAATGCTATCATTTACATGTGGAATCTAAAGAAAGGACACAATGAACTTCTTTGCAGTACACATACTGACTCACAGACTTTGAAAAACTTACGGTTTCCAAATGAGACAGGTTGGGGTTGAGGGGATGCACCGAAGGTTTGGGATGGAAATGCTATAGAATTTGGTTGTGATGACTGTTGTACAACTATAAATGTAATAAAATTCACTGAGTAAAAAAAAAAAAATAAAAAAGAAACTGTAAAAAAAGAAAAAAGAAAAAAATTCACAGTTAACGGCCTTTATGATTTGGAATGGTCTAAACAGTTCTTCAAATTTTTGGAAGACCCCCTCAGACTATTTAACTATACTGAACAAGAGCACAGACATCCAAGTTGGGGAAAAAAAGATCTTTACATTCCATAGTAATCTGGTCTGCCCATCATAGTTAAAACATTTAATGCCTAATGGTCAAATACAAACCAAACTGTCACTGAACATAGACTAACCTGAAAATAGTTTTCCGGAGAAAAATATGCACTCTAAGAAAGACTTGACTACAGAGACATCAGATTTACTCAAAATACACTTCTCACATTAAAAACAAACAAAGATGAGTTCCAGTTGTGGCACAGCAGAAACGAACCCGACTAGGAACCATGAGGTTACAGTTCCACCCCTGAGGGTTAAGGATCTGGCATTGCTGTAAACTGTGGTGTAGGTCACACATGCAGCTCGGATCCAGAATTGCTGTGGTTGTGGTGTAGGCCAGCAGGTGTAGGTCCGACTGGACCCCTAGCCTGGGAACCTCCATATGCTATGGATGTGGCCCTAAAAAAAGGGAAAAATAAATAAATAAATAAATAATAAAAATCATTGCAATTCTCCCTTAAAAAATAAAAAAATGAAAAATATAGATATTAAAAAAACAAAAACTTTATGGGCACTAGGCCAACATCTCCTTATTACAAACAGTACTCACTGAAAAAGTGACAGATCCCTAACAGGAACTATAACTTTCTTAACGCCCTGTAAAACATATTCAAGATAGAACTTCCCTTATAGACATACCTCAGAGATACTGCAGGTTTTATTTCAGATGACCGTAATAAAATGAATATCACAAAGTGAGTGACACAAATTTTCTGGTTTCCCAATACACATAAAAGTTATGTTTACACTACACGGTAGTCTATTAAGCATGCAATAGCATTATGTCTTAAAAAAAAAC
>PVHT021183693.1:58184324-58249384 GCA_004024745.2 Catagonus wagneri | reverse complement strand
CCCTAGCCTGGGAACCTCCACATGCCGCAGGTGCGGCCATAAAATGACAAAAGGCAAAAAAAAAAAAAAAAGATTCCATTGGGACCAGGACAATCATGGTAATGACAACATCTAATAAGCATACCAATAAGAATTTTAATTTACGTTTTTAGGAGTTCCCGTCGTGGCTCAGTGGTTAACAAATCCAACTAGGAACCATGAGGTTGCGTGTTCGATCCCTGGCCTTGCTCAGTGGGTTAAGGATCCAGCGTTGCCGTGAGCTGTGGTGTAGGCTGCAGACACGGCTTGGATCCCGCGTTGCCATGGCTGTGGCGAAGGCCGGCAGCCACAGCTCCTGTTAGACCCCTAGCCTGGGAACCTCCATATGCCTTGAGTGTGGCCCAAATAAGGCAAAAAGACCAAAAAAAAGGAATTTTAATATACATTTTTAACAGATGTACCAAAATATGGGGTAAAAAGTCATTACCTCCTATACCAAGCAACTTTCTGAAGAACATAAATCTCTGAACCTCCTTTAATGTGGTATAAAATTTCAAAATAAACTGAAGACATGACTAAAAACAAAACAAAGCAATGAGGCAAATCAATGAAGTGTTTTTAAACTATATATACTTTATCTGTTCCATGAGAATAAATAGCCTATATACATATGATTAGACAGACTGACAACAATATTATATAATAACACAATTCCTGGAAAATTCTAAACCTGCACCTTTACTGTTCAGTATAATAACTAGCAACTTGTGGCTACCGAACTTAAAATGTCGCTACTCCAAATTAGGATGTGCTATAAGAATAAAATACCCACTAGAGGTTGTGAAGATTTAATACACAAAAATGCAAAATTTATCATTAGTAAATTTTACAGTGATTATATATTGGAATAACATTTTGGTTACGGTGCCTTAAATAAAACATATTAAAATTCAGTTCAACTGCCTCTTCACTCTTTTTAGTGTGGCTCCTAGAAAATTTAAATTACATATATAACTCACACATGTGGCTTGCATTATATTTCTATTGAACAGCTCTGGTTTAAACAACTGCTTAATATTTATATTGTTCATACTTATATAATTGCTTCATGTTGCTATTTCACATTGGCATAGTAATCACTTGATCATAGAGATACAAAGTAACTTCCCAGACATCTATGCCTCAGTGTCTAGATACTGAAAAGGTGAGATACCTGCCAAAAAAGTCTGTTAACCTCTTAATTATCCTTTTGGAACAAATGCGGAAAAAATGACCAACTACAAACTTTTCCAGAAACATTTACCAAACAGTTAATATTCCAGGCACTTCTGGTTGATGTCATGAGATTATGTTAGACAAGAACTACTCAGTGATGCAAAGACAAGGAGTCCAGGAAATAGGAGAGCGGACCCTGAAGAGCAATGAAGGAAGTCAAAGGATGACAGCTGGACAGCAAGGGCCTGGAGAAGAACCAAGTCAGATCCCAGCAGTAGGACAGGACTCTAGGAAAAATGACACACTCCAGGAAAAGAATACAGGATAGGGTAGAGTCTAGAGAATTCTTAGTAGAATTTGAGAAAAATCAAGATGGTGATCATTGCAAACTGTGGAAGTTAAAAAAAAATGGCAACAACAACAAAAAAAAGAAAGGAAATGTGATCACCACTTTGTAAACAAGTTGGTAATTCTTTAAAACGGAGTTACCATATGACCTAGCAATTCCACTCCTAAGCATATACCCCAAAAATCTGAAAATATGTCTATACAGAAATCTCTTCACAAATGTTCATAACACCATTATCCACAATAGACAAAAAGGTAACTATCCAGTGTCCACTGACTGATGAACAGATAAACAAATGGGTGGTATTTCCATATAATGGAATGTTATTCAACAATAAAAAGTAATAAGGTACTGATAATGTTATAACATGGATGAACCTAGAAGACAGCATGTGAAGTAAAGGAAGTCCGCCACTAAAGACCACATATTTTATGATTTCATTTATATGAAATATCGAGAACAGGCAAATCCATACAGACAGAGAGTAGATTAGTGGTTGCCTAGAGCTGAGAGGAAGGGAAACATAAGGAATGATTACTAATGGATAGAGGGTTTCTTTTGGGGGTGATAAAAATGTTCTAAAATTAGACTGGTGATGGTTGCCCGATTCTGTGAATACTGAAAAACACTGAGCCATACACCTGAAATTAACGAATTTTATGGTATATGAATTATATCTCAAAATAACGCAGTATGTATGTATGTATTTATTTATTTTTGGCTTTTGTCTTTTTAGGGCCGGACCACGGCATATGGAGGTTCCCAGGCTAGGGGTCCAATCAGAGCTACAGCTGCCGGCCTACGCCAGAGCCACAGAAATGCCAGATCCGAGCTGCGTCTGCAACCTACACTACAGCTCACCGCAATGCCAGACCCTTAACCCACTGAGCAAGGCCAGGGATTGAACCTGCAACCTCACGGTTCCTAGTTGGATTTGTTTCTGCTGCGCCACGACAGGAACTCCATCAATAATGAAGTTTTTAAAAAGAAATACAATCACTGTATACTACTCTCTTCTGCAAAGAATACTGCGTAATGTCTACACACTGAATGTTAATCATTACTACTAATTTAATAATTATTTAACTAAAAATAATGGTATATTAGTAAAATAGTAAAAGGGAGGTGCGAATGACAGTAATAACTAAAAATAATTTTAAGAAATAGACAAACAACACACTAATTAAAATTATGACAGAACTACTAGAGAAAATAGCTGTCATAAAGTTGCCTCAGAAACAGAAATAAGGGACAGAAGTTTATCTTCCATAATAAGACTTTCTGCACTCTTTGATTTCTTTAATCATAAGACTGAATGTTTTACTTAATAAAACAATTTCTTAAAAAATGTTAAAGACTAAGGAATGCTTGATTTAGGAGCAGAATGAAACCGTGCGCTCTTAAAGAGGTAAAAGGCACAGGCTTCACTGACACTGACGCACTCTGCGCCTCTGATCTCTCAAGAGAACAGGTTTTCTCATCTAAGATGTCAGAAAAATAGAGAGTTAAGGGAAAATATCAATTATCTTTGTCTTTTTCTTTACCATAAAATAAACAACTATTTCCAGCAAGAACACACAGTATCTACTTGACACTATATATCATTTCACAACTATACAAACCATGGCAAATATTTTAAATGTGCCACCAAGCGTTCACTGGTTATGATTATTATCATTTTACCTCTTATTGCCAAAAGAAGCACTCTCTCATCTTTGTACTTCTCATCTAACTCACATTTGGAAAAATAAAGGTTTAGGAACCTACTACGATGAAAAACAATGGCAATTTTCTAGAATAATTGATTTAAATTTTGTTTTAATTGTAACACTCTTACACTAAAGCCAGAATTAATATCAGTCTTTATACACAAAATATAACTCCATAGCAGAAATAACGTGTAAAGATTCAGAATATCTATGGAATGATACCTAAGATATTAGAATGTTGGCTGTCTCCAAGAGAGAGAACCAGGAGCTACAGGCAGAAATAGAAGAAGGCTGAATGCTTTTAACTTTTGAATCATGTGAGTAAATTCCATTTTTTAAAGCAAAATATGTAAATAAGACAAGTATGGAATTCTTTTTCATACAACATCCAATTAATATTATTGTGGTTGTCACTGTACATTATGTAAGTGTGATATACATATAATTATATATCATTACTGAAGTCCTACCAACTCAAAGATTCCCCATTCCTTTCAGAGTTTAAATAATGTGTGAAGTGCAAAAGCTCTGAAATTCTAGTAAGACAGTGAATACACCTATAATACTGTCAGTCTGATGACAGACATAACTCTAGCACTCCAATTTTTCAGGTGCTGCCTTTACAAACTCGAAAGTCTAGGAGTAGAAATTTGACTCAGCTCAATAACTTCAACACAGATCATGAAGAAAGTGACTAATGAAGTAAGAAGAATTAACTGATTTTATGAAATAAAGGGAAGTAGAGGGAGTCGCATTCAAAAAAAAAAAAAATAGGTTAGCCTTCCTTGGAAAGAAACCTGAAACATCTTTTCTCTTATATTAGTCAAATAAACCCCTAAGAATTTCTTAGATTTCCAATAGAGAAAAAAGTACTTTGTCATGATTGTCCTTTTCTTCAGATCAACAATTAATATGCCTACCTTTTCAGTTCTCATTATAGAGGCCATAAGTGTATTTGGTAAAGTTACTCTCTAACTGTTAATCATAATTCATAAGAAAGCTTAAATGACTTCATGCAGTGCCTTCTAAGCATTCTGCAAATAGAAGGGATGCGCATGTCAAAATCCAAACACCAACTCCATGTATACCACAAAAGAAAAAAAAAAATAAGGCAACTGTTGGCTGAGCTGCTGAGATTACTGCTGCTGAGTAATATATATAGATGAACTATGGAAGAAAGACTTGGAAACGATACTGTGGACTAGCATACTGAAGACTTTTAGTACCTTTATCCATATCACTGAAAGCCAACTAAAGTTGGTCAACCAGACAGAGATGACCCAGTTTTCTTCCTCATCACTTCAGTAACCAAGAAATTACAGACTGTTTGATGCAGTGAGAAGTTATTACAGAACCTCAGCTATCCGGAACAGACTTTCCTGCCTCCCGTCCTTTTAAAAGAGAGTGAAGTTAGTATAATTTAACTTTTTCTAGGTCAACATTTTGAACACTATCAGAGTAACTGCCCCTGGAGCAATGTAAGCCTACATTAAGTAATCCCAATATGCTTGGTTTCCTGAATTGTCTATACTTTTTAGAAGCTGTAAGGCTTAGTATCAGTATACATTCATTCCCTTCTAATTTACGGTTTAAAAAAAAAAAAAAGGCAACTGAAGGGTTCCCACTGTGGCTCAGCAGACTAAGGACCCAACACAGTCTCCACGAGGATGCAGATTCAATCCCTGGCCTCACTCAATAGGTTAAGGATCTGGTGTTGCCACAAGCTGCAGCATAGGTCACAGATGCAGCTAGGATCTGGTGTTGCTGTGGCTGTGGGGCAGGCCTCAGCTGCATCTCTAATGTGACTTCTAGCCTGAGAACTACCATATGCCACAGGTGCAGCCTTAAAAAGAAAGAAAAAAAATTTTTTTTTAATTTTAAAAGGCAACTGAATGATTTAGAATTATGTGTTAAATAATTGAAAAAAAGAACTCCAGGGAGTTCCCTATTGATCTTGCAGTTAAGGATCCGGCATTGTCACTGCTGTGGCTCAGTTTTGATCCCTTGCTTGGGAACTTCTGCATGCCATAGATGTGGCCAAAAAAGAAAAAACAACTCTCAATAAAAGCCTAAAAATAACCTATGAGAAAAGTGGATACACCATTTGTGTGAGGATTTCAGCTGCTCAGAAGCCTTTCTGATTTACTTCCTAATTATCAAATACTAACCAGTTCCAAAAAGGTGAAGTTCCAAATAACCCAATGGCACACTGATGCATACCTGTTATCCTTTAACCAAAAAAAAAAAAAATCAAAAATTAAAACTTGGAAAAAAAACCTAAAACCTGAAGGCTCACAGTTCCAGACACAAGGGTCCAATAGATACTTGACTAATTACTTGTATACAGATAAAAATAATAACTTTAAAAACTTTCATGAACTTTGCTGTCAAATACTGACAGGAAGAATAGAACACTTAGAACACTTCACAACCTATAGGAAGAGACTGAGAGGAATAATAATCCTTAATAATGGCTAATTTGGAGAATCACATTCTAATATTACCTGGAAAGATAAGTTTACTTATGAACAATCACTACTTTTCAATAAAAATCCAACATTAAACAAAAAAATACCATATATTACTTATTTTTCTTTTTGTACTGGCAGAAGCCCTAATATTTTCATTTTCAATGTTCAAACTAAGACGCTTGCTCTGAAATCTTAAAAGAACTGAGCATTTCTTTCCAATATAAGTATTTAAGTACTATATTTGCTAACAGGCATGCCTGAAACTAATTTCAAAAGTAATACTAATCATGAAAGTCTTACAAAGGCACTGCCAAATTATCAATGAAAGACTATCCTAAAAGCAAAGGGGATTTTTGCTTATCTCTGGAATCCAAGTGTTAAGGTAACAGCAATCCATTCTTTGCAACATTAATAATAAAGAGCAAGAGCTCTAGAATCAGAATGTGTGGGTTTCGATTCTAGCGGAGTAACTTTCTGGTCAGGTAATCTTAGACAAGTTGTCTCACCTCTCTAAATCTCATTTATGTATCTATAAAGTAGGGATAACATATAAAGTAGGGATAACTATTTGCTACTTTGTAGAGATATAGTGATTAAAGTGAGCGGCTTCAGGTAAAGAATTCAGTAGAGTGCTTATTAGCAAGTAGTAAACATGCAATGGGTATATCACAGGTCAATCTTATTATTCATGGCCCCTTTCTATTAGAGCAACCTAAGCTTCCTAAGCCAAGAAATTCAACATGATACAACTCATAGTAACGGAAAAATGAAGTATTAATGTTATGCTTTGAACCAATGTTACTAATATTTTTGCCTGCTTACCTAACATCTCTCTGGCTTTAGAGCATGCTTACTCAATCCTAGGCCTGTGAATTCATTTAAATTATACCACTATCTAAAATATGAGTTTGTGGAAAAACAGTGCCTCCTTTGTCGTAAATGCTTACTTTCTATTATTAAACTGATTTGAAAGGACATTCAGGAAATTAACAAATGCAGACTACGCTAACAAGGGAATATGTTAAAGGCTCACATTTATGCCATTGTTGGCCATGGTATCCTAGACACAAAAGGAAAAGTTGGTTTGGCAGAATTAGTTTCAAAATAACAAAAACATCACTGCTTCAATCTGATCTAAGAAAACTATTCAACTGTAAAGCAGCTATAATGGAAAAATAAAAACAAAAATCATTATAAAAGGCAAAAAAAAGAAAGAAAACTATTCAATACAAAAATATAAGTCAACCATGCACAGAATTTCAACTTGCATACCCTTTAAAAGTAAACGTTTCTTCCCAAAACATGAGCAAAAGTGACGAAGCAAACTGTAACTAGAAATCCAAATCTAAAAAGTTGTGTCTTGTCTAGAGAATTTTGTGATTATGCTATATCAAAAACAAAAGTTACCCCTCATTTTAGAACCCATGAATTTTTTTAAGCATAAGTTATTTTTCATAACTTTTAGTTTAATTTTACTTGACTATATTTTTAACACTAGAAGTTAAAAAATAATAGTAGCAATGTTAAAAAATAGTGAGTTTCAGGATGAAATCTTCTCTACTGGACTCTGCTTAATATAATACCCAACTCCCTATTACTAAATAAATTGGGGAATGGAAAGGCCTATTATCTTCTCCAGAACATTATTATTCTATTTCCTTTCTTAGTCTAGCCAAGTGCCTCACTTGCTGATCTAACATGTTTTTGAACCAATTCTATGTTGCCTGCATTTATTTCTATTTAAATAAAACAAGCATTTAAAAAATAAATAAATAATTAAAAGTTGTGTCTTTATCTTATGCCAGACCGATTACAAACAGGAGTACAAACTGAAATAATTTCCTGAATGTGCACTATGTGCTAAATATTGACTTATTTTTTTAAAACTAGAATAAAAACTAAATAATAAATAGAACAGAATAAATATCCCTTAGAATTTCCTGGTGGCCTAGTGGTTAAGGGTCTGGTATTGCCACTGCTGTAGCTTGGGCCACTACTGTGGCAAAGGTTCGATCCCTGGCCCAGGAACTTCTGCATGCCTCAGGAACAGCCAGAAAAAAAAAAAAAAAGAATGAATATTGCTTTATCCTTCATTTTATCAATTTAATAGTAGCAATGCTTGGGAAAACAAATTGTTCTCCTTTATCTCTACTGTCAGTTTTTCCTTGCTGCTCTATTCACATAGGTCTTCATATAAATATAAATTTCTACATCACACTCACACCAATTTCAAAGACATTTTATATAACAAGATCTATATCACGCAAGATAGAAGCAAAGATTGCAACCTCTACTTTAAAACCAATGTACCATGAAAATACTTCTATCCTTAAATATCATGTAAGATTCCCTCTCCACACCACCCCCTCCACAAACACACACACAAAAAGGGCTAGAAAATGATGCTAAACATTCCAACAAATTCATTTATTCATAGTGATTATGTCCTTAGTAGAATAATATTTAGGAAATCAGGTTGGTCCTGTTAGTACCAGCATATAATTTCATCACACCCATGTGCTCTGCCCCTCTATCCTCTGTTGCAGGGTGGAGTATCACAAGAGACACAGCAGTCCCACAGCCTGCCCCATCCCATCCCTGTCCAACAACCCCAAGAGTGTCATTAACAAGTATGGAACAGGGTCAGCACTGGCAAGTTTCACAGCCCTCTCTATACATAAAGCCCACACAAAAACAGCTCACTGGTCTCAGAATCTGCGGCTGACACAAAAAACTCGTGTGTCCAGCCTCGATGCTTCTTCAAAACAGTATCTCACACCTGCAACCCAAGTCCAAAACATGGAGCAGCCAGCACAAGGTACAAGTACACACTGATTTTCAGTTGACCATGCCAGTGTAACAAGAAATGTCACCTCATTTTCTAAATGCAATTCCCAATCATAAATCTTTATGTGAATCTCTGGGGTGCCTTGAAGTTTCTTCCTAGTACCTGTGCCTTAAGAGTTATTTCACAAGTAACATTCTAGAAGTATAAGTAAACAAGAGAGCATGCAATTCTTATATGAAGGTTTAGTGTCTTAACAACTCTGGAAAGGTCTTGTGGGGAAAGGAATGAAAATAAAGTTCTGGTTTTCAGTTTCACACGTGAACTTTCTTCCACATTACTGTGGATAATCTAGAAATAGGCTAAATTCTAATAACCAAATGTTTACATGTCACAAAGAGATTAAACTCCCTTAAGAATAGAGAAATTCTAGGGTGACATCTGCTCTTTGGTTTTAGTCACCATACAGGTAAGTACTACACAGTTAAGGTACAACTACTATCAATTATTCTCTTTTCACTTAAAAAAATCTTGATCTATAAAAGTTTCATATGAGGAAATAAGTGATACTCATTGTCTTAGCTGGACAACCAGCTAAATTTCCACCAACAGTTTACCAAAAGGATTATTACTAATAGTTTAACCAAAATCACCACAGACTATCCCTTACTATCTTTATTTTGAGTAAAATACCACATGATTCTACAGAAGAACTGTGTAACTATTAATATTTATTTACTAACACCTGAATCCGGAAGTGGACCCAAAAACGGGTTTCACCATAATAGCAAGTTAAAAAAAAAATCAAATATACTGATTTAAACTGTGATGAATGCTTAACTCAACAAAAAAAAGGCAAAATATACTTATAAAATCAACTTTTAATTTCTGCTAAAGTCTGCATATTACCATTATTTTAAACGCAAGGCTTACCTACGAATAACAATTATTTATGAAAAATAAGTTTTAAGCAAGTACAAAAGATTAAAGGCTGTATAAAATATCTTAAAATTTTCATGTCACAGTTTAGTCCAAAAAGTATTTTCTTTGTTTTCAAATAAACTACTATCACGCATACTAACCTAGGCATAACTCAGGTTTCAAGTGTGAGATTTCTGAATCTACATAAAGAATTATTTTCTTTTTTAGGACTTTAAATAGAAAGCATTTAAATAAAAACCTTTAGTTTACTACTCCCCAAAATAAATCTGACATTTTTAGGTGAAGAAAAATTAGAAACAGTGCAATTAATAGACTGGAAATTTAAATGTCATTGCCAGTAACCAACTGCTGTCTGCTGAATTTCAAGGAAACCTATTGTATATAAAAATTTTAAAAAGTGAACTCATCTACCCTCTCATCTCAGCACTTTCTCAACTTTCCCATTACAATCAACAATATAACTTGGCGGTCAAGTCTTCCAGACCAATAACATCAGAATTTATTTTTAACTCCTGACTCCTTCCCAAATATGCCCCTTCAATCCAATCCAAAGTTTTGCCAGTTCTTCATTCACATTGTTTCTCAAATGTGTTCTTTTCATCACATTTTACCTTATATTCTATTATTCACAACATACCCTACTACTCCTACTGCTCCCTAAAAAGGCTCTGATGTCCCTACTCTAATCCATCAACTCAGTTGCCCAAATCATCCTCGATTTTTTTTTTTTTTTTTTTTTGCCTTTTAGGGCCACAGCAGAGACATATGGAGGTTCCCAGGCTAGGGGTCTAATCGGAGCTGTAGCCTTCAGCCTATGCCACAGCCACATCAAATTCAAGCCACGTCTGCGACCTACACCACAGCTCACAGCAACACCAGATCCTTAACCCACTGAGCAAGGCCAGGGATCAAACCTGAAACCTCAGGTTCCTAGTCGGATTCGTTTCCACTGCGCCACGACACGAACTCCCCATCTCCAGATATTTTTTTCAGCAACCTATACAGTAAATTTCAATATCTCTTGAATCTTAACCAAACTTTTAGAGGCTCCATCAATGAACGTTAACACGTTTCTTAAATTCCATCTCTTATTTTCCTATTTAGGCCCCTTTAAATTCAGACTTACCAATCTGTTTTTATAAATTAAAATTATTCAAAATTAATGATCTGTCATACAAAAATCACCACCTCTATGCCTCTGTCCATTCCTTCCATCTAGAATCCTTTACACTTCTCTGTCAATTCAAGTTACAGCCTCCTTTAAGACCTGTCTTAAAACACACCTCTACAGGAAGTCTATACTCTTCAACCCATTTACCTCAACCTTTTTTTTAATCCCTCTGAACAAAGCATTCTATTTGTATTTATATAATCCTGCAGTCATCATGATTTTGTCCCATACAAACTAAACAACTACCTCCGACAACTAAATGATAAGCTTTTCAGGCTAAAGTCTTTAATTTTTTAATGTATCCCTCTTTTGAACAGGAGTCTTTTAGAACACGAGCACTCTAATGCTTACTTACTCCCCTTTCTTCTAAAAGGTCCTTAAAGTTAAGGTTGTCAAAAACACATAATTAGCATTGAACTCCAACTTTTTAAATGTTAAGTTGATGTATAAAGTAACAAAAAAGACAACATTTTAACCCACACGCTTTGCAAGAATTACTCCATTCTCAGTCATCATCCACACTATCAAGAACTAAGGTGTCATTTTCAAAGAGAATCCCGGAAACAAAATGAAGTCCCAAATTCTAATATTATAAACTATTCTATTTTGCTCTCTGAAAGAGATCTAATAAATTAATTACCTAAAATTATGAGCGGTTTTTAAACTAAGATGAAAAACATACTAACACTCCAGTACCACAATAAGCTTTTAAGTAGCCATTATAAGATTTGCTTCATCATAGCTGAAAATTACTCCAGAATTTTAAAATATTCCTCTCAAATGACCCCATGAAGTGCTTAGAAAGCTTGACCATTCCCTGAAAGATGCATCATCAGCTTCCCTCTTCACATACCCTGCATTCTGAACTAGCTAGTCACCAAAAAAAATTTAACTCTTAAAAAAAAAAATCTACCATTCAGCTATTACCTTGGACTGCCCTGTCTTAGGCAAGTTCCAAAAGGCAACATGAATTGAATTCTGGGTTCAATTAAGAATGATTATATTATGCTGTTTAAGGACATAATCAATTTCACATAACAGCATATATTTTTTAAAAAATCTCAGTTCAATTCTCTTCTTCTTCTAGGCAACAAAGTAGTTTTTCATTGTCCTCATCATGCCCCTTTCTTGAGAAATAAGGAAACAAAATAGATATTTTTGTCAAATTCTGTATGTTTAAATAAACTGTCATCAAATTCCACATAAACACAGATACACAGGAACATGTGACACTTGGCGTAGCAAACACTCAACTAGACTTTTCTGCACATATCTAGCAAAAGGGTCCAATCTAGTAATAACCGTGAACAGAGCCCAAATAACCCTATTACATCCAGGGCCACAGCATTCTGCAAAACCTATGATGAAAACGTCTAAATCCACGTTCTTTTAACTGGATAGTCTTATCTAAAGGAAACCAATGCAAGAGTATTTTAAAAAGTCTTAAGAAGGGACCCCCGAACTCTGTATCATTTAGCAAGTACTGAATGCAATGGCACCCCCCAAAACTGATATATGGAGAGTCAGTAACAATTAACATTCAACTTAGTATCTGACAACATGACAATACAAATCTCAATCAAAACCTGGACCTACTTTCAAGTTACCTTTTGATTAAATATTAACTCTATAGAGGTAGATTTGGAATGTCAAAGGAGAAGATTAGAAATAACATACTAAACTACAAGGCATGTTGAGCTACAACTGCTACTGAGTATCAGCCTCACGGGTCCCTTCTAAGAGGAGGAATCAATGTTTGCCTGGAAATGTGAAAGTGGTTACTGAGCAAGTTCATCTCTGGATTAAGAACAAATGCGTTGTATAGTCACAAAGACAAGAAAGAACTGTTAGGAGACAGTGACATTTAGATCCTCTATTAAGTGTACAAAACTAAGATAACCCCTGAGACCTGAGCTAACTAAACTATCCCTCATTCCTAAAGACACACTCTGCAAAAGCACATAATGGTTTATGAGTCTCGTCCTTCGCTTTATTCATGAGAATGAGCAAGTAAACACTTCCATCACTATTTTAAGATGGAAATAGTCAACCGCTTGATAAAGCTGGTCATCAACTGCAAGAAAACTATAAAAAATGTTTCAAGTCAAATCATCCAAATAAAAATCATATTCCCTCTATTCAAGGTTAATGAGACCGAGGGAGGGAGTATGGGAGGAGAAAAGAGGGAGCTGCCTCATCCTTGACTGAAGACAGGTTTCTGCCCTTTCCCATTACCTCTGATCGTTATATCAGATCTCATATTTTAAGATCCTGGTATTTCAAAGTCTCTTATTTAAAGGGTGAGGTGGAGAAGGAACGTAAAATAAAATCAATACTCACTGCTAACTTTCATGCTGCCAAAAGCTGAAGGCTGCTGCACTGGCTTGCAGCTCTCCGCAAAGGAGGTGGTTCTGGGCCGCCCTGACATGATCACTGTCTTCCCGAATCACCTTCTTTTCCTTCCTTCCTCCTCTTCTTCCTTTTGTTTTATGTTGGGGTGTTAGGTTAATGATAAATGCAGCATTAAGTTCTCCCACAGGAAAATGAAAAATACTTCGTCCTCCTGGCTCTTCACTCCTTTTGTATAGCTATAAAAAAACGCGAGCGATGTATTTCTCCTTGAAGACAGATCAGTACGGATATTTAACATATAGATGATCTGAGACTGGAAAAAAAAAATACAGTTCTTTCCCCTCCCTTTCCTTGGAGGGAATAAATGGGTGGGAGGTCCTAAAAATATATATATCACGTGAAACGGGGGCAAATACTTGATCGAAAATAAGTACTTTGAATATTATATTTTCCTCAGGGATTTTTTTTCCGAGTCAATGAAGAAGGGAAGCGGCGGAAGGATCACGAGTCTCACGCTTGAAAAGAAGGGGGGATGGGAAGGAGGGAGGGAGCGGGAGGGGGTGGCTCGGAGATGCGACGGGAAACGCTGCGGCTCCGGCAGCGGCGGGATCCGGCGGGCTGACGGCAGGGGCCCGGCGAACTGGAAGGCGGCGGAGTCGCGAGTCAGTCAAAAGCGGGCGGTGGCGGCGGCTCCTCTCCTCATTGCGCCAGGAGCAGCTGCAGGAGGCGGCTGGATCCAGCGGCCATGGCGGCGGCGGTGGCGGAGGCAGCTCCCTTCAGACCCCAGGCAGCGGCTCCTCGACTGCTCCCCATACGCCGGGGACATGGGAACCCGGCAACCGCTTCCGTCCCTCGGGGCCCCCTCCCCCGTCCACGGTACCAGCGCGACCGCCCTCCCTCCCACCCCTCGCCTGCGCTCGGTCCCGCTCAGGAAGTGTCCGCGCTTTGCCCCCAGCCCGAAGCCCTGTCAGTGGCTGCGGGGCCGGCTCCTCCTCGCTTCCTTCCTTCCTTTGTCACTCGGGCCCGGGCGGCGGCGGCGGCAGCGGCGGCGGCAGCAGCACAAACCCGCATTCGCCCGGGTCGGGGGCTGTTCTGTGTGAGCAGCGCCGTCTGCGCAGCCGCCTAGCTCTTCCCCACTCACCCTCCCCCCTCCTACTCGTCCTCCGCCTCCTTCCTCCCCCACCCAGCCTTACACCGCCCAGCGCCCCGCCGCCCGCGTAACAGGCGTCTGAGAATCGCCGGCCGAGCCCGGCGCCCGCCCCCTTCGGCAGGGGAGCCGAAGCCCGAGCGGAGCCAATCACCGACGTCGTTTGTTTGCGGCTCCTCCCGGAAAAAGCCGAAGGATTAGAGGAGCCAATTAGAAAGTATCACTGGAAATCACGCCCAAGGGCGGAAAATGCCGAAGATAGCCGACCGCGAACAAGGTGGGTTCGACTGATTCTGTGACTGGCTGGAGGAGAAATTCGACAATGGCAACAGTGACCAATCAGAGTCGCCGGCTCTCACGGAAAAAGCTTGAAGAGTTAAGGACTGTGAAGCCCCGAGTAGCTGGTGAAACCGCAAGGCTGGGCGCCGCGGCCGCTTTGTAATTGGCCGAAACTCCGCTGGGCGTGTACCTCTCTTGGTGATTGGGTGAAGAGAATGGGGCTTCCGAGTACAGTCTGACCAGTAAGGACGTCTCCTCCCTGGCCAAGGTGGGGAGAAGTAGAAAGCGAAGGGAGGGGCCTATAAAGCGCCTTCTCATTGGCCTCAAGCTTTGGAGCTGGAGTGGGGGCAAAAGGGAAAAGGAGGGAGGCCGAAACCCGTAGCAGCAGCCAATCGGCACTCAGTGCTGTCCAATCGCAAGACCTAGCTGAAGTGTGATTGGCCTTCGGCCTCCGGCGGCTGTCCCAGGAGCCGGGAGAAGCGCATCTGGGGTGGTGGTGGATGGACCGGCTGCCCTGTGGCTGCTCGCAGCAGGTGTGAAAATCACAGATAGCGCGAGCCCTTCGCCACCGCTGGGAAAATACTGCGGTCGGCTGGACGGGGCTCGGAGCGCTCTAGCGAACAGAGGGTTTAAGGGCTCTCTCCCCATCCCTGACTACAGGCTCTCGGCGGGGCGGGGCTAATGTGCACGACGAGGCTCCCCTGCGCCCGGGAGATCGCGTTTCGAGTGCTGGCGTCTTCCACGAAAGGTCCGGACGGATCCAGGGCGACTCCAAGCCGGGCTGCAAGGTCTCAGACGCTAAACTGAGAACAAAGCTTCCACTTCTGGGCGGCCGCGCCCCGCCCAAACGCAAAGGCCAGTGATAGGAGTGAGACCGACAGCGCCTCGCGCGCGCGGCCAGGCCCGGCCTTCCAGAAACGCCCCTGAGAAATGAGCTCATGCTGGTTGCGCGCGCTCCTCGGGCGCGACTGCCCTCAGCAAAACGGGCCCATGAGCAGGTGAGGGGAAGTGCCGTCAGGCAAGATATCCTGAAGTCACTGAGGAAAGGGGGAGTCAGAATAGCCCTCCACAGTTTGGGTTCTTTGGAACTAGGGTGGTCTATAAAGGTACTATTTAAGTGGTCTTCACACATGGGCCAGTGTTCGGATTGCTACAGTTTGCCTAAGAACAGTGAGGTATGGCCACGTCAGTGTAGCAGAAAAGGTAGACTGGACAGTTGCCATCCTGATTATAATTCTGTGGTGTCTAATTTTCCACCTGCAGAGTCATCCCTTTCTGTTAAGATACTGTCAGTAAAGAGCACATGTGAAAATACCCGTACTTGATCAGCTTAACTAGCTATTTCTTTGAAAAACTGATGAGGAACTTGGGACCAAAGTAAGCTTTGATGGGGGACAGGAATGATCTGCATAGGGTTTGCAAACTTAACTGTCTAGTGGGACCAGGAAATTAAAGCAAATGAGTGAAACTGGCCTGGTGTAAGACAATGGGGAATGATAAGAAACGTGGCAAACTGGAGTGTCTGTGCTGTAACTGAAGGGAGCAGCTGTTCAGCTCTAGCGGATTGTTGCCCTGAGGAATGTGGATCCAAGTGTTGTGAGATATTCTCTGCTTTTTTGCCCCAAGAGAAGCCCTAAAGCAGAATTTTTGTATGAAGTCTCTCGGTTTTTAAATCCGTATTTCCAAACCCTGCAGGCCAACTAAGAACATCCCAGGGTAGATGTGGCTAACATGCAATCAATTTGTAATCTCAAACCTCGTCACAGGTTTAATAGTTCGGGAGCAGTAGAGACTCTTGTTCTTTGCAGTGAACACAAACCAGGAGGTCTTTGGGTGCCATGGAGAAGGGTAAAAAATGTTAAAAGCAAACTCAGTGCGTGATAACTGTCAAATGACTGTTCCCTCTCCATGTGAGCTATTATGAAAGACCTTTGCCACTACTCCCTAAAATACTGTGAGGCAAAGCTTGAAATTCTGCCTTCTTCTTTACTCCCCATCCCTCCTTCCAAATTATACCAGCAGGAAAGTTAGTAACAAATGTTTAGGTTATACAACTTGAAACTATGGCTATTGTTTTGTATACAATAAAGTGTGAAAATGATCTACCTTAAGGTTATGATGAGTAGCTTTACTGTTGCTGCCTTCGAATATTTTGACCTAATGCTGTTTAAAATAAAAATCTTGGAGTTCCTATTGTGGCTCAGTGGGTTGAGAATCCAACTAGTATTCATGAGGATGACGGTTCAATCCCTCAGTGGGTTAAAGGATCCGGTGTTGCTGGGAGCTTCGATGTAGGTCAGAGACTCAGTGGGATCTGGGGTACGCCAGCAACTGCAGCCCTGATTGGACCCCTAGCCTGGGAACTACCATATGCCACCGGTGTGGCCCTAAAAAGACAAAGTTAATTAATTAATTTAAAAAATCTGACCAAGACGAGGGAAATTTTATAGGAAAAAAAATTCAGTGTAGGAGTTCCCATCGTGGCTCAGTGGTTAACAAACCTGACTAGCAACCACGAGGACGCCTGTTTGATTCCTGGTCTTACTCAGTGGGTTAAGGATCCGGCATTGTGTGAGCTGTGGTGTCGGTCACAGACGCCACTGGGATCCCACGTTGCTGTGGCGTAGCCTGGCAGCTACAGCTCAGATTCAACCCCTAGCCTGGGAAACCTCCATATGCTGTGGGTGCAGTCCTAAAAAGACAAAAAAAAAAAAAATTGGGCTAGAATTAAGGTTTAAGGAGGGAGAAATTTATGAGAAAATATAGAACTACTGAAATTAACAGTGATTGTTTCTCTGACCTTTCAAACTGTTACTCAACTTTACTGCCTGCTGTCAACCGTTTATCAGTTTATAATTTTAATAATGTTTACTAAGTGTCTATAAAGTGCCAGACACTGCTCTTAAGTGCGTCACACATGCTATCTCAAGTTACAATCCTTTGACATAGTACTCTTATCACCTCCACTTTAAAGATACGGAAACTGGAGTTCCCGTTGTGGCTCAGTGGTTAACAAATCTGACTAGCATCCATGAGGACTCAGGTTCACTCCCTGGCCTCGCTCAGTGGGTTAAAGACCTGGCGTTGCCGTGAGTTGTGGTATAGGTCACAGATGCAACTCAGATCCTGCGTTGCTGTGGTTGTGGTGTAGGGCAGCAGCTACAGCTCCGGTTCGACCCTTAGTCTGGGAACCTCTATATGCTAAGGGTGCAGCCCTAAAAAGACAAAAAAAAAAAAAAAAGTAAACTGAGAGCTAGAAAGTTGTACTAAGTTACCTAAGGTCCACAGAGCTAAAGTAAGCAGAACCAGAATTCAGATTCCCTGTACTTTTCTCTCAAACGGAGTCCCTACCTCTCCTGGCCTTGCTTTATCTTAAAGTCTAAGCATTCGTCTTCAACAGTGTGTACCTGGTTGTGAACATACCCCTTAGTTTGATTTATAATGATTTGATTTCCTTTATGGCTCATCAGGCAGTCCCTTACAGAGAGAGAGATCAGGGATTCTGACCCATAGTAACAATTAACCAGAGGATTAGAAAAAGATAAATATAGGAAAGTTGGGTGATACAGATGATACAGAACAAGTAAGTGGTGCAGTACGGGGCGGGGGGAAAGAGGTTGGTGAGCCTGTCCACCAGATAATAGTTATAAATGAAAATACGCAATGAACTGGCTTCTGTAGTAATCACAAGTATTTGTACAGTACTTTGCACTTAGGAAATACTATTATGTTAATGAAGTTTACAAAATACTATTATGGAACTATTATTCTGTTTTTACATATGAGGAAACTACACACTAGGGTAAGTGATTTGCTCAAAATCACTTAGCTGCATTTTTTAATTGAAACTAGAAGAAAATATATGCAGGTTAAATAATGAAGATAGAAGATAAAATATGAGATACAGTTTATTTAGAAGAACCCAGGAGTTTTGTGGCACAGTGGGTGAAGAATCTGGCATTTTCACTGCAGTACCTTGGGTCACTGTTGTGCTACGGGTTCAATCTCTGGCCCAGGATGGGCATGGCCAGAAAAAGAGATGAACCCAGAGTCAGTCAGTGCAAATAGAAGTCCATGAGCAAGCTCTGCCTAGGACCTCATTTACTTAGCCAATATATATTAATTACCTAAATGTTGTTTGGTGCTGGGCTTTAAAATTTAATAATATGGTCTCTGCTCCAGATACTGTGGGATGGAAGAGTTATTTAATAATGAACCCTAGGAAAGCCCTCCAATATGAAGGTCAATGTGAGGATTAAGAAGAAGGAAAAATGAGTTTGCATTTATTGAGTGCCTGTTCAATCCTTCTGTAAACACCCAAGAGACAGGCATTAATGCCCTCCCTTTTGTCTTTTTATGGCCACACCCATGGCATATAGAAATTCCCAGGCTAGGGGTCAAATCAGATCTGCAGCTGCTGGCCTACACCACAGTCACAGCAATGCTGGATCCTTAACCCACTGAATAGGGCCAGGGATTAAACACCTCCTCATGGGTACTAGCTGGGATCATTACTACTGAGTCACGATAGGAACTCCAATCATTTATTTATTTATTTACTTACTTATTTGATTTATTTTCTTTTGGCCACCCTGACGCATATGGAGCTCTCAGGCCAGGGATTAGATCTGAGCTGCAGTCTCGACTTAAGCCGCAACTGCAGCAACTCCAGATCCTTAACCCACTGTGCCAGGCTGGGGTTCAAAGAGTCCCAGTGCTCCCAAGATGCCACCAATCCCATTGCACCACAGCAGGAGCTCCAGTTAACCCTTTTTTAATAGGGGTAAAAATTAGCAGTAAGTATATTGTTCATGGTTACACAACTAGAAAATGGCATAGCTGGGATGGAATCTACAGCCATGTCTATTTGATCCAGGCTCTTTCTGCTAGATCACTCTGCCCTTCATCAAAAATTAACATTATTTATCCCATGTATGTAAAACTATATTAAAATAAATTAAAACATAAAAATTATGTGGGTATGCTTGCGTACCCACACATAGGAGTATGGAAAAGTTAATTTTGATGGCATATTGGATGATATTTATTACAACATGCTTCCCAGTATTGTCTTCCTTTTGCACCTTTACATAAGAAACAAAACACTTAAAAAGGGAAAACAGGAGTTCCCATTGTGGCTCAGCAGAAATGAATCCAACTAGGAACCATGAGGTTGTAGGTTCGATCCCTGGCCTCCCTCAGTGGGTTAAGGATTCGGCGTTGCCGTGAGCTATGGTGTAGGTTGCAGACATGGCTCGGATCCCGCGTTGCTGTGGCTGTGGTGTAGGCCGGCAGCTGTAGCTCCTATTAGACACCTAGCCTGGAAACCTCCACATGCCTCGGGTGCAGCCCTAAAAAGACAAAAGACAAAGAAAAAAAAAGGAAAACGAAGATAAGACTGCAGAAGAATCAAAGAAAAGAAGTAAAAGTGTGAAACTATTCAATATGACTTATAGGACACGGTGCCAGGTCTTAGGAATACAGGAATATAAAGATGAATAAAAGTCTTTCAGAAGTGGCTTTCTCCAGTCTCAGCGGAACTCTCATATAATGGGGACATGTAAATAGAGAACACCATAATGTCATCTGGGCAGCTATGGAGAAGAAGTATGCCAGAGATGATTTTTCCAAGTTGTATTTAAACTACTGGTCTCCAGAGTTGAGTGCATATACCCAGAGGTTGCATAGGATGATCCTCTGTAACGCTAGAACTACTAGATCTTATTTTTATCTTAAAAAGTAAGAAATTATCTTTCCAATGGTTAATTTACTGCTAGACACTGGTGCCCTTGGTTCCTATGTCAACGGAAGAGGTGTCACATGGTCCACAGTACTGCTCTCCTAAAGGAAGTGGATGAATCCAAAGCCTAGAAGAGATTGTGAATACAAGGTACCCTCCTGCTGTTAAAAATGTTCAGCAGCATGTAATACTTTGCGCTTAAGTGGATTTCCAGTCATAATATTTGATTTTTAACTAACTTGACCCTCATAGACTGAAACTGAGTCCTATAAATAAAGTGTAGATAAGAGAACAAACAGAAAATGGCGAAGCTGAGATTCTACTCTTGGTAGGAACTCTTCATCAGTCACATCAATAGGTAAAAACAATAAAAGCTAGTCAAATTTGACAGGAAGTAGGCCTGAAATTTTTGGAATGCTCAGGAATTTTTGAAATACGAAGTTACCATCCACTGTTTTCAGTCAGAGGTTACTCTAAGTTTAAATATGATTGAGATGTAGCTAATGCCAGTGTGAAGTCTTCACAATTACCAAAACATTTAAAAACTAAGCATCTGGGCAGTTAATAATTTGGGGATTTAGGGATGAGAATAAAAAAGTTTTGGGCCTTATGTAATAAAAAAATTTTTGGCATTAAAAATAAAAATTATTTTAAAATATTGTTTATTATGCCTCTTACCCTCTTTTATTCTTGTATGTATCTTATATGTGCATATCATATTAGTTCAAGAGTATATGTTTTATAAATAAATATGCAGAGCATTTTGGATCTGATGTTTAAAATTGTTTTACTAGCAGTGTATAAGAACAAACAAGTTTGTAGACCTCTTTTAAACAAAGTTTAGTTTTTTAGATGATGGAAGGGAAGAACATTCCAGGCAAAAAGAGGTTATACAGTGGCAGAAATGTGTGAAACAAAGTGTTCAGACAGCTGTAGGTAGTTTGAAATCATGTAGCATAAGATCTGGATATAGAGAAACTAATGGGAAACAGTATCAGATGATAAAAGTGTAGTAAAATAAATTAAAAGAATATGTACAAAGACTAATAGCAATTGAGAAACAATACTAATTTAAAAATATAGAACTTTAGATTGAATATGACCATAGTTCCAATTCTGCAAAATATTTGAACATTTGGATCAAGATTGAAAAGGGAAACAGAAATTTGAATAATTTTGCTGATATATTAGCATATTTAATTATAGATAAATACTTTAAATGTTTTCATGTTATATTTTTACAATAAATTAATGTTTGCTTGGTTTTAAAGGGAATTGGACCCCAAAATAACTCATTTCTTCACTCTGATTCACATACTTCTCAGAAAGTCTCTCATTACATGGAATTCTTAACAAACCCTCCAAGTTTCTCAGCAAAGCCTTCTAACACTAACATTTTTACTGACAATCCTTTGTAATATGAGCTATACTGTATTAATACAGGTTGCCAATATTTATTATGTGTAAGATATCTGCTAGGCACCTGATATAAAGAAGTGCATGAGACACCTCAGTGGCTCTATGCCCTTTGAGAGCTTATCCTCTGGGGAAACAACTTCATGAAAAGCTAGATAATTATTTAAGATCACATTTTGAATCCATAAAAACGTAAAACAGAACATAATTTGGTTGTTATGTTCAAATGAATTGCTTATTCTGCCCTATCTATAATAGGTAAATGGAGAACACTTGAAACTAAAGTGGATCTTAAAGGATGAGTAGTAGAATTTGGAGATGAAGAAAAGAGAGAGGAAATAAATTATTTCCCACCACTTCATTTCCAATTCACCAAACTCCCTTCTTAGTAAACTCTTAGGTGGGTTGAGCTGTCAGAGGAATTCAAGACAGTGTGAGTCCTGTTCATTTGATTTTAGGGAAACCAGTCTGGCTAGAACAGAAAGCTGATAGAGGAAACTAATAGAAGATAAAGCTTAAAAAGTAGTTTGGGGCCAGATTTCTGTATGCAACATTCAAAGTTATGTTACACCAAGAAATCTTTGAATGTTACACCAAGAAATCTGGACTTTGCCTTGTAGACAGTGGAGAGTTATGGGAGGTATTTTAGCAGATGTAAGACATTGTCACTGTAGGAGAGCCTCTGAGGTAACATACACTGGTTATTCTTGTTGCTGAAAATGTGCCCAGGGTAACAAGACAGCATATTTGGTCACGCTTCTTACAACCAATGATGTGTGCCCACAATGGGAAAATGATGGATAACCTACTCAAAAAAGAAGAGGGACAGTGTTTGAAACATTGCTACTATGCAGGAGATCCTGGTTGTATTAAAAGTTTCCTATTAGGGGAGTTCCTGTCGTGGCGCAGCGGTTAACGAATCCAACTAGGAACCATGAGGTTGCGGGTTCGATCCCTGGCCTTGCTCAGTGGGTTAATGATCCGGTGTTTCAGTGAGCTGTAGTGTAGGTCGCAGATGCGGCTTGGATCTGGTGTTGCTGTGGCTCTGGCGTAGGCCGGTGGCTACAGCTCCTGTTAGACCCCTAGCCTGGGAACCTCCATATGCCACAGGTATGGCCATAAAAGGACAAAAAGACAAAAAAAAAAAAAAGTTTCCTATCAGTGTTCTCTTGTGGCACAGTGGGTTAAGGATCTGGCATTGTCGCTTCAATGCCTTGGGTCACTGCTGTGGCTTAAGTCAGTCCTTAGCCAAGAAACTTCTACATGCCATGGGCACAACCAAAACAAACAAAAAAAATTTCATATCAAACCCCAGATTATTTAAATACCCTAATTTTAACATGTAAAGGAGTATACAATCTAAGATAAAAAGAAAACAAACCTTCAATGAATCCCTCTAGTTGTTTATGCTTGTCATATATTTGCTCCAAAGAGGGTATAATCATGTTGTTAATACACTGTAACTGATTATATTCCTCTGAGCTGTTTCATTTTTATTTCTTTTACTCCATCTCTATTCACATTTTTAAGAAAGAGCTTCTTTAGACAAAAGTGTAAATATTTCCACATTGAACTGAATAAGTGAATTCACATGAATTCAAAACAATAAGTATGTGCTGATTGAATAAGTGTGTTCTTTACAAGATCCTAGGTAATTCAGCCTTGTTTTATGTGTACTAAATGTATTAAATATAGACCTGCAAAATTCTCAGTTGGAATAAATACTTTGGGAACTCATTAGCCAGTGGTAAATCAGAAATGGTCATATTTTCTTGTTCACATGGAAATAGGTCTCACATCTCAGAATAAAAGTCTCTAGGTCTTTAATTTATATCTGGTTGATAGAGAATGTGAAAGCTACAAGAAAATTGTCATTCTGTTTCTTGGCTACTGAATAGCTTTAACCTGGGGTGAAGGAGGGAGCCTTGAAAAAGAATTAAGTCCCATAGATTATCCAAGAAGAAATTCCAGAATGCAG
This sequence comes from Catagonus wagneri, assembly GCA_004024745.2. Taxonomy (NCBI): domain Eukaryota; kingdom Metazoa; phylum Chordata; class Mammalia; order Artiodactyla; family Tayassuidae; genus Catagonus; species Catagonus wagneri. The sequence continues at coordinate 58,225,851 of PVHT021183693.1, read as the reverse complement.
CGAGAGCCTGTCCTCCTTCATCTGGATTGTGGCCATCAAGATGCATCATTGCTCTGACTTCATTACTGTGCCCTGTGGGATGGAATTCTGAAAGGGAATGGGAGAGAATGTACAAAGCCCCAAGGAATGTGTGTTCCAGTTTAACACCCAGAGTAGGAGGAAGTACCAGAGAGCAGATCAGAAAGGATTCTTGGGGCAGAGCATTTATAGCTCAGTTTTGTAAATCCATTAATATTTTGCCATGTCTATTTTTATTTTTATAATTTACATTGTAAATGCATTGGTAATACTCAGTATTTCAAGATAAAAGTAATAATTTAGGAAAAAGAGCCCTAAATAATTCTTACTACTTTTTTTTTGTCTTTTTGCCTTTTATGTAGAGCCGCACCCGCGGCATATGGAGTTTCCCAGGCTAGGGGTCTAACAGGAGCTGTAGCTGCCGGCCTTCGCCACAGCCACAGCAACGCGGGATCCGAGCCACGTCTGCAACCTTCACCACAGCTCACGGCAACGCCGGATCCTTAACCCACTGAGCGAGGCCAGGGATCGAACCTGCAGCCTCATGGTTCTTAGTCGGATTCGTTAACCACTGAGCCACGAAGGGAAGTCCAATAATTCTTACTACTTTTTAAGGAGCATTTCAAAGTCTCAGAAAAATAATAACTCAGATTTTTTTTTTTTTGACGAATCAGCATGTCTGAGACAGCTGAGCATATCTTCCTGTCAGTACCCTTCTACCTTCTCTGATTATTTCTTGACAATTTGAGTACAGTTTTCACATTTAGTGTTCTTATCAAAAGTAATATAGTGGAGTTCCCGTCGTGGCTCAGTGGTTAAGGAATCCGACTAAGAACCCTGAGGTTGCGGGTTCCATCCGTGGCCTCGCGCAGTGGTTTAAGGATCCGGCGTTGCCGTGAGCTGTGGTGTAGGTCGCAGACGCGGCTTGGATCCCGCGTTGCTGTGGCTGTGGTGAAGGCCGGCAGCTACAGCTCCTGTTAGACCCCTAGCCTGGGAACCTCCATATGCCACGGGTGTGGCTCTAGATAAAAGCAAAAAAGACAAAAAAAAAGTAATATAGTTACTCTAATTTTTGTTTTTAAATGCTTTGGCTGTGATTCTATACAATTTCATGAATCTTGCTAGTTTGTGATGGAAAACACATGAAAGACACAATATTGAATATCCTGATTTGATTAGGAAATGTTTGTGTCTACTGTGGGCCCAGAACTGTGCTATATATGCTTAGAGCAAATTGAAGAAACTATATGTTTTAAAACCTAACTATGGTTTGTTCAATTGCATTTTAAAAGTATTTTCAGGGTCAAAAGGGTATAGGCTCTTTCAGAATTAAAAACAAATCTCCTACAGAGCCAAGTCATCTGGAACTCTTTGTAAGTAAAGTACTCTATGGAGGTTAAGCTTTTAATCTAGCATGAGAGGAGTTAAAGTACCAAAGTAATTCTAAATACCAAAGAAACCATTAAGTGAAAAATTCATCAACAGGAGTTGCCAAAAGACACACTTTTTTCCTGCTTAAATGGAATTACATGGAGATATAAAGCATTTCTCTTGATCTCAGTTGATGCTGTGCACATAACAGGAACTCAGTAAATGCTGGCAAAATGAGCAATATGAGTAGAAAAGGTGAAAATTAAAATTACTTATAAAATGTTTGCATATGGAGAAGGACTCCAAGGAAACGCCCAAGAATAAAAATGTTTGATTTATTCATTTGTTGGTTTTCTGAAAGTTTTTTCTTACATTAAAATCTTTCCATTATTGTTGCTACAATATAATTTGGGTATCAAATTTTAAAAATTGGATGCATTCAAATATAACAGAATCACAGCTTAAGACAAAGCTCTGTCCACCACTGGGGTTCAAACATATCTTGGCATACCTGGCAAATTGGTAGATTTCGACACCAATAGGGTGGTTTACGTAGGGGTTTTGCGAGAAAGACTGCCAACAAGCATGGGTGCCATCGAGGAGGGGTTTTGACCAGGCTACTTCTCAATCAGTTTGCACTGCTACAAGATACTAGGCAGTACTCCAACTGGTCAGTCCCCATGTTATGCCAGCTAGACCTATTTTGAGTGCTACTCTTGGATTGAGGGGACAATGCTTACCTATCTTGAAGATTCATACTCTTATGCCAACTCCCATACTCCTTGGAAAGCACCATAACCAGAAATAGGGGTGCCCTAAAATCTGCATTACATCAAAAAATATTATCCAAAGGTGAGTGATTGGAGCTTATTTACACTTCTGCAGGAAATGTGATATAACTTGGCAGTAATGAAGACCCCAGGAAACACAGAAGCATTTTGATTCCTTGAGGACCATATTGGATATTATGAAAATACCCAGTAGAAGGTGGTGGTGGCCTAGCTCAGCAGGACTGGCTCAGCAGTGAGTGCCAGAAGTGTTCAAAGACAACAGAAACCTCAGCAGCACATATCCATGTGGCCACACACAAGGCTTGTTCTTGAGTCCATGTAAAACACTATCGAAGGGCTCTTAGAAATTTGGGGCAGGGAACTTTGTAAGGAGCTGGTCCTGCATCAGCAGGGAAAGGCGGGAACCAGTGAAATATGGATTATAAAACTATTAGTTCATAATTACGGTTTTTAGTTCAAAAATAATATGAGGTGTGAGAAGTGAACAGTCTCACTCAGTGGTCCCCATTCCTACACGCTTATTTGTGTGAGCATTTCATGGAACTAAGAATGCTGATAGTTTTCAAAATACAGAGCATGTTTTTCTTACAACAAGATCCATATACAAGTTAAATATAATTCTTCATCTGGTGTTCAACCAAAGAAAGAGTGATATATTCCAATATTAGGAGAAAAACTAGCTGGACTGAAATTATTGCTATTTAAGGACTTTTAAGGAGTAATTTTGGATGTATACACATATAAATGTTGTTTTTAGAACCTAAATCTTGCCAAAGAGGCAGGCAACTCCAGGGGTTTACCTTTCATATAGTGCTTAATAATCTATAATGAACATTATAATATTGGACATGTACTAAAACCTATAAGGCAGATAAAACAGGTACCATTACTCCCATTGTACACATTAAGAATGGAAGCAAAGGGGAGTTCCCGTTGTGGTGCAGTGGAAATGGATCTGACTAGTATCCATGAGGATGCGGGTTCAATTCCTGGCCTTGCTCAGTGAGTCAGGGATTGAGCCTTGCCATGAGCTGTGGTACAGGTCACGGATGGGGCTCAGATCTCGCCTTGCTGTGGCTGTGGTGTGGGCCAGCAGCTGTAGCTCCAGTTCAACCCCTAGCCTGGGAACTGCCAAATGCTGGGGATACAGCCCTAAAAACGCAAAAAAAAAAAAAATGGAGGTAAAGAGAACTATAATTAGCTTTTTCTGGCTCAACTTTACCACATTTATTTAATATAAATATTTATTGAACAGTAACAGGTATGCAGCATTCCACTATGTTCTTGGAATAACTTTTTCTTTTTAAGGCATAAGGAGTTCCCACTGTAGCACACTGGGATCAGCAGCATCTCTGGAGCTCTGGGATGCAGATTTAACCTCCATCCCAGCACAGAGGATTAAGGATCTTGTGCTGCAACTCCCTGGCCCAGGAACTCCATAGGCCATGGGGTGGCCCAAAAAGAAAAAAATAAATAAAGGCATGAAGGTATGCTCTGAGCATGCAAGAGAAGTCTCTCATAAAATAAGAGTAGGTTATAATATGATACCCTTAAAAAATTTTTTTTCATGGGATTCTTTTTTTCTCATTGGTCTATTTACTCCCTTTATGTATCATAGTAATTAGTGTTTCATAACTGCATAAAAAGAAACAGGACTTGAAAAGCAATCCTCTTGAAGTACAGAGCAATATTCAAGAATTAGAGATTCTTTATTTATTTATTTATGTCTTTTTTCCATATCTAGGGCCACACCTGCGGCATATGGAGGTTCCCAGGCTAGGGGGTCTAACAGGAGCTTTAGCTGCTGGCCTTCGCCACAGCCACAGCAACGCGGAATCCGAGCCGCATCTGCAACCTACACCATAGCTCACAGCAACCCCAGATCCTTAACTCACTGAGCAGGGCCAGGGATCGAACCCGCAACCTCATGGTTCCCAGTCAGATTCGTTAACCACTGAGCCACGATGGGAACTCCAAGAATTGGAGATTTTTTTAAAGGAAAGATGTACATATAAAGTCCCACCAGATTTTAAACATGGTTACAATCAGAATTTAACTATTGAACAAACTGAATACTTCTTATGTGCAAAGTACTGTTCTTAATGAGAATGAATCAAAAAAAAACATAAGACGTGATCACTGCCCTTAGCAGTTTTTAATGTGGCTGGGAAAGGATAGGATAAGATAAAAGGAAAGGATAAGATAAAAACTAGATATATTGGAAAAGCTATTGAAAGTAAATAGATATTTGAGTTCCCTGTCATGGCTCAGTGGAAACGAATCCAACTAGGAACCATGAGGTTGCCAGTTTGATCCCTGGCCTCGCTCAGTGGGTTAAAGGATCTGGCGTTGCCATGAGCTGTGGTGTAGGTTGCAGACGCGGCTCAGATCCTGCGTTGCTGTGGCTGTGGTGTAGGCCGGCGGCTACAGCTCCTGTTAGACCCCTAGCCTGGGAACCTCCACATGCTTCAGGTGTGGCCCTAAAATCGACAAAAAGAAAAAAAAAATTAAAAAAGGAAAATAAATATAAATAATAAACAATAAGGTCCTACTGTACAGCATGGGAAAATATATTCAATATGATGGAAGAGAATATGAAAAATTATATATATGTATGTATATTATATACACATATATAGGAATCATTTTCCACAGAAACTAACACAAAAAAAGCCCCAATAAATTTTCGTTGAATGAGAGTTCCTGTTGTGGCTCATTAGTGACAAACCAGACTAGTATCCATGAGGACATGGGTTTGATCCCTGGCTTTGCTCGGTGGATTAAGGATACGTCATTGCCGTAAGCTGTGATACAGGTCACAGACATGGCTCAGATCCCGCATTGCTGTGGCTGTGCCATAGGCCAGCATCTATAGCTCCCATCTAACCCCTAGCCTGGGAACTTTCATATGCTGCAGGTGGGGCCCTAAAAAGACAGACACAAAAAAACAGGTGAATGAATGAATAGATGAGTGACTATAAAAGTTCGTTATTGGTCCAAGGTAGCCAAGAAAATGAGGAAGTGTGTGTGTGTGTGTGTGTGTGTGTGTGTGTGTGTGTGTGTGTGTTTTCAGGCAACAGCTGAAATAGAGAATGGAAGACTCTACTCTGTCAAACCCTTCTTGCCTACTCACTCCTGTGGATAGAGTAACATCCCCACAAGAAAGAGGAATACTATTACAAAAATTTTTTAAGATGAAAAGCCTGGACAGCACACAGGGAAGAACAAAACTACAGTTAACCCTGGCCACTATAAACCTATTTAGTTAAAATGTTTCAATAGCGTATTTGCCATACTCAGAAACCAGCAGAAGGTGCAAGGTCAGTGTCTAGAAGGAGACTGAAGCTATATGAAAAGAACAAAAAAGAAACAAACTCATGGACATCGAGAACAGAGTTGTGGTTGCTGAGGGGGAGGAAGTGGGATGGACTGGGAGTTTGCGGTTAGTAGAAGCAAACTAATGCATTTGGAGTGGATAAGCAATGAGATCCTGCTGTATAGCACAAGGAATTATAACTAATCACTTGTAATGGAACATGATGGAAGATAATGTAAGAAAAAGAATATATCAAACTGGATCACTTTGCTGTACAGAAGAAACTGACAGAACATTGTAAATCAACTATAATAAAAATTTTTTTTAAAAATACAACAAGAGATTATCCACCAAACTCTGTAGGATAAATAAAACATCTGAGAAACAGAGTGCAATTAGAGACGCACTCATTTTTAAGGATTGTGAAAGTATGGAAATAGTAGAATGGTTCAAGAAGGTAAGCAGTAGACCATTATATCAATATTTTTAAAGATTGCAAAGTGATTGTATATTTGTCATTAGAAAGTCATTAGAGTCCTGTATAACAATGTAGAGTCAGAATTATGAAGGTAAGGTCAGGATGCAGAGCAATTTTGAATACATAAAAGAATAATTCAGCTAAGGAAGTTAGGGGTTAGAGGTAAGTAAAAGTACACTAAAAAGACATGACGATACTAGTATTTACTCTGGAAGCAAAACAGAAATTGTCCTGATATCAGTAGTGTCTTAGAGAAGCAGTATGAGGTCAGTGTGATGATCACTATAGAAGCCAAGAGTCGTCAGAGAGACAGGTGTTCTTCTAAGATTTGCATTACCTGCTAATACAATGTAAAATTGAGCAGAGTTTGGAGTTTCCTGCACAGAGAAAGTATGATTTAATTTGAAATAATCCATATTATATTTTGTACATTTGTAGGAACCATGGTAATCTACATAATTTTGGAAAGGACACACTAAAATTTATCTCCAAAGTAAGTCAAAAGTTACAACTTTAGAGAGTGGCTAAACTTCATCAGGCAATCTGACAGATTTTTTTTTTTTTGTTTTTTAGGGCCGCACCCATGGCATATGGAGGTTCCCAGGCTAGGGGTCTAATCAGAGCTGCAGCTGCCGACCTACACCACAGCCACAGCAACACCAGATCTGAGCTGAGTCTTTGACCTACACCACAGCTCCTGGCAACGCCAGATCCTTAATCCACTGAGTGAAGCCAGGGATTGAACCTGCATCCTCATGGATACTAGTCAGATTCATTACTGCTGAGCCATAACAGGAACTCCAATCTGATAGATTCTTGTTTTCCTTTGGAAAGTGGCTCAGGCCCCAGTGAATCTGATGACAAATTTTTGTGCTTCTGCCAGATGCCCATTAAAAAGATTGACCTCTTTCTTTGAACTTTAATGCTGAGGCTATAACCTATTGGCTTTCAAATAGCAACTTATGAAAGAGGCCTCAGCATGCTCCCTAAAGAAACAACATGTTTTCTGCCAAAATTAGGATTACCTATAGGAAGAGGGTGATTACTATGCCAACAGCCAAATGACGGTTTGCCAAAAATAACAAACTCCATTGTGGATGGCAAAGGAGCCTCATATAACCCAGAAGAGAGAGGGTGTTAGGAATGGTCTTCCATCACAGTTGATGTAGTTGATGAGGGACCTGGTGAAGGCTGTGCTGAAAGCAAAATAGTCATAACTGGGCATGGTGCTAACTTAATGACCTGCCAAATCAGAAAACACCTTGGTAAATGTAAATCATTGGGTAGGAGTTTTAAGCCCTAAGTGTTAAGGCTTAGAGCAAGCATAGCAAAAAATGCTATGCCTTTTTTCCATTTTTCCATTTCTATACACGTTTATTCCATTTCTGTACACAAGGCAGACATGGATAACAGATAACTTGGCCTCAGGGTTCTTCTCAATCAACACCGTGGTTTGAGCAGGCACTGCCTAACAGGGGGAACTGTCAGGTCATTTGAAACCTATTTCCCTGTCTGTGGATTGCTCCCATATGACAGATGTCCTGTCTACTCTTAGATGAAAGGATGATGGTCCTGAAAAGCATTTGGCTGTGAGAGGGGCTCTCACCTCCCAAGAGGCTGGGCAGCACAATTAAGCCAGTGGCCACTCATGAGGATGTCCAGAAGCTCAGGGATCCACTTGCAATCGGCTGACCCCAGGAGGTGGACTTCCATGCCTCGTTACTCATGAACCACTGCCCAAGAATATCTGCTCTGAGTAGACATCAGGTGAACAAACTTTCCATAGCTAAGGCAGCCAGGTTGCCTAAAAGAGTCTGTGGTTAGTTACTTCCGGTCATTGGCTTAGGACTCTGCTGTTAGAAAATACTTGGTTTTTGAGGGGGTGAAATGAGACAATATATGTGAAAATTGATTAAAAACGTCAAGGCCTATATCATGTAGGGTATATGGGTGAGCATGATTATTGGGACGATGATTATTAAAAAGTTAAGCACATGAGTTCCCATTGTGGCACAGTGGAAACAAATCTGACTAGTACCCATGAGGACATGGGTTTGATCCCTGGCCTCACTCAGTGGGTTAAGGATATGGCATTGCAGTGAGCTGTGGTATAGATCGCAGACGCGGCTCAGATTTTGCATTGCTGTGGCTGTGGTGCAGGCTGACAACTATAATTCCAATTGGACCCCTAGTCTGGGAACCTCCACAGGTGCCACAGGTGTGGCCCTAAAAAGAAAAAAAAAGTTAAGCACAGAATTTTTCCATATGCTTACAATTTCTTATTTAGTTATAGCTCTTTTCCATAAGACTGGAGTGGAATCTTTTCCCTCTGGGAGGCAAAAATAATGAGATGTTTGCCTTGATTTTGTTCTTATTGTGTATGTGTAACATCCCTAAATCTACTCCAGCACATCCTACACACTTGTCAGATTGATTTAACTTTCAACCCACTGTCATCACTTCAGCTGCTCAGGAACCTAACTTGATCCCCTTCCTGTTGTAGAAAATGTAAGCTCTTCTGTCTTGCATTCAAAGTCCTCCTTCAACTATGCACCCCTTCCACTTCGCCACCAGCATTCACCACCTTTCCAGTCTCACCTCTTCCTGCTTCACATTATAGAAGCAGGTACTGTTGGAGCTGGCAGTCATCAAAAAGATGGTACTCCCAATGTTCACCGCAGCATTATTTACAACTGCCAAGCTACGGGAGCAAACCTAAGTGTCCACCAACAAATGAATGGATCTAGAAGATGTGGAATATATATGTGTGTGTATACACACACACACACACACACACACAAAATGCAATGCTACTCAACCATAAAAAGAAGGAAAATTTTCCACTTGCCACAACATGGATAGACTGAGGGGTATTATGCTAAGTGAAATAAGTTTGAGAAAGACAGTGTATGATATTACTTATATCTGGAACCTGAAAAAATACAACAAACTAGTAAATATAACAAAGAAGAAGCAGACTCACAGATATAGAGCGCAAATTAATGGTTACCAGTGGAAGCAAAGAAGGGAAGGAGAACGGGTAATATAGGAGTAGGGGATTAAGAGGTACAAACTATCATGTTTAAAATAAGCTATAAGAATACATTTGCACAACACAGGGATATTTTACAATAACTATAAATGCAGTATAACCTTTAAAATTGTGAATCATTATATTGTATACCTATAACTTATATAATATTGTACATCAGCTATACTTCAATCATGCTCATACTGTCTTCGTACTTAACAGTGGGGAAACTAAAGCCTGGAGAGATGAAGTGATATTTTCAAGTCTACACATAGCCTTCCATTGTGGTCAAGACAATGTGCTCTGCATTCCCCACACAACTTGTTCCTCTGGTCCTAAGCACTGGGACAGGATGAGTAGAACTGGTATTCAGGGAGCAACGTGGCATGGGATGAATGATACATGAAGCAATATTGAGAATTAAAAACCCTATGTGCTTGCAACATACTGAGGTTGCAGCAAATGTCCTTTACGTAGACTGTGCAACCCTCGTAGGAGAGAATTCACTAAAGTTAAAAATCAATCTGCAAACTTTTGTTCTACTGGCTTTGGAAGGAATATTTGTGACAATTGTCTTCTATCTAAATAGAATGAATTGTTCAGGGCTAGAAATGATTAAAGATATATCAGGGTTTCCCTTGGGAATGGCCCATCGGGTTATTATTATTTGCCAAGTTTTTCCTCTGAATTGAAACTAACAAGGTCATTCCAAGGGTAACCACATTGAGGAACCTCAATACAATGACCCTGTTACAACATGCCCAACTAGAAGCTAGGAAACCACACCTTCTTTAGAAGGTTTATGTGGTAGAAAATGGGAGGTGGTTAGTGATTTAAATCTTACTGATTATCACGAATGGCAGGAAGAGGAAAAAAGTGAAGGAAAAGCCTTGATTATAAGAATATTGTTCAAGAAAATCAAAGGAAGTTTTGTAAATGTTCAAATACAAAATGTAATTCAAAATGAGACCGATCAAGTTTCTACATCTGCTTTGATGAGTAGATAAGAATACTTGTAATTCGTGTATTAAGTATTTGAATATAAATTGCTCCTTATGAAGTGTTTGAGGGTGTTTTAAAATGTTTTATTTAGCATGTAAATCATCCCCATGGAACTTAAAGAAATAAGTTTTGCTCATCATTTTTACATAGACTATAGTACTTATTCAGGTTATCAAAAATTTCAAATAAACAGAGCCTGAATTAACAAAAAAATACATTTTTTTTTCTTTTTATGGCTTCACCTGCAGCATATGGAAGTTCCTGGGCTAGGGGTCAGGTGAGAGCTGCAGCTGCCAGCCTACACAACCACAGCAATGCCAGATCTGAGCCACATCTGCAACCTATGCCACAACCTGTGGCAACACCAGATCCTTAACCCACAGAGCAAGACCAGGGATCAAATCTGCATCCTCATGGATACTAGTCAGGTTCTTAACCCACTGAGCCACAATGGGGACTCCTTAACAAATTTTAATATGCCTACAAGTGCCTTATTCTGAGTGTCTAGGTCAAGATTTAGTATTTTTCAGGCTTTACCACTTAAAAAAAAATCCCTGTTCCACTAGGACCTGCCAACAACAAAGCCCAAAGGAGCAGACTCTTTCCTTACTCCACAAAATGGAAAATGGTTGGTGGTGTTACTACAAAAATGCACCCACCCTTCACCCCTGCCCTCTCTCTCTCTCTCTCTCACTCACACACACACACACATACACACACACCAAATCCTCAAGTAACTGACACCTCAGGAATATGCTTCATTTGGTCCATGGCATCCTTCTTTCCTGGCATATGGCAGAGGTGTGACAAGAACCTCCATAATCCAGGGTAAGAAGCAAAGTGTGCTTGACCTATATTTAGGGAAGATTTTACAGGTCATCTCGTCTAATTTGAACAGGGAAAAGTGGTGACACTTTGCCTAAGCAAAAACTTACTAAATGTTTATTAACTGAAATATTGTTGACTATTGAAATGTGAACTTTGTCGCTAAAAAAAGTCTATTTAAAATAATGTATTAATAATACAAAGATCGATATTGGTCAGTTAGTCTCTCTCAGTCTATAATTCTTTTAAGCTCACGACTCAGAAAAAGTGTGCTTTAGCACTTCTTCTCTCAGGCAGTCTTCAGTCTTTTATTCTCCCATCTTCAGTTAAACACCACCCCACTGCCTGAGATCAGAGTAACTTTACTTCTTTTCAGTTTTTTATTAACAGTACATTATATTCTTTTTCAGATTCTTTTCCATTATAGGTTATTACAAGATACTGAACATAGTTCTCTGTGCCATACAGTAGGTCCTTGCTATTTATTTTATACACAGTAGTATGTATATGTTAATCCCAAACTCCTAATTTATCCCCCCAACCCCATTCCCCTTTGGTAACCATAAGTTTGTTTTCTGTGTCTGTGAGTCTGTTTCTGTTTTGTAAATAAGTTCATGCAAATTCTTTTTTGCCTGGCTTTGGCATTATGGGTACATCTTGATCCATTGCTGGGCTTGTCTTTCTGACACAGGAGATGCAAGATCCTGCAGAGCTGTCTTTTTTCTCCTGGGTTAAATGCACATTAGACAGGCCTCAGAGCCTCTGCCTTTGCCATGCTCCCAGCCTGTCACAGATGGAACCCTAGATAACCTTCACTGGCAGGTCCCAGCCTGCCTGAGCCGTGAGTCAGTTCTCCCTAAGGCTGGAAGAGAAGCAGCAGCTTCAGCCCCAATAGTCTGAAATTAGGCTTGCTACACACAGAGTGCTAGCAGTGAAGAATCAGGGCCTGTGAGGCTTTGAATAACAGCATCTCTAATCTGTGTTGGCCTCAACCATGCAGCTGAGAGGCAGCAGGTGCAGCAGAAAGAGCAGTGGCTAAGGAGCCAGGCAGACCCGGAATGTCTCCTTCTGATCCTTTGCTGACTGACCTTGGACAAGTCACTGAACCTCTCTGAACCATTCTTTTCTGTAAAGAGGATGTTGTCCCTAAGGCCCATCCCCTAGAGGTACTCTTTCTTGTAACTATATTTAGTTTTGCTATTACATTATTTAACAATTCAATACAAATAGAGGCTTTGGTTTAATTTTGTGTCTCAAATTATCTTTGCCCAATAGAATGATTGAAGTTTCCCCTAATATAAAAATCAGTATTTAAATGCTTTAAACCATACTTTTAAACTATTAAGCTATTGGAAGGCGGGATGCCTAATCATAATAAGCGTAATTGCTAATATTTAGTGAGGGCTGATTATGTGGTAGGTATTGACCAAGGCACTTGACATGGACTGTTATACTTTATCCTTACAACAATCTTAGAAGCAAGTACTAGTAGTATTGCCATTGTATAAATGAAGAAACTGAGGCACAAAGATGTTAGGCAACATGCTCAACATAGCTAGTAGGTGGCAAAGGATAGCAGGAATTGGGAGGGAAACTTAATTAGTTAAATCAGTAGGTTATTGTTTTTCTACTTAAAGAAGTCCAATTCACTCCAGATAATAGTGAGTACATGTATTGCCTGCTGTCACATTTATTTGTTGGATATCTTCTGGCTGCAAAGCAATGACTAGGAGATTTGCATTGTGGAGCATTATAAAAGGAGGAATACATGGTTCCTGCCCTCAAGAAAATCCGAAGCTAATAAAGAAGAAGACTGAGAAATAGTGAACTCCAATACAGGTAAATACAGTACGTGATTTAATAGTGTAACAAGCTAAGAGACACTGGGCCCAGAGCAGAGAACAAAGTATTTCAGGGGTATCCAGAATGCCAATTACAAAGTTTGTCTTTGAATTGAGCTTTGATGGACAAGGAGAATTTTGAGAGCCAGAGAAGTAAAAGACATTCCAGGCAAAGGAGCCACATGGGCAAATACTCACACTGAGTCACTGTTGACTCACTAACCTCAGTGCAGGGCTTGTTCCTGGAATAGGAAGGAGCTTGGGGTTTCTAAGCCTTAGGGTGTCTCTGAGGAAGTCCTAATTTGGTAGATGATAGTAGAAAGGCAGAACCACAAAATCTTGGAGTTGAAGAGTTCCCTAAAGTCATCTAATCCAGTAACTTATCCAATGCCTAAATCTCTTCTAAAACCTTTCTGCCAAGTGATCATAAAATCTAGGCTCATACGCTCCTAGCAAAATAAACATTATTATCTCCTAAGGTAGCTGATCCCATCACTATCTGAAATTATACATTACTCATTTATTTGTTTATTCACTTATTTTCTGTCAGATTAGAACTCAAATTCTATCAGAATAGGGGCTGACTTGTCTATCAGTGCCTAGCACAGAGTAGGCGTACAATAAACATTTGTTGAAATGAATGCCTTCAATTTCAGGAAAACTTTGACATTCATAAAGTTCTTATGCAATTACTACAAGATAATTTTTACGTGTGTGAAAACAACTATAATAACCCCTTTGTATTTTCTCCAAGTTAAACAACTCTACTTTGTCAATGATTCCTCAGGCATTAAAACTTTAGCGCCCTTCACTATCCCGGTTGCCCTCTCAAATAAACTCCACTTTATCTCTTTCTTTTTTAAAAAAAATAAATTTTATTGGAGTATAGTTGACTTATAAAGTTGTATTATTTTCAGGTGTATAGCATATATCTTTCTTTTAATGTGATGTTCTAAGAACAGAAGGCAGTAGTCCAACATTGTGATACCTTCTGACTAGAGACGTTCAATCAGTTCTCTTGTTCTAGGTCTTACAGTGGGACCCAAGTTGGCGCTAATTTTCTTGAGGTCCACCTCACACTGTTGCCTCATGTTTCCAACTGCCAGCTAAGCACTCTCCTTCCTATTCTTTCTACCCTTACTATGTTCTATTGTTTGCTCACATCAATCCTGTTTTAACTTTTACAGGTAGATTTCGAAAATCATGCCCAAGGCCTTACATTTAGCAGGCTATTATGATAATCCATGACAAAACACAAGGTACTGAACTAGTGCAGTGTGGCCAGAAAGGAAGAGACAAAAAGAGAAACGTATTTGAGGCATCTCAACGAAACTCGCAATCCACCGATTTAGTGATTGCTAGCACACTTTCTTAACGGTGCCTCTCCCTCAAGACAACTTACAAATTAGGAATTAATTCCCAGCTTCTCCTTACCTCACTGTCTCTGAGGAAAACATACTACTCATAATAAGTCCTTACCATATTTTTTCCTAGTTACTATATAGAAGTATGTTGGAAAAAGTCAATGGCAGCGAGATTTCTAGCCTAGATGACTAAGAGAATAATGGTCCCATTAACGGATTAAGGAAAATTCAAGGGCTGACTTTAAGGTGATAATGAAACATTTGGTTTGGGACATGTTGTCAAAAATTTGAAGGCCTGAGGATACTTAGAAGCCGAGAGACATTTTTTTTGTCTTACAATTCTTTTTATTTCTGAAAGATTTGTAGTAATGTCTCCAAAGAGGAGTTACAAATCGAAAAGTACATTAAGACAGGCTTTAAAAAATTAACCTACGTTGTTGCCTCTATTATAGCTTTTTTAAATATTAAAGCACAGTTGATTTATAATGTGCTAATTTCTGCTATACAGCAAAGTGACTTAGTTATACTCATATATACATTTTTTAAAATATTATTTTTCATTATGGTTTATTCCAAGAGATTGGATATAGTTCCCTGTACTATTCAATAAGACCTCATTAGTCTAGCCATTCTAAATGTAATAGTTTATATCTACTACGCTCAAACTCCCAGTCAGTCCCTCTCATCCCACCTCTTCCTTGGCAACCGCAAATCTGTTCTTTATGCAGATAAACATATTGTAATACTTTGGCTATGGAGCACAAAGCTGAAACCTAGGTTTGTTTGTCATCAACAGAGATGCTAGACGCTTTCCCCAAGAGAGTAAGAATGTTGACAATCACCTAGACCGAAAAAAGACTTGGATAAGATCAAAACCTTTAACAATGGCCATATATAATCAATATTTGGAGAAGGAATCACGAGAGAGAGAGAGGAATGCTCCAAAGGTATGAGGAAAACTCAATGAGTTTAATGTTGGGTCAGCCAAAGCTGGAACTTCTCTTCTGCAGAAAGAAGATAAATCAGGTGTTTCAGATGCAGCAGAAAACTGGAGAACAAAAATTCTTAAGATGTTACTGAGTTTGTGAATGAGGAGGTAGTCTGATAACCTTGGAGAAAATAATTCCAGTGAGGTTGGGCCCAGGCTACAAGCTATTAAGAAATAAGGAGTAAACTGTAGCAATGAAGTCAAAGCAATAAACATAGACTGCTATTTTGAGAAGTTATTATATAATACATGTAAAGCAAAAAGAAACAAATCTATTATGAGATTCAAATGATCTATATATTCTAAAATATAATATGAGCTTAATTACTATTTCACTGTAATTTCTAACTAACACTAGAATTAGGCATTTTATAGGCCTATGACTGTACCAGGTATTCAATAGATCTCACTGTATAAAAGAAAAAAATGGAAATAGACTGCAATGGATAGATTTCATTGAACCTAAATAGGGCTATCAGTATTTTTCTGTTTTTTCCCTTTTTCCCTTATAGATATCCAATGATTAGATGCCCACTAATTTTCTTTGAGTGCTCACCTAATTCTGCCTGGGGCTGATATCAGGGCAAACTCTGTAGACTTTAGCCCAACATATACTCTCTTGGAATCACCGCCAGGTCTGGTTAGTTTCTGGGTCTCTATTGTCTTCTAATCCCTTGGGGTATGAGTCTCTAGAAAGTCCTTTTCACCTGTAGCCTGGCCTCCACTGCACATAGACTCATAGGATGTCAACTCTGGAAGTGACTTTATGCTTTTACTAGTTTATCTCCCTCAGTTTCATAGGTGAATGAACCAAGGCCCATAGTGGGAAAATAACTTGTTCAAGGAAGCATTATTACAGAATGACTGCAGCATGGTCTTTAGAGTCAGAATTGGGATAGAATCCTGGATTCATTACCTAATTGCATGGCATTTGTCTCTTGACCCTCGGTTTTCCCATTTAAAAATGCGTCTAATGATCATCACACTTGCCTCATGTACTTGCTGTGTGTAGTGAGTGAATAACATGTGAAGCACCTTGTCAGTGCCTGGCATGTGGCAGAAACTCAGAAAATGTTGATACCCTCTCCTTTGCATCATATTCCACAGCTAACGTGACAGAAACAAAACTCAAAATGACACTGGGTCTTGTGACTTCCAGGCCAGAATTATTTTCACATACAAGAGTCTGCAAATCGAGGTACCCCTGGGGATATGTGAAGACTTTCCAAGGGGTACAGGGGCATAGATACTTTTAAAGGAATTGACTTCCAGATTCTGAAGATCCATGGGAACTCTTTCCTAAAACTGATGTGAATATGCACTGCAGTTGAGAGATTCTTTTCCTCATTGTCACAATGATTCTCCCACTTTGTAAAAGAAAGGCATTGCAAATCTTAGAGTTGTATATCACTCTAATGTGATGTTAAACCTCCAAAGCAACAAACAAAAGGACATTGTGACAATTCCTTTAATCAAGGTATGATAAACAGCATCTCAATCAATCTCATTAAAAGAGGCACTTCCAATAAAGTCTATTTTCTTTTTCCAACTGTCTCCTAACTTTTTATTTTGAAAAATACCAAGGCTTCAGAAAAGTTGGAAGACAAGCACATGAGTACCTAGATTTACCAGTAGTTAGCAATTTGCCATATTTACTTGATCATTTTCTATTTCTGTGTGCCTCTCTTTACCTTCATCTACTTCTTTTTAAAATTATAATTTTTTATACAATTTTTAAAGGTTACTTTCCATTGAAGTTTTACTATTTATTTATTTATTTATCCTCTTTTTGCCTTATCTAGGGCCGCCTCCGCAGCATATGGAGGTTCCCAGGCTAGGGGTCTAACAGGAGCTGAAGCTGCCGGCCTTCGCCACAGCCACAGCAACGCGGGATCCAAGCCGCGTCTGCAACCTACACCACAGCTCACGGCAACGCCAGATCCTTAACCCACTGAGCAAGGCCAGAGATCGAACCCGCAACCTCATGGTTCCTAGTCGGATTCATTAACCACTGAGCCACGACAGGAACTCCTGAAGTTTTACTTTTTAGATTTAATAAGATTATTGACATTTATAGACTGTTCTGCTCAACTGTGTACTCCCATTGTTTCAGTGCAAAAGAAACTGCTCAGTGCTCAGTGCAAAAGAAACTTTTCAACACTTAGAGCTTTATGGTCACAGAAAATATTTTAAACTTACAATTTATACATGTATATATTTTTATTGAAAAAAGATAAGATGATCAATAAAAGACTTCCAAACATAGATATATGCTACACTAGGTTAAAAATCTGTGGAGGAAACGGGATGGAAATACAAGTACAAGGAGGAAAACTAAGTCATGTAAAATTTCAAACTTGTTATAAACTTTCAAAATGGATTAAGCGGGTATTGAGTTACCCTGGCATTTATTGGTAAAATTTAGAAGTGATAAAATAGATTTACTTATAATATGCTGGAAACTATATCTTTTTGAGCTCTATGAACTTATTATGAAACATAAATGTCAACTTAAAAATATATTAGAAAGATCATAACTGGTCAAGATTTTGTTAGAGGTTATTGCCTACACTACCACTTCAGTCTTACTCCATTCTCCTAGCTGAGGGAGGTCGTTCCCTTTCTTGTTTTTAAAAAGCCAACACCAACCATATCCCCAGGGCCTTATTCTTTTCCTCTGACCTCACATCCTCTCCTCTGCCCTTTAGGGATATATCTTTGGCTTCAAGCCCTGTAAGCTTACAATTTACATTTTTCAGTCCCCCTTCCTCCACCCCACCCCTTTTTTTTTCTGAAGTTTTCATTTTCCTTCAACATTGCTGAATTGTTCCAGTCAGTAGGAGCCACTTGGCATCTTCATTTTTGCTCCAACATTAGTTCTCAAACTTTAGCATGGATCAGAATTACCTGGAGGGCTTGTTAAAACACTGACTACTGGGTTCCCCCTCCAGAGCTTCTAATCTAGTATGTCTGAATTAGGGCCTGAAAATTTTCATTTCTAATAAATTACGAGGTGTGGCTGATGTTGATGGGCTGAGGATCTCAGTATGAGAACCACTACTCTAAGCTAATATCTGGTCTGCTTACCAGAGGTCATGTGGCCTAAATGGCAGGTACCACCATTTTGGAAATAAAGAACAACCAAAAAAGGTATACGTGGTAGAAACATATGAATGTTCTCAAACAGATTTCTCATGCAGTTCAAAAACTACCCAGAATTGGATTGATTTAGGAGAGAATTCAGACAAAAGGGGCCACAAATAGGGGAATATTGACAAAATTTCAGAGCATTCACACCTTCATACCTTCTCCCTGCCCTGCCCCTGCCAATAGAGGAAACCACATTCATGGTGAATTTTCTATATGCCAGGTATTCTGCTAGGCAGTTTCTCACATACTAACTCATTTAATCCTCCCATTATTCTAATGATCTAAGTTTATTATTAATAATAATATGTCATATGTATAAATAATAAATAATGTTTATTATCTATTCTGTTTACCCATAAGAAAATTGAAGATCAGAAAGGTTAAATCTATTGGAAGTTGTCCTTTAAACTATTTACTAATTTCAGGTGAACATACAGAAGGATGAAAAAGATCATCAGTTTGTCAACCTGCTACTACGAGCAAGTAAATACTTCAAGAAAATCATGGGAAATCATTTAAAGGATCAACAAAATGAACAGGCAGTTTTCACTGAAGAATAAACACTTGGTTCCATTCATCAATCAACAGTGTACATAAGAGAATCTGAAATCTTAATCCACCCACTACTCTTTACTGATTTTTAAAAGAGGCACTTAACTTCCATCAGCCATAACTCAGTTCTTTCAATATTGCTGGAAAAAAGAAGCTGTCAGTAATAATGTATAATTTAAGAACTCAACATAATCAACCACAAAAGAAGCCTAGATTACAGAATATTCTAGAGAATAGCCTAGAAAATTAGCTGATGAAGATTAATAATTAGGGAATGTTTCCTGTTGTATGGAGAAATTGCTTGTGTGTGTGTGTGTGTGTGTGTGTGTGTGTGTGTGTGTGTAGTGTGTTCTCACATCATTATTATTCTCAATATCTGGAATCCAATATAAAATTACCATGTATGAAAAAAAATCAGGGTATTTTAACCTATTGTGAAAAGATGTATCAAACAATCAAAACCAACCCAGGATTAACATATATTTTAAAACTATTGGATAAAGACACAAAAATGGTATTCCATAGTTTCAAAACTTAAACTGAGACATGAAATTTATTTTAAAAAATCAAATCAAATTTTTAAAAATCAAAAGTACAATGTGTGTGATGAAAACTACCGTGGATGTGATTAACAACTGATTAGACATCAAAGAAGAAAAGATCAGTGAGTTTGAAGACAGCAATAGACACCACCCAAAACAGAAGAAAAAGAGAAAACTAAACTGAAAAAAAATATGATGAAACATTAGTGAGCTGTAGGACAACTCAAGCAGTAATTGGACATTTGAAGGAGAGGAGGAGGGTGGACAGAAAAATATTTGAAGAAATAATAGTGGAGTTCCCATCGTGGCTCAGTGGTTAACGAATCCAACTAGGAACCATGAGGTGGCGGGTTCCATCCCTGGCCTCGCTCAGTGGGTTAAAGATCTGGTGTTTCCGTGAGCTGTGGTGTAGGTTGCAGACGTGGCTCGGATCTGGCATTGCTGTGGCTGTGGCATAGGCTGGCGGCTACAGCTCCAATTTGACCCCTGGCCCGGGAACCTCCATATGCTGTGGGTGAGGCCTTAAAAAGACAAAAAAAAAAAAAGGCCAAAATTTTTATGAAAACAGTAAAACCACTGCTCTAAAATGTTTGACAAGCCCTAAGCACAAGACACATGAAGAAAATGACATGAAGTCATGATAAATTGTTCAAAACCAGTGATGAGGGTGAAATCTTAAAAGAAGTCAGACATGTTAACATAGAAACAAAGATTAAGTATGTAGGAAATTTCTGTTGGAAACAATATAAGTGAAAGAGTAACACATCTTTAAGGTACTGAAAGGGAAAAAAGTAACTGTCAACAGAATTCTATATAAGGGAACATATCTTTCAATAACAAGGGTGAGTAAGGAATTTTTTCTGATATATAAAAGCTGAAAGTTGAAAGAATTAGCATCTTCACTAAAGAAATAAGGAAATTTTTATTTCTACCTTTCCAAACCAGATGCCTTTTTTTTCTTTTCTTTTCTTTTTCTTTTTTTTTTTTAAATGGCCACACCCATGACATATGGAAGGTTCTGGGCCAGGGATTGTATCCAAGTCTCAGCTATGGCAATGCCAGATCACCCCCCCCTTTTTTTTTTTGTCTTTTTAGGGCCACACCCGCAGCATATGGAGGTTTCCAGGCTAGGGGTCTAATCGGAGCTGTAGCCGCTAGCCTACGCCACAATCACAGCAACGAGGGATCCAAGCCGCGTCTGCAACCTACACCACAGCTCACGGCAACGCTGGATCCTTAACCCACTGATCAAGGCCAGGGATCGAATCCTCAACCTCAGGGTTGCTAGTCGGATTCATTAACCACTGAGCCACAATGGGAATTCCCCTTTTATTTTTTTCTTATTGCACTAGCTAGAAACTCTAGTAAAATGTTGAGTACAGAATGGACATCCCTGATCCTAAAGGGAAAAGGTATCTTTATAAATGGTCCTTTCGTAAACTCTCTTTAGTCATTCATTTTGAACATTCTATTTCCTATCAGGATCATATCAATTTTTTTTTTTTATCTAGGTAGAAGGCAAATAAGAATCAGAGGGTAGAAATTACAGAAGATAGAAAGTGACTTGACATAAAAAAAAAAAAGCAAAACAAAAACCAAAACCACTTTCTAATAGTAGAAAATCATTAAGAAATGGAAATGGTTGCCTTGGGAGAAAGTACCTTTCTAGAAGCTCCAGAGGACCCCATACTGTGAATAGTGTGGTGGTGATTTTAATCCTTTATGGGAAAGAAACTAGTTGACCTCTTCAGTATTTTTTTTTTTTCTTTTCTTTTCAGGGCCACACCTACAGCATATGGAAGTTCCCAGGCTAGGAGTCAAATTTGGAGATGCAGCTGCCAGCCAATGCCACAGCCACACCCATGTAGGATCAAAGCCATGTCTGTGACCTACTCTGCAGCTCATGGCAATGCTGGATCCTTACCCAATGAGTGAAGCCAGGGATCAAACCTGCATCCTCATGAATACTAGTCAGGCTCTTTACCACTGAGCCACAACAGGAACTCCGTCAGTATTCTTATGGCTGTGATGTGTCTGTGATGATCTGAGGCTGTGGAATATTGCCTCAGTAAAGGGATATTATAAGCAAACTATGCATTGGAATGCTTATGGACAGTGTTACATGTAGGTAATCCAATATATCACTATTTTTCCAAGCTTTTTAAAAAATATTGTATCACAACTAAATTTTCTGTCATTTTGTTTCTCAACTTATTAACTAGATTTTGTCTCTCTCTTTTTTTTGGATTTTATTTTTTTAAGAGCTATTTTAGGTTCACAGCAAAATTGAGAGGAAGGTGCAG
The DNA here is from genome assembly GCA_004024745.2 of Catagonus wagneri. NCBI lineage: Eukaryota > Metazoa > Chordata > Mammalia > Artiodactyla > Tayassuidae > Catagonus > Catagonus wagneri. The sequence continues at coordinate 58,204,279 of PVHT021183693.1, read as the reverse complement.
AGATTTCCAATACACTCTCTACTCCTACACATACAAAGCCTCCACATTATCAATATCCCCTTAAAGAGTAGTACATTTGTTACAAATGATGAACCCACATTGACACATTATAATAACCAAAGTTCATGGTTTACACTAGGGTTCACTTTTTTTTTTCTCTTTTTGCTTTATCTAGGGCCACACCCGCAGCATATGGAGGTTCCCAGGCTAGGGGTCTAACAGGAGCTATATCTGCCGGCCTTCACCACAGCTACAGCAACGTGGGATCCAAGCCGTGTCTGCAACCTACACCACAGCTCACGGCAACGCCGGATCCTTAACCCACTGAGCAAGGCCAGGGATCGAACCTGCAACCTCATGGTTCCTAGTCGGATTCATTAACCACTCAGCCACGACGGGAACTCCGAGAGTTCACTCCTGATGTTGTACCTTCTATGAGTTAAGATACACTACTATTTTTTACAGGACTATGTTATATTCAAATAATAATAATAATTATTATTATTATTAATATATTAGGTTCATACCCACGGCAAATGGAAGTTCCCAGGCTAGGGGTTGAAATGGAGCTGTAGCCTCTGGCCTACGTCACAGGAGGTTCCCAGGCTAAGGGTTGAAATGAAGCTGTAGCCTCTGGCCTATGTCCACCACCACAGCAATGCCAGGTCTGAGCATTGTCCTCGACCTACACCACAGGTCACGGCAAGACTGGATCCTTAACCCACTGAGCGAAGACAGGGATCAAACCTGCATCCTCATGGTTACTAATCAGATTCATTTCCACTGAGCTATGATGGGAACTCCTTCAAATTATGTTTTAAATGCCCTCTTGAAATCTTTTTCAGGAAATCCTTTGCAGTCAAATCATTGTAAACCCCCAACACACCATGGCTCAATAAAGATGTTCAAATGCACAGAAGCATATGTACCTGGTAGGATACATGAAGCTTGCTAGAAGAAATTCTGGTCATCAAAAGAAATTCCTGATTGGATGGGACCCTAAGAAAACATGATTCTGAGTATTCTGATGATGCTGGACTCTGGGTGTGTTGGTTTGCTTTTGTGACTATCTCTACAAACTGGTAGGGTCGTTGGAAAAAGAACAAAGGCCTCTTCTCTTGCTACCAGGAAGCTCCAGGTAGTTGAAATGAGAATGCTTCAAAATACAGGAACAGATATATTCCCAGAGAGAAAACAGGACAAACAACTAATTAAGAATTGAACACTGGAAGAAAGACCAACAGAACAGCCCTGGAAACCAAAGCGGTGACATGACCGAGGCCTGCAAAAGATTTGTAGTGAGTGTCAAACTTAGATCTGGGTCGACCTCCCAGATAATTTGGCAACAGTTAACAATGCATGAAATTGAAAGACACCAGGACTCAATTTGTACCTAATCATTCAAGTTTTATTAATAAATGCAAAGGTGTATAAAGAAAAGTCAACCCACTCTTTTACCTACTCACTGTAACCTCAATCAACCAAGTCCTGTAACCAGAGGCAACTTGTGTTACCAGTTTGTGGTGTTTTCTCCCACTGACAATTTATGAACATACAAACTGGGGAGGTGGGGGAGGCATAACCCTAACACAATGGACACACTATTCTGTGGATCATATTTATCTTTTAATGATACATCTTTGAGGTATTTTCTGTTTGTACACAGAGTCCTGCTTGTTTTATTTTTATTTATTTATTTATTTATTTTTATTTTTAGGACCACACCTGAGGCATATGAAAGTTCCCAGGCTAGGGGTCAAATCGGAGCTTCAGGTGCCAGCCTAAGCCCTCGCCACAGCACTGCCAGATCTGAGTCACATCTGCGACCTACACCACAGCTCACGGCAACGCTAGATCCTTAACCCACTGAGCGAGGCCAGGGATCAAATCCACAACCTCATGGATACTAGTCGGGTTCATTACCATTAAGCCACAATGGGAACTCCCTGCTTCATTTTTTTAAACAGCAGCATACTTTTCCATTTGTGGAAGTACAACTATTTATTTGACAGGTCTGAAAATGATGAATATTTGCCTTGTTTCTAGCCTTTTGCTAACATTTTTCTGCTGCTTTTTAAAAAAGTATGTACCCCAGACAGGATTAAGATGAAAGAATAGAAGGACTGGAGCTCAACTTCTTTCATAAAAACAACAAAATTACAACCAAATGCAGAGCAACCTTCAACCAAATGGACTGGAAACTTTCAAAAAGCTATCCTACTCCAGAAGACAAAGAGGAGCCACATCAAGAGAAAAAAAAATAAAAGTAAGGTTTGTAATATTGATCTTAAAAAAAATTAAAAAAATAAAAATGGTGACTTTTAATGAATATGCTCAATATATATCAGCTAGGAAATAACACATCATACGTGACAAATAAGCTAAAATAAAAGATTTTACTTTAGGGGCTATGGAAAACAGGCACGCTGATACATGCATATTTTAATAGTATTTTATATTATATAAATATTTGTCCAAATATCACTGCAATTATTCTCAAAAATAGCTGTTTATCAGAATTTTCCTTAGTTTTTTTTCTCAAAATATAAATGATGCTTGAGTCACTTTCCTGGGGATTCTGATTTAGAAAGACTGAATTAAATTGTCTATAACTAAAAGCAGGATTGAAAGAAACTCTCTACCACAAAACCTCTTTCTGTGGCAGAAAGAACCTCTCTACCATACCAGGATCGGATGTGCACATACATACTGGCACTCTAGAGTTAGTTCTTAGAGGATGAACTTTATAGACCTCACTTCATGAATTCAATCTTATTAGGGGATGATACATATTGTCTCTGTTATGGAGTTCCCGTAGTAGCTCAGTGGTTAACAAATCCAACTAGGAACCATGAGGTTGCGGGTTCGATCCCTGGCCTTGTTCAGTGGGTTAAGGATCCAGCGTTGCCATGAGCTGTGGTGTTGGTTGCAGATGCGACTTGGATCCAGCGTTGCTGTGACTGTGGCGTAAGCTGGTGGCTGCAGCTCCGATTGGACCCCTAGCCTAGGAACCTCCATATGCCACGAGTGCAGCCCTAGAAAAAGCAAAAAGACAAAAAAAAAGAAAAGAAAAGAAACATATTGTCTCTGTTTTACACATTTTAAAAGTTTTATGAAAATAAAGCACAAAGATTTTATTTTTTATTGTTCCAACAGACCTAACTATATACACACACACATATACATATACATATACATATATATATATATATATGAATGTATATAAATCTCTTGGTACTTATTTGTCATAACAGAAGTATAACATGTAATTTTAATGCCTATGTACATATTGATTTGGTTCTTTTTACACTTAGATTTCCTACGCACACCCAAATATAGATCAAAAAGTTATCACTTTAGGAGTTCCCGTTGTGGCTCAGTGGTTAACTAATCTGACTAAGAACCATGAGGTTGCGGGTTCGATCCCTGGCCTTGCTCAGTGGGTTAAGGATCCGGCGTTGCCGTGAGCTGTGGTGTAGGTCGCAGACGCAGCTTGGATCCCGCATTGCTGTGGCTGTGGCAAAGGCCAGCGGCTACAGCTCCTGTTAAACCCCTACCGTGGGAACCTCCATATGCTGCGAGTGTGGCCCTAGATAAGGCAAAAAGACAAAAAAAAAGCATATTGTAAAAATAAAATGAGTAAAGCCCTTAGAATTGTACCTAGCATTTGGTACACAACAGATAACAGAGACTATTATGGGTGTCTGAGTGCTGGGAGTGGCGCTAGACTCCATAGATAAAACTGTAAATATGACAAACACAGAAGCAGTTTCTACACTCAAAAAACTCACAGACTAGTTGGAGATACATTGAATTCTCAATGTGAATGGCAAGGGAACATGTTGGGAAGAATGTCCAACTTGACCATTTTGATTCATCTTTTTTTTTTTTTTATGGCTGCACCTACGGCATATGGAAGTTCGCAGGCCGAGGACTGAATCTGAGCCTCAGCTGCAGTAACGTGGGATACTTTAACCCATTGCCCTGGATGGGGATTGAACCTGCACCTCTGTAGTGAACCAAACCTTTGCAGTCAGACTTTTTTTTTTTTTTTGTCTTTTTGCCTTATGTAGGGCCGCATCCGCGGCATGTGGAGCTTCCCAGGCTAGGGGTCTAACAGGAGCTGTAGCTGCCGGCCTTCACCACAGCCACAGCAACGCGGGATCCAAGTCGTGTCTGCAACCTACACCACAGCTCACGGCAACGCCGGATCCTTAACCCACTGAGTAAGGCCAGGGATCGAACCCACAATCTCATGGTTCCTAGTCGGATTCATTAACCACTGAGCCACGACAGGAACTCCCTGCAGTCAGATTCTGAACCCACTGCACCACAAAGAGAAAACTCCTCAAATATTTGATTTTTATTTATTTATTTTTTTGCTTTTCAGGGCCGCATTACAGGCATATGGAGGAGGTTCCCAGGCTAGGGGTTGAATCGGAGCTACAGCGGCTGGCCTACACCACAGCCACAGCAATGCCAGATCCAAACCCCATCTGCCACCTACACCGCAGCTCACGGCAACGCCAGATCCTTAACCCACTGATCAAGGCCAAGGATCAAACCCGCCATCTTATGGTTCCTAGTAGGATTCATTTCTGCTGAGCCACAATGGGAACTCTGAATATTTGATTTTTGCATTAGGGAAGCTACATAAATGTTCTAAATGGTTTGAGGTTATATTTCTTCTCACACGAACTGTTTATAGTTATTGTCTACTTGCTCATGGAGTCCAAGTATTTATTACTTATATCTATATTTTTCAACATATAAAAGCAATGCTTATTCTGTTCCAGCCACACTGGACTTTGCTGTTCTTGAACAACCCATTCTCCTTCCTCAGAATCATTGATCTGCTGTTCCCTCTGCCTGGAAAGCTCTTCTCCCAGTATCCACACGGCATGTTCCCTTTCCTCTTAGTCTCTCTCCTATGCACAACTGCACTTCATCTCCCACTGCTCTCTATTCTCCTTCCCTAATTAATTTTTCTCCATAGTACTTTTCACGTCTATATTAGAAAACATAGGTATTTGTTACACTCTCCACCATTAGAATTTAAGACCTACAGACTCAAGAGTTTTGTCTGCTTTATTCTTCATTAGGTCCTCAATAGTTCAAATAGTGTTTAACACTTAGTAGATGCTCAACAAATATTTAAATATTTGAATAAATAAACAGTCATTTATACAAAATTTACATGATACCCATATCATGCTGGAAATTACTTTCTCATTGAAGGATATCTTTTCATGTTGGTACATATAGAGCTTCCTCATTCTTTTTAAATACTGTATAATTCTTTTTTTTTTTGTCTTTTTGCCTTTTCTAGGGCCACACCCATGGCATCTGGAGATTCCCAGGCTAGGGGTCTAATTGGAGCTGTAGCTGCCAGCCTATGGCACAGCCACAGCAACGCAGGATCCGAGCCACGTCTGCAACCTACACCACGACTCATGGCAACGCTGGACCCTTAACCCAATGAGCAAGGCCAGGGATTGAACCTGCAACCTCATGGTTCCTAGTTGGATTCGTTAACCACTGAGCCATGACAGGAACTCCACTACTGTGTAATTCTTCAAAGTAGTATGAACCCTAGCTTATTTAGTTTTTATTTAATATTTGATCCACTTCCATTTTGTTGCTATCACAAAACATGCAATAACATATCTATCTTCATGCAACTGTGGTTTTCTTATAGGACTTAAATTTTGAGTATTGAGCTTTTGCCCATTATATTTGTTGCAAATATTTGTTTATTGCTTATGTTTTCACCTTCTACGTGTGTTAAACTTCAAACTGAAAATGAAAATACATCTCCCTCTCTATGCCTCAGTTCCACTTTATTCACATATCTCAGTGACAGTGAATATAAAGCTTATGTAACAGAAGCAAAGGTTTCATAAAATATACTCTGCTACCTCTGATATACTTTGATACTCTTTGATACCTTCTCTTTTTTTTTTTTTTTTGTCTTTTTAGGGTGGCACCTGTGATATGTGGAAGTTCCCAGGCTAGGGGTCAAATCGGACTACAGCTGCCAGCCTACACCACAGCCACAGCAACACAGGCTCCAAGGCACTTCTGCAACCTATACCACACCTTACAGCAACACTGGATCCTTAACCCACTGAGTGAGGCCAGGGATCAAACCCACATCCTCATGGTTCCTAGTTGTGTTGTTTAACCACTGAGCCATGAGGGGAACTCCTGTTCTCTTCTATTTCTATTCTATTCTATGTATTTCATTTCATTAAAAAATGCTTGGAGAAACCCTCCAAATGGATATCAAATCACTAACTCACTGAGACCCACAGTTTGAAAAGCTCTGCCCTCTTCCCCACTACCTTGTATTGAACCAATCTTTAGAAACAGGCACCCATTTGAGTTTCCCTATTTGGCAAGCTGATAACCTATTAGAACTGGAAAACTCTCTTAAACCCCAGACCAATTAGGTAAGGTCTAGTTCTTACCCATGTTTTCCCAGGAGTTGAGACCCAGCTACTATATCTGCCAAGAATGAACAGATGGTCTCAGACTAAACCACTATTACAGATGGCAACCACTTGACTTTGAATATCACTGTCTGCTGCCATGCCTCGTCCACCAGATTGACATTAGTCCTGATCACACCTCATTTGCCTAGATAAACAGAGGCATCATTTTAAGACTATTAGCTCACTTCCATGTTGATACTTGAGTGGCTTCCCAGTCAGATAGGAACTGTTTCCAGGCAATGCTAGCACTTAAAGTCAGGAAGGGATAGGATCACAACTTTCAAAGTTCTGTTTATTCAAACCCCTGCCCAGCCTGAGTTTGGGAGTGCAGGGGGGGAAATGGGAATGTGCTCTTCGGATCTATGTAAAGATCTGGGGCTCTAGCCTAACGGACCAGAATCCAGGGCAGAACTCTGGGCAAACAGGAGGAGGTCAAGTACAGATGACTAAATGTGGCATGCTGGGGTATGCCGTAGCATAGTGACACTTGGGTTGCCAAGGCTCACCTGGAACTCACAACAAAAGACAAGATTGTTTCTAGGCCCCAAGAGCTGATGCTGGGCTCCTGCCTTGATCAAGATCAGCTTAGGAGTTCCCTGGTGGCTCAGTGGGTTAAGGATCCAGTGTTGTCACTGCTGTAGCTCAGGTTCAATCCCATCCCTGGTACTGGCACTTCCACATGCTGCTGGCATGGCGAGAAAAAAAAATGATGGAAAGATCAGTGCAGGAACGAGATGACTCTAAGCATACAGATTAGGGGCATCTAGGCTTATAGCTGAGAGTGCTGGGGCAGGAAGAGACTGACAGGAAACAATCACGAAGAAAGATTCCTCGACTTCTACATTAGAGCTGAAAGCATAACTCCTCTCCTGGGCATTTGACTCAGGACCTATGAGGAGATCATACCAAGTAAACAAATCTTTTAAAAACTTTTTTTTGGGGGGTGCTACATATGAAAGTTCCTGGGCCAGGGATCTAACCGGAGCCACAGCTGCAAGTTATACCACAGTTGTGGCAGCGCCAGCTCCCTAAACCACTGTGCCATAGTGGGAACTCCTGGGTTAACAATTTATATGCAAGTTGATATGATCAGGACTTGAAAACCAGTTCAGATCAGCAGATTTTTCTCAGTAGAAAAACTTGTTGTATTCTTGGAAATAATGTTCTAATGGGTAAGTTGACTCATTCACTCACTCACCCACCCATTCATTCATTTATAGTGAAGGATACACTTAACTAAGGGATGCCTACTTTCATTCACTCGGGCATTGGCAGATGTGAACACGCTTTCATATTTTCTCAATCTCTTTGGATGTTATGAGCAGAAGGGCAGGTGCAAGGTATTGTACAACTTAAATATGTAAATTCCTCAGACAACATTGCTTGACTTTTGTATTAATGGGCCCCTATGACCAACGAAGAGTGCTCAAAAGTCAGTTCTATGGAAGAAGTTCTTTAGTTGCATTTTTCTCTGTTGGGTAAATGACTTGCTATATAGGAGCAAAATACAGATAGCAATAATAACAAGCTCCTGAAAAAGGAAAGCAGATTGTAGGAGGTAAAAATATTTAATATCTAAACCTAAATGTCAGCAGAGAGGACTACGTACGTCAAGGTTGAAAAAATACCTGGTCTCTGAGAGTTTCCATTGTGGCTCAGTGGGTTACGAACCCAACTAGTATCCATGAGGATGTGACTACAATCCCTGGCCTCGCTCAGTGGGTTAAGGAACCCACGTTGCTGTGGTGGCATAGGCCGGCAGCTGCAGCTCCGATTCAACCCCTAGCCTGAAAACTTACATATGCCCCAGGTGTGGCCCTTAAAAAAAAAAATAGAAATAGCTGGTCTCATATTCCACTTCCTGCCTGCATTCTGAGGAGGCAGTACTGTGCTCTGCCATCCCTGGGTAGCAGGCTCAAGAAGCTCTTTTTGCCATGGTCATCTGGCTTCAGTTCTGGTTTCCAGTCTGCCCTTTGGTAGCTCTTTCTTCTCTGTGTTGTTCTGTCCAACCTGATATGGAGCTCGGTGCCCCGCTCCCCTTCTTCTCCCCCCTCTCCTCAAATCTCACATGAGACAGCTGAGTATGTAGCAGAGTCCACTGAAGGCTTGGGGTGAGATGGAGGTTTACACAGACATTAGATATTGCTTATCCTATATCCCTTCTTCGTCTCCCCGATGGCTCCCCAAACAAAACTCATGGACCTTCAGTCTGTGGGTCGGAGAGATGTCGGTGCTTATTTGGGCTCATTAAAGCTCCCTAAAAGCTAAAACAAAAGAGTCCTTCATACAGTTCTACCCAATAACTGGTAGATGTTTTGGCCTTTCAATCTTTCTTTCTAGTCTTCTTTTATCAGTTGGAACAATTCATACCATCTTGCAAAAGGGGAAAAAATTGGTCAGCTGGATTTAAAGTACACTTTAAAAATTATTATGCCAATATGGATTAAAATAAACAAACCCTATTTAGCTGTCAGTAGATTGCCTGTGGTCATGGTTATTATACTATTTTTAAAATATAAATTTTTAGTATAGACAATTGCAAAGAGGAGACCAAAACTTGACACATAATTTTCCTAGATTGTCTCTGTTGATATGGAACACAGATTTTGATGACTTTTCTGCTACTTTCTTGTTCCAGGCTTGCTGGAATTACAGGGTACTCATTGGTACAAGGAGGAATGATACTTTGAACCAGTTCTTGGCCCCAGCTCAGGAATCAAGGATCTTGACCTGGATCCATCAGTGGGACCCAAAACACCAAATCACAAATCAGAAGGTGGCTGGGGTGAGACAATGGAACAATTGAAAGTGGAAGTCCATAAGGAAAGGGTGAAATAAAAAGGTGGTCTAGGGCCAGAATTATTCAAGACAACTGCAGAAAATGCCAGGCCTACAAAAGGACATGCATGGGAATCAAGATCCAAAGGAAGCTCTTAGATCTGAGCAGGAAGGGTTGCAAAGAGACTAAGGAGGAGAACTAGAACAGGTGTCATAGATCTAGATAATGTGGTCCAGGAAGCATTTGCCATGGCAGAGCTCTACTGGATGCCCTCAGGGCCCTCCTTCGGGTGGGCCTCTGCTGGTCCACAAAGCCTGGGCCTTGGTAGGCAGCTGTTGGTGCCGCATTCAGTCAGGAGGCAGGTGCTGGGGTTAGTGGAGTCCAGGATCTCCTGGCTCTACAAAGTGATACTGGTAGACTCAGAATCAGGCAAGCCAAGAGCATTAAGGGTGGCTAGGAGGTCTGTGTGTACCCCTCAGTCCATGAGGCCTAGGTGAGGTTGAAGGTCTGGATGCCAAGATTAGCAGCTGTGTTATAGACAGCCTGAGTTGAATTTTCTGTTACTTGCATCTAAAAGCACAGTAAACTGGAGTTCCCTTCGTGGCTCAGTGGTTAATGAATCCAATTAAGAACCATAAGTTTGTGGGTTCGATCCCTGGCCTTGCTCAGTGGGTTAAGGATCCGGCGTTGCCGTGAGCTGTGGTGTAGGCTGCAGACGCGGCTCGGATCCCGCGTTGCTGTGGCTGTGGCAAAGGCTGGCGGCTACAGCTCCTGTTAGACCCCTAGCCTGGGAACCTCCACATGCCGCGGGTGCAGCTCTAGATAAAGGCAAAAAGATAAAAGCACCCTAAACTAATCGCACGTGTGTGTGTGCACATGCACATATTTTAATACATATACATGTATAAAACAAATTCTGAATGGATTTAGAAACAAAATGTTAAATCCTGTCATCATAAAAGAGATGATGAGTGATTTTATTTTTTGCCTTCTCTTCCCTCCACCACACACATAATTTTAAACAATTAACTTGTCGTTTATATATCAGCCAAAGTTCTCGTTAAGCAATAGAAGCCAACCAAGGATGATTTAAGTGGAAAAAGAACCTATCAAAAGGTTATCAGGAACTCACAGAACCACCAGCAATCTGTAAAACCAAGTTTAGAAGGAAGGCAATAACCAGGGACCCCCAAACCATACCTGGAACCATTGTGGTAAAGGTACTGCTATTGCTGCCACTAATTCCTGGCCACCACCACTCGCAGTGCTGCCTAGCTTTAACTCCTAGATACCAGTGCTGTTGACTGGAAGCTCTTCTGGCTTCACTTGGTCACCAAAATGAACATATACCTCTTGGTGACCATAACACCCTGCTTCAAAGTTCAAGGAGTTCACATTTGTTTGACTGAGCTTAGGGTATGTTCCCGGGCCCAAGGACAAAGAAGCTGGAAAGTGAGCATCTGCACTTCCAGTTTCTACAGCAGAAGGCAAGATTTGCTCCCATCAAGACTCATAGGTAGGGAGTTTTTCAAAGGTAGAAAGGCAAATAAAAATGAAAAATTTCCTTTACTTTTGTAAATTTTTTTGATATTTTCCTTTCATTCTTTTTTTTTTTTTCCTTCTTTTGGCCATGCCTATAGCATGCAAAAGTTCCTGGGTCAAGGATTTAACCCATACCACAACAGTGAGCCACTTAGCAATAATGCGTGGCCCTTAACCTGCTAAGCCACCAGGGAACTACACTTTTGTAATTTTTTTTAAAAAGTAATAAAATAAAACCAAAATGGACCTAGAGAATATTGCGTTTAGTGAAATTAGTCTGACAAAGAAAGGCAAATATCATAAAATATCACCTATATGTGGTATCTAGAAAATAAACTTATGTAACAAAACAGAAATAGCCACATTGATACAGAAATAAACTAGTGGTTACCAAAGGGGAGAGAGAGGTGGGAAAGGGCAAAATAGGGGTATGGAATTAAGAGATACAAACTACTATATATAAAATAGAAAAGCAATCAGGACACATTGTATAGCAGAGAATTATAGCCATTATCTTTTTTTTTTTTTGTCTTTTTGCCTTTTCTAGGACCGCACCTGCGGCATATGGAGGTTCCCAGGATAGGGGTCAAGCTGCCAGCCTATGCCACAGCCACAGCAAGGTGGGATCTGAGCCGTGTCTGCGACCTACACCACAGCTCACAGCAAAGCTGGATCCTTAACCCACTGAGTGAGGCCAGGGATCGAACCCGCAACCTCATGGTTCCAAGTTGGGTTCGTTAAGCACAACGGGACCTCCCTATAGCCATTATCTTGTAATAACTTTTAATGGAGAATAATCTATAAAAATATTGAATCACTGTGCCATGCATCTGAAACCAATATAACATTGTTAATCGACTCTACTTCAACTAAAAATAGCATTTTAAAAATTGTTAAGAATAATACATACCAAATACATACACTAGAATTAATAATAACTATATCTATGTATGTATGTATCTATCTATCACCTATCCATATGTTTTTTTTGCTTTTTAGGGCCACAGCTGCGGCATATGGAAGTTCCCAGTCTAGGAGTCGAATCAGAGCTACAGCCACCCACAGCCACAGCAACACCAGATCCAAGACGAGTCTGCGACCTACATATACCACAGCTCACGGCAACGCCAGATTGTTAACCCACTGAACGAGGCCAGGGATTGAACCCGCATCCTCATGGATACAGCTGAGTTTGTTACCACTGAGCCACAACAGAAACTCCAGTGATGACTTTATTTAAACAAGTAGTTTAATTATGTCCCATTTGTTTATTTCTCTTTTTATTGTCCTTACTCTGACAGATGGATCTGAGAAGATGTTGATATCATTTATGTCACAGAGTGTTTGACCTATGTTTTCTCTAAGAGTTTTATAGTATCGGGTCTTATATCTAGATCTTTAATCCATTTTGAGTTAATTAAACTTCAAAGTTTCTGCACAGCAAAGGAAACCCTAAACAAAACGAAAAGACAACCCACAGAATGGGAGAAAATATTTGCAAATGAATCGGCTGACAAGGAATTAATCTCTAAAATTTACAAACACCTCCTACAGCTCAATACCGAAAAAACAAACAACTGCATCAAAAAATGGGCAGAGGATCTAAGCAGACAATTCTCCAAAGAAGACATGCAGATGGCAAATAAACACATGAAAAGATGTTCAACATCGTTCCTCATTAGAGAAATGCAAATCAAAACCACTATGAGGTACCACCTTACACCAGTCAGAATGGCCATCATCAAAAAGTCTACAAACAATAAGTGCTGGAGAGGGTGTGGAGAAAAAGGACCCCTATTACACTGTTGGTAGGAATGCAAATTGGTGCAACCACTGTAGAAAACAGTATGGAGATTCCTCAGAAAACTAAAAATAGAAACACCATTTGATCTAGCAGTCCCACTCCTGGGCATCTATCCAGAGGAAACCATGACTCGAAAAGACACATGTACTCCAGTGTTCATTGCAGCACTCTATGCAATAGCCAGGTCATGGAAACAACCTAAATGCCCATCGAAAGAGGAGTGGATAGGGAAGATATGGTACATACACACAATGGAATATTACTCATCCATTAAAAGGAACAAATTACCATTTATAGCGACATGGATGGACCTAGAAATTATCATGAGAAGTGAAACCAGTCAGACAATTAGACCGCAACATCCAATGGTACAGCTTACATGTGGAAACTAAAAAGACATAATGAACTTTTTTTTGCAGAACAGACAATGACTCACAGACTTTGGAAAACCTTTGGTTTTTCAAATAAGACAATCTGGTGGGTGGGGGGATGCACTGAGGGGTTAGGATGCAAATGCTATCAAATTGACTTGTGATGATTTTTGTACACCTATAATTGAAATAAAATTCATTAAGCAAAAAATAAATAAATAAATAAATAAATAAATAAATAAAAAATAAACAAGTAGTTTAAAGGAGGATTCAAAGAAATCCAAAGACCTAGGTACAATAAGTATATCTTTCTTTATCTCCTTCAGATTTTCTCTTCTATACTTTCTGAATAGAAGCACCAGAACAATTTTCTTTAAAATGCCAAGTTCATCATGTCATTCATGTATGCAAAATCTTTCAATATATCTCTGTGCCTTTAGAAAAAAAATCCAGACTCCTGAGCTGGCATTAAGATTTTTCTTCTATGTGATCACGTCAACTCTATCTTTCCAGCTACATCTCCCACAATTTCCCCACACGAACCTGTCGTTAAAGCAAATGGGTCACTGAACAAGCCTTGTGCTCTCCTGACTCAGGCCTCTGTTCATACAGTCTTCTCCACATAACAAGTTTTCACCAGCCCTTCCTACCCATATCAATCTTACTTTTCCTTAAAAACTGGGCTCACATCTCATGTTCTGTGCAAAGACTCTTCTGACTCTCAGCCTAGTTGAGTCAATCCTTTGAATTCCTATAGCAAAAAAAAAAAAAAAAAAAATCCAGCTTTCCAATTAAGGTAATGTCAGGTTGTGAGGAGTGTCACCGTTTTTCACCACTAAGCATTAGAACAGGAAGTTCTAAATCTTAAATACTTAATTGAAGCAATTTTAAGATCCTCTCCCACATTAACACTACCTGCTATCATCGCTTGAGTCCTGATAGGCTTTCTAGATGGGGAGCTACCTCTGCAGCACTGGTGATCACATATAACCATGGGTCTGCCCAGAAGTGCGTCCACTGTCCAAGTCTAAGTAAGTGCCTTCCATCATTTACTTGGCCTGCCTTTTTGCCTAGTACTTAGGAAACATGTTGGAGACCCAGGGGCTTGGAAGACAGGGAGAGCCTCCTGCAGAGAGAAAGGAATGGGAAGATCTTTGAAATGACTCCAAATCTATAATGGGCATAGTTACCTGTGGAATGGAGATAATGGGGAAAGAGTTGCAGTTTAGGTGTAGAGACATGCAGGAGTTACTTTACAGGGTAGAGACTTGGAGGAGGTAACACTGAAACTTTCAGAACAGGAAGGAGCAGAAGGATGGATGGTAAAGATCACTTTGTACCAGAAAAAACCTTGTCTGGGAAAACACAAGAGACTCCCTCCATCCCCACCCTTGCTTAGGGAGTCCCAGAAATAGGTGGGTGGAATTTGAGAGTGGTCACATTTCCCCAAATTAAAGGTGACAGCAGAGCCAGAGAAATGCCACTTTTACCATTACTGTGAATCTATTTTATTTTAGACAGGTGTGGCCTGGGACAACATAGGTTATATTCAGATGTGCTTGTCATTTTAAGGCACAGAAGAACGATAGAGAAATAAAAATAGTTGTATTTGGGTGAAGGGATTATGGGTAATTTGTGTGGTTCATATAACAAACAAAGTTTAAATAAAGTATGAAAGGTTTAATAACAAATATAAAGTTATTATGAAGCTGTTACCACAAAATTAAGGGATATTAATAATTAAAATGTCACTAAGCTGTCACCGTAAAATTATATATATAAAATACACCTATATATGTATATATGTAAAACATATAAAGGCACATATTGATTACATTGTTCAAGGAACAATTTCTGACTGGACACCTCATGAGTCAATGACAGCTTTCACACTAGAGACTGTTGGCCCCCTGCGGGATTCTGCTAGAAAAGCCAATGTGGTTGGAGACTAGGAAGAAAAGGTTCTTTTAGGATGTGAGTGGGAGAAGAGGGGCAAGGAGCCACTTCCTGCATTCCAAGAGAAAGATAAAAAGAAACTAAACGACATAAGCCTCTACACTCAAGGTCGTCAGCTCAGGGTAAAATTGGGTTGTAAATAGAATAGGTCTTCAGTTCCAGTGACATCCCGTTTTCATCTCCTTGGACCTCATTTTCTTCCATTTCTTCTTTGTATCTTTATTAGCATTTATGAAAGTGTTTCCTTTCTTGGCCTCACTTAGTTCTGTTTCTTGGAGCTTTCCTAGCACTGGAGCTCCTTCTCTGTCTGTCCCTGAGCGCCACTTCTGGCTTTCTTGTCAAGTCCGTACAATGCCTTGCAGGCCCTTGGGTGATTCCTCCATGTCAAGGAGGCCATGAACACACTGGCTGCCCAATCCCCAGGCTGCCACCTGCTGTCTTGCCCTACAGATGTCCATTTACCAGGCACCCTGTCAATCTGTACAGTTTCAAGAATGGCATGGCCTCCTTTCCCAGGTGGACTCAATTCCTACCATCCTTGAGAACATGCTTTGCTCTGACTCATAACTCATCTGACCTCAGAAGGGCCTGGGATCAGTGTCCTGGCCCCAGTTACAGAAAGAGAGTGTGGCTGAGGTCAGCCCCAGGCCATCCTTGCTGGGCCTACTGCCCTGTGGAGGATTCCTGGGGTTTACCACGGTTTAGTCAAGGGCCTCTGCAGACTTCAGCAATATCATGCAAGGAAGCCCAGGCTCTAGCCGTCCACAGGTCACAGGCCTTCCTCACTCCCACCCCAAGTGGCTTGCTAATTCTCAGACTTGTCTGAAGCAGTTACTAAGAAAACCTCACCTGGATGGCAGTGGTTCTTTAATAAATGCCTGTGAGAGACATTTCATTTTGTCTATACACTACCCCAGGAGACCATAGGTATCATGGCCTGGTTAATGTTGAAGAGTATTCTAAGAGCTTAAAAGAGACCCTGGCCTGGGGTCCAGGTTGCCACCAGCTGGGGCTTTATGGTTAACTCCCAAGAAACTGAAGAAGTGTCAGGCTGTTTAGTACCCAACACTGACAAATAATGGGTTTTCTGTCAAACATCTAAAGTGTGCAGAATTTGACCAATCCCACTTGTGGCCCTGACATTTCAGGAGGAGACAGAGCACCCCCAGAGTTTACAGAGGCACCACACCCACCATGAAATGCTATGGCCTCAAGTTATGCTGTGGATCAGTCTTACACTTTACTGTGCCTGTGAATCACCTGGGGATTTTGTAGAAATGTAGATTCTGATTCAACAGACCTGGGTGTGGCCTTAGATTCTGCAATTTTAGCAAGTTCCCAGGGGATGTTAACAACACTGCCCCAAGGATCACACTTTGGGTAGCAAGACGCTGAAGGAAGCCGAGCAGATGGAAAATATTCTGGGACTTGATTCCAAATTATGCCCTTCTATGAACAGTTTTCTTGCAGCTGGAAAGGAGGTCACCTTTGAGGCAAATGGAAATGGCCTCCATCCACTTGGCCACTTTTCCAGACGGATGACATTTCATTGTGAGCAAGCAGATATAAGGGAACTGATTAGTGTCCAAGAGGAACCCAGCCATATGTCAGTATTTCCACACCCCTGCACATACACCTCCTCAAATCCTCACCTAAACACACCCCATTCCTCACCCACCCACCTAGTGATTCAGCTCATTAGGGCCCTAGGATGGGGCAGAAGGGATGATATTTAATTGCTCAGTGACTAGATGATGGTTAGTTCTGGCAGCTGGGATTTTCAGAGAAGGGAACAGGGTTCTCTTCAGTCTCCACCTGCTGTCCAGGTGGTAGTTGGCTGCTTGCCGGGCCGGACGTTCTGGGAATCTGAAATAAAGAAAACCTTGTCCCTGCTCTCTAGACACTTGCTATCTAGCAAGGAGGATGCACGTGGACAAATAACGATGGAACAATGTGTTAACTCTTTGGAAGACTTACGACAAGTCTCTGTTTTGAACACACCTGGTGAAAGGGAGGGGTAAGGTTTGGGAAAGAACACAGAAAAGGCTTCACAGAAGAGAGGCATGGGAGCTGGGACTCTCCTCTGCGGAGAAGGAGGCACAGGGCGGCAGCCTAACTGGAGTATCCTGACAGGACTCCTTGAGAGGAAGGCTGGGGAGAGAGGGCAACTCCAAAGAACCCCTAGGACCAAGGTTTTCCAAAGTGCACAACATAAGGCAATTGACTGAAAGTGGAGCAATGGCTTTTGCTTAATACTCGATAAATATTTGGTCAGATAAAACTGCAACCGAGATAGAAGGGTTTTCTCTTTTTTCTTTTTCTTTCTTTCTTTTTTTTTTTTTTTTTTTTTTTTTTAAGGCCACACCTGTGGCACATGGAAATTCATTCCAAGGCTAGGGGTTGAATCGGAGCTATAGCTGCCGGCCACAGCCACAGCCGTGCCAGATCCAAGCTGCATCTGCGACCTATACCACAACTCATGGCAACGCCAGATCCTTAACCCACTGAGCAAGGCCAGGGATTGAACCTGCAACCTCATGGTTCCTCTCAGATTCGTTTCCACTGCGCCACGATGAGAACTCCCTCTCTTTTCATTTTTAATGTTTCTGAGTGATCTTAGAACGTTTACGGTTACCAAAGGGAAACATGGAATGAGGGAGGGATAAATTAGCAGGTTGGAATTAATGTAATACACACTACTATATATAAACTAGGTGACTAGAAAGGACCTATCAGATAGCATAGGGAAATCTACTTAATATTTTATAATCACCTATATGGGAAAAGAATCTGAAAAAGAATGGATATATGTATATGTATGACTGATTCACTTTGCTGAACACCTGAAACTAACCCAGTCTTGTAAGTCAACTGTACATCAAATTTTTTTCTTTTTTTTTCTTTTTTTTTGTCTTTTTCCCTTTATGTAGAGCTGCACCCGCGGCATATGGAGGTTCCCAGGCTAGGGGTCTAACAGGAGCTGTAGCCGCCGGCCTTCGCCACAGCCACAGCAACGCGGGATCCGAGCCGCGTCTGCAACCTATACCACAGCTCACGGCAACGCCGGATCCTTAACCCACTGAGCAAGGCCAGGGATCGAACCCGCAACCTCATGGTTCTTAGCTGGATTCGTTAACCACTGAGCCAAGAAGGGAACTCCAAATTTTCTTAAAAGAAGTATTTCTAGTAAAGTTAAAGGTTGATGAGAAAGAGTCGATTGCTGTAATGACAAGACATTTATGAGCTTCTCAAAGGTCTTTGGCCCAGAAGAACATGGAAGTCGGACCTCAGTGCTCCAGGGACAAGCCTGTTGTCCAGGGCCTGCTGCGACAGTGGAGAGGGGCTTAATTGCCATCTAGTGGCCCAAACCCACAAGCGTGAGCTCCATTCTAGGCATCTATAGTCTCCTCAGGTGTGGAATTATCACTCACTATACAAGTCACTTTGCATAACTACCTCTATCCTCTTCCAGGTCCCAGCCAGCTCCTTCGTTTGGTTACTGGAGAGTATCGATCCGACTATGAAAACGTACGTGGGCAGTACACCCAAGAAATTCATACTAACGTGTAAAGAATTATTGAAAAAATGTCAGGGACAGATGCTGTGGCGGCGTCTAATTTGATAGAGGAGAGGAATTGAAAAGGCAGAACCCTGGAGAGCAGGAAAAGCAGGGGTGGGGGTGGGGGTGGGGGTGGGGGTGGGGGGATGGGTTGTCTCCCAGAGAAGAAACAAATACAGGAAGAGGCCGCTGAGTAGCAGCTGCCTTTGATTTTCCTTGTTTACCTTCTCCTGGGAAGGGGCCAAGAGAAGCAGCTCATGGATATTATTTTTAGAGCTATTTTCAAACAGTGTGGCTAGAAAGGGCGGCAGTGCTGTTTGGCTAGGAAGGATGTTTAGCATGCCTAGCTTTCTATAGAGGGTCTTTGTTCTTGGGAGCCCCAGCATGTGAAATTAAACACTCTGAAGGAAGAACCCCTTATCAGTGCTGCTGAAGGGTTTGGGGTGGCTCCCCGAGGGGCCCTGGCATGTCCCTCTTTTAGTGGCAGCTGGAGGTGGTCTGTTTCCCTGTCTCCCCCCAGATTCCGCTTCTCCAGGGTCACTTACTATGTGACAAAGCCTCACCTCACTCAGAGAGAGCTCAAGGACTCCTAAGTGCCAAGAAGGGAATTTTGGATGAGGAGGCTGCAGTGAGGCAGAGCCATTACAGAGCAGGTGAGAGGGCCCAGGGGGGATAGACAGGACAGTGGGAGAGAAAGGATAGGGACCCCGGATTTGCCAGCCAGCCAGATCCAGATCTCATCCTGGTTTCTTAACGACCCGTACAACCATTCAGGCACATTAGCTCATCTTTCTGGCCTTAGTTTCCTCTTCCATAAAACGGAGAGTAAAGACAGTTGGTGCTATTGTGAAGATTTTAAAGGAGATAAAGAATGAGAAAGCTCAGAGTCTGGCACCTAGCTGATGCTCCATCACTTCCTTTCAAAGCCCAACTTCAAGCCCCCTTTCTCTTCACCCCGTTTCCTTTGCTGTGTCCCCCTCCCCCCACCTCCTGTTGGAAGAGTACCTCTGTCTCCAGCGCTGCTCCAAGATCCCCAAGATCATTTTCTAGGAGTTCTCATTTGATGTGAATCAAAAGGCTGTGTTACAGCTGAAGCTTCTGAGTGACTCCAGGTGGAAGGCCTTCTCCTTTCAGACCCCCAACTCCTTTCTGAAATCACTGCCACCCTCCCAGGCTCTGGGGCTATAAGTGCCCCTTACCAAAAGCCTAGGGGTGTGCGGGCTCAGTCTGAGCAAGAGATGTCTTTCCTGGGGCACTCATTCTTTGGTGCCCTTTCCAAAGGGGCTCTTTTCACCTTCTGAGTGTGAAAACCTCAGAGGTCCAGGTTAAAGGATCCATCCTTGAGGGCAAGGTCCCAGGAGAGCCTCAGCTGCTTTTAGTTTGGGCTTCTGTTTCCTCATATTTAAGCATGCTATAGGCTTCTCTCTCTCTCTTTTTTTTTTTTTTTTTT